>ML681995.1:22637618-22684365 GCA_007922195.1 Podocnemis expansa
AACGGCTCTTCCCGCATCCACAAATCCAGTCATCTCATCATAGAAGGTGATGAGGTTGGTCAGGCATGATTTACCCTTGGTGAATCCATGCTGACTGTTCCTGATTACTCTATTTTCCTCCACCTGTTTAAGGTGATAAGTAGGAATTAAGAAATGATTTACCTTGGGGAAAGTGTTCACAGAGATTTACAAAAGGATATCGGTAACATACTACATATCCACTAGCAGAAATCCTGTTGATGGTAGCATATCTCCATTGAATGAAGCAAGCACAGGAATAAACATACTTGTCACAATCTTGGACACTATGGAAAGGAGCAACTACTTGCTTTTCTGACCTCTTCAGCAAGATTGAGGTTTCCCATTAAGATGAGAAATCTTCTTGAGCTGATTTGATAGTTGGCAGGCTGCATGTCTTTGAAAACACAGATAATGAACGCTGGTATCACTCAAACAGATACAGAGGTAAAATTGAGAACAGTTTTGTAATATAATTGTTATTGCACATAGTATTGCTCCCTCCTTGTCCTCTAAACAGGACTGAATACAGCCCAAAGAAAGGAGGGTCTCAGTTCAATAACAGTTGTCTTCACTAGCCAGCTGAACAGGATCAATGGGTCATGATATGCTGCAGCTGCTGAAGGGTTTAGCTCTGGACATGCTTCCCCCATATATCAGGGAGACATTTTACAGCACAAAGGGAATGGAGTTACTTTTCTCTGGGCTCTATGCCAGTGTTTCCCAACTAGTGTGCCATGGCACACAGGTGTGCCGTCAGGTCTGAGCAAGCGTGCCACAAAAGTTTTTGAACAACTACTCAAAGAGCTCTGGATTGGCTCATTGGCTTGTGAATATTCATGAGTTCATTTGGAAACTATGTGGTGGTGTGCCCCAGATTAATTACACATAGCAGAGTGTGCCATGGAGGAGAAAATGTTGGGAACCACTGCTCTATGCAATTGATACTATGTAGCCTTGTAGTTCCAAAGTTCTCAGGGCAGTAAGGTCCTTGTCTCATCTTAGCACTGTCTGTTACAAAGCCGGTAAATAATGAAGAAAGGTGAGACAAATGTCAGAGGACTAAAAATTTGGTGACACTATGTTGGATATGTCTAATGACATAATAGTCAAGCAAAGAGATGACAAAGGACATACATTGTTGCTCCATGTCCTGAAGTACTTGATTTTAGATTATATGTTGTTCAGTAGCCTTATTAGCTTTCTTGTGTTAGCAGGAAGAACCCATGGTGTGCTGAGTTTTGTCTCAGTGTTGCTTTGAGGGACAGACTTTCAACAACAGACGGATTATAAATTTATTCATATATAATCTTAGCATGGTAAGACTTGTTCCTTTGGATTTTTTAATATGAGGCTGAACAACACACTATAACATGTACTGTAAGAAACCTTTTGCATTGACAGGGAATGAGACCAAGTAACCTCTTACTCCTTTCATCTCCTACTTTTTACTCTGCTATGAATGGTGGTGATTTCTGCACAGAAACCTTGTTTTTAGTCTTCCATTTGAGCCAAACTCTTTGTTTCACCCATGCACTCAAGTTACTAGATTTGATTTTGGTGAAGCAACTCCAGATATGTGTGAATGTAACACAGCAGGATTTTGCCTGGTGAGTTTTATTCTCATATTACTCTCTGTTCTTCTGTATGGTTCAGACATATTAAAAAGCTGAATAAATCTTCAAGGGAGATAGCAATTTACTTTCTTCCGTTGCAAATGCAGGATGCATTCAGGCAAAACATTAGGCTGTGGTTCTTCCAGGCTATAAACTTGTGAACTTGATGTTCAGTGGTTTGGGATTTTTTTTCCCCACAAGAGTCTCTGAGTGAAGTGAACAGTTTACTTCTGATCAGCTCGATGCTCAAGGTCAATCAGTAACAGAAGTGTTCTACTGCATACTGTGCTTGTAACTCCCTGTGGACTGATAAAACAAACAGGGAGCCCTGCAACACTGAAAGATTAACAAATTTACTTATTGCATGAGCTTTCGTGGGAGAAAATCCCACTTCCTCGGATGCTTTGAAGATGAGGGAACTTACAGAATGGGAGGAAATAAATGCAGGGAAGTGTAAGTCATAGGAACGGGTCACATGTGGGCAAAGACTATCCCTCACTCTCTCAAGCCTTGGGAGACAGACCTCTCCTCACTTACAGACAGCTCCTCAGCCTTAAACAGATACTTACCAGCAACTACAGATCTCAAAACAGAACCATTAAAGCAGGCACATACCCCTGCAACAAACCACGCTGCCAACTTTGCCCACCTATCTGCACAAAAGACACTGTTATGGGACCTAATAATATCAGCTATTCCATCAAAGGCTCATTCACCTGCTCATAGATCAATGTGATTTATGCCATCATGTGCAAGAGATGCCTCTCTGCATTATGCATTGGACAGGCAGGTCAGTCTGTGCACAAAAGAATAAATGGGCACAAATCTGACATCAGAAAACTCAACATTCTAAAACCAGTGGGTCAGCATTTCAATCCTCATGATCACTCCATTAATGATTTGCTAATTGCTGTGCTTGCACAGATACATACTCAACTGAGGCTTCAAAAAGAAGTCATGGACATTGAATCCACTTTTAAATTCAGTTGCACTGCCTCAGGACTTAATCAGGACATTGGATTTTTCTCTCATTACAACCGGTGATTTGACCTTATCTCCTCTGTATGCTGTTCCCTAGTGTTTGAATCTTTAAAATTGCATTGGTTTGCTGTTATAGTGTGACTTGTTCCCATGGCTTAAACTTCTCCGCATTTATTTCCTCCCATTCTGTAAGTTCACCCATCTTCAAAGCATCTGATGAAGTAGGAATTTCTCCCATGAAAGCTTACACAAAAAATAAATTTGTTAGTCTCTAAGTGCCACAGGACTCCTTGTTTGTTTGTTTTACTGAACTAGACTAACATGGCTACCCCTTTGGATAAGTAGCCTGATGAATTCTATCCCATCATAGTTTGTAAATGTGGGTATATTTCCCTAGAATATGGCTACTTTTTCTTTTACCACTATGCAGCCTTTTTCTCAGTCTTCTTTACAAAATGTAAAAGATCCTTGTTGTTCACATTTTTTTTTAAAAACTTAAGCATTTGTAGTTATGACACATTTTCTTATTTTATTATTGGAGGCAGACTATGGTTTCTTATCTAGTTCCAACTTTTACTTTCACAAAATGAAGAAAGAACTCTAAAAAGTAAATGAAAAAATAATTTATTATGAGGAACACTTCTGCCATGGCAAGAACAAAAGAATCAGAAAAGATTTCACCAGAAGCAAGCATATTTGGAACAAAAGAACCAATTTCCCTTACCATAGTGAGTGAAAAAACGTTAGCAAAACATCTAAAGATTTTTTAAAAAAGAAAATATTATGAATCAACTGCAAGAATATGCAAAGGGGAAAATACATTTTAAAGAGTATACAGCACAAAATACTAATGAATGATTAGTAAAAATAAAGCAACTATCATGCCTCGCAATCTTACATGTTCCTTTTGAAAGGAAACTCTTCTTAGAGAATTTCACATATACATTGAAGCTGAATCAGATTTGCACATATATTTTGAAGTTGAATCATATTTCAAATGCTAATGCATGTTTTCAAAAAGGCATGATATGGCAATAACACCAACTATGTTAGGTTAAAAGTAAAATCAGTATAATTTATTTCTTTAGAACCATGGCATCATTGTAACACTGAAGAAGAATATGAACTGGGAAAGCTACTGAGAGAGCAATATTCAACTTATTACAAATAAATAGATCCAAACTTTGGGCTTTGTTGTCTTCCTGTACATCTTTAAAAAGCTAATTAGAAATATAGAAGAGTAATACTTGCTTGAGCTTTGTAAATTGAGCTACTATGGAGGGAATAGCAACAAATGATTGTAGTTCATTCCTACATGGATGATCTTGGTGGGGTCTGTGAGTTGGAACATGGAGCAGTTGGTGGGCCTGTGTTCCCCCACAAACAAAATGATGTAAACTCAGGAAGGGGACAGGCTTGTTTTGATGCCCAAGCAAAAAGGACTTATATCACCCAAATCCAAGGCTGAAGAGCCTGGTGGACATCAAAGTTCATCTTGACTAACCTGAGCAATGTTACAGACCATTAATGACCTCCTGCATCTATCAAGGTTTACCTCCTGAAGAATCTCCAGGGACGGGAAAAAGACTTCAGAAATGCACATAGCACCAGGAGGTGTTCAAATGTGAGTCCCCTAATTAGAGCCCATTGTAGTGCAGTGACTACCACCTTGCTTGCATTCAGTTCTTGTACTCAAAGACTTTCTAAAACATTCTTTTTTTTTTTTTTAAATTATGGGTTCCTACCATCTCCCAGTTTACAGACAATACATATGATTGCTAATATCTTTCAAAGTGAAAGAAAAATCTTCGTCTGGCATTTGTACATTTGCTTGTGGAGAAAAGTGAAATCCAAACTACTGTTATGAGAGAATCTAGAAGAAGAAAAGGCCTGGAATTATGTTTTTAAATGAATAAATTTAACATTCAAACTTCAGGGGCCAAGGAAGTTTGGTGTTTGTTTCACTTTATCCATCCTTCTTATAGATATGCCCCCATTACAATACTATCTGAACACCTTGTAATGACGGTACTGTCTCAGAGTGAGTCAAAAACTTGCCTGAGTTCTTGCAATAAGTGTGGTGGAGCAGGAACATGACCTTGGGTTCTCCTGTGTCACAAACTAATGCCCTAACTATTACCACATCTTCTTCTCATCCCAGAGTAAGACAGAAGGATAGTTACTGTTGCACTGTATTGCAACATTTGAGCCACCAATGTGATGTGGCCATGGAAAAAGCTATTGCAGTCTTGGATGCATCAGAAGAGATATTCTAGTAGTTATAGGACAGTGTTAGTACCATTATATAAGGCACTGGTAAGACATCATCTGGAATATTGTATCCAATTCTGGTCCCCCACATTTAAGAAAGATGAATTCAAACTGGAACAGGTCCAGGGGAGGGCTACAAGTATGGTCTGTGGCATGGAAAAACTGCCTTATGAGAGGAAACTCACTGAGCGTGGCTTATTCAGCCTAACCAAAGAAGGTTGGGGAGGGCGTTAATTGCTTTCTATATAAATATGGCAGAAAGAAAAATACCAGGGAGGGAGCGGAATGATTTAAGTTAAGTCCTAATGTGAACACAAGAGCTAATGGAGATAAACTGACCATCAGAAATCTTAGGCTTGAAATTAGATGCAACTTTCTGTCCAGCAGCGTAGTGACGTTCTGGAATAGCCTTCCAAGGAGAGCTGTGGGGGCAAATAGCTATCTGGCTTCAGAACTCAGCTTGATAAATTTATGGAGCATTAGCATGATGGGACAGTCTAGTTTGGCAATGAACTAACTTTTGACTACTGTTGGTGAATATAAAAAAAACAAGGAGTCATGTGGCAGTTAAAGACTAATAGATTTATTTTTCTCATGAGTTTTCGTGGGAGAAAATCCCACTTCATCAGATGCTTCGAAGATGGGTGAACTTACAGAATGGAATGAAAATAAATGCAAGGGGGTGTAAAACATAGGATCAGGTCGTTCAGTAACAGCAAATCAGAGCAGTTGTTAGGTTCAAACCCTGGGAAGCCTGAAGTCAAATTACCTATTGCAATGGGAAAAGAACCCATAGTCTGGATTCAATCATGCTTTCACAGAATTTAATTTGCATATTAATTTGAGTTCAGCTGTTTCTCTTTGAAGTCTTGATGTCCCAGTCACATCTCTCATGATGCTCATTAACAAATCATTTATCGAGTGATTAGAAAGATGGAAGTGCTCAGCAACTGGGTTTTTTTTTGTTTGTTTGTTTTGTGATTTCTGATATCAGCTCTATGTTCATTTATTCTTTTGTGCAGGCATCGTCCTGTTTGTGTAATGTATAAGGTGTTGGGGCATTTCTGGCACTCGACGGCATAGACCACATTAGTAGATGAGCAGGTAAATGAGCCTTAGATGGAGTAGCAGGCTTGATTAGGACCTCTGATGGTATCTATTGTGCAGATATGTGGGCAGACTTGGCAACATGTTTTGTTGCAGGGTGTGTGCCTGCTTTAATGTTTCTGTTGTTAGAACTGTAGTTGCTGGTGAGTATCTGTTTAAGATTGGGTGGCTGTCTGTAGGCAAGGAGAGGTCTGTCTCTCAATGCTTGAGAGAGTGAGAGATCATCTTTTAGAATAGGGTGTAGGTCCTTAATGATCTGTTGCAGAGGTCTGACTTGAGAGTTGTATGTGGTGTCTAGTGGTGTTCTGTTGTTTTCTTTCTTGGGCCTCTCCTGTAGTAGATGACTTCAGGGTACCCATCTAGCTCTGTCAATTTGTTTTCTTACTTTCCCAGGTTGGTCCTGTAGTTTCAAGAATGCTTGATAGAGATCCTCAAGATATCTGTCTCTGTCTGAATGATCACAGCAGATGTGGTTATATCTTACGGCTTGGCTATAGACAATGGATCGTGTGGTGTGTTTGGGATGGAAGCTTGAGGGATGTAGGCAACTATACCGATCAGTAGGTTTTCGGTACAGGGTGGTGGTGATGTGTCTATCCCTGATTTGTACTGTAATGTCGAGAAAGTGGATCTCCTGTGTGGAGTGTTCCACGCTCATTTTGATGGTGGAGTGGAAATTGTTGAAATCTCTGTGAAAATCTTCAAGAGCATCCCTGCCATATGTCCAGATTATAAAGATGTCATCAATGTAGCATAGATAAAGAAGATGTGTTTTGGGATGAGACTTGAGCAAACGTTGTTCTAAGTCGTCCATGAAGATGTTGGCATATTATGGGGCCATGCAGGTGTCCATAACAGTGCCACTGATTTGGAGATCTAAATGATCCTCAAATCTGAAGTGGTTGTGGGTGAGCACAAAGTCACAAAGTTCAGTCACAAGCTGTGCTGTGGCATCATCTGGGATGGTTCTTCTAATAGCTTGTAATCCATCCTTGTGGGGGATGTTGGTGTAAAGAGCTTCTATATCCATAGTGGCCAGAATGGTGTTTTCTGGGAGTTCACCAATGAACTGTATTTTCCTCAGGAAGTCCGTGGTATCTCAAAGATAGCTAGGGATGTTGATAACATAGGGTTTAAGCCACCCAGTCTTAAACAGATACTCACCAGCAACTACAGATCTAACAACAGAAACATTAAAGCAGGCACACACCCCTGCAACAAACCATGCTGCCAAGTCTGCCCACATAGCTGCACAATAGATACCATCAGAGGTCCTAATCAAGCCTGTTACTCCATTAAAGGCTCACTTACCTGCTTATCTACTAATGTAATCTATGCCATAGTGTGCAAGAAATGCCCCAACACCGTATACATTGGGGAAACAGGACAATCCCTGCACAAAAGAATAAATGAACATAGAGCTGATATCGGAAATCACAAAACAAACAAACCAAAAAAAAAAACCCAGTTGCTGAGCACTTCCATCTTTCTAATCACTCGATAAATGATTTGTTAATGAGCATCATGAGAGATGTGACTGGGACATCAAGACTTCAAAGAGAAACAGCTGAACTTGAATTAATATGCAAATTAAATTCTGTGAAAGCAGGATTGAATCCAGACTATGGGTTCTTTTCCCATTGCGATAGGTAATTTGACTTCAAGCGTAGCAGGATTTGAACCTAACAACTGCTCTGATTTGCTGTTACTGAACGACCTGATCCTATGTTTTACACCTCCTTGCATTTATTTTCATTCCATTCTGTAAATTCACCCATCTTCAAATCATCTGACAAAGTGGGATTTTCTCCCACAAAAGCTCATGCAAAAAATAAATCTGTTAGGCTATGCCCACATGCAGGGCCTTGTTTCAAAATAAGTCATTTCAAAACAAGGTGTTTCCAAATAAAGCCCTTATTTCAAAATGACTTAATTCAAAATAACTAAAAAACAATTCAAAATAAGGGAAAAGCCCCAATCGAAATAGCATGTCCAAACAGAGGATTTGCTATTTCGCTTTAGGAGAAGGGCGCCATGGGAGGTGTGGCAATATGGCTGCCTGCCTGGGCCATGTTGCCAGCCATGTTGCCAGCCAATCCTATAAAAGCTGGCACCGACCTCACTTCCGGCTATCAGGACACTGCAAGCGACAGACATAGATGCTGCCCGGCTGCCTAGCCAGCGCTGTGCAACACAGAGACCCTCTGCCCGCCTGCAGAGTGACCTACTGCTGTGGGACTCTCTGCTTGCAGACCCTGATGGTGCCCAGCCTGTACCCCAGGCTATCATCCATCTGGGCCGCAGAGCAGAGCTACTTCCCCTGCCCCCTTCTGTGCCTCGTTAGGTCTGGGCCCGGGAGACCAGCCCAGACTGGTGGGAGCAGGTAGTGCTCCGAACCTGGGGGGACGACCAGTGGCGGAGGAATTTCTGCATTAGCAGGTCCAGCTTCAACCTCCTGGTCATAGAACTCGCCCTGTTGCTGCGCCGAACGGACACCACCATGAGGCCTGCTATCCCTGGGGACAAAAGAGTGGCCATCATTCTGTGGAAGATGGCCACTCTGGAGTCACACAGGTCTGTGGCGTACCTGTTTGGAATCGGGAGGTCCACCACTGGCAACATTCTGTTGGAGGTCACCAGGGCCATCAACAGGATCCTGCTGTGACACCTGGGCACACAAGGGGAGCTGCAGGACACCATTACTGGCATGTCCACACTGGGCTTTCCCAATTGTGCGGGGATACTGGACGCCACGCACATCCCCGTGAGAGCCCTGGAGCACAGAGCCGCAGAGTACAGAAACAGGAAGGGGTACTATTCTATCATCCTGAAGGCCCTTGTGGACCACTGGGGCATTCTTCAAAACTGTTACGTGGGATGGCCATGGAGGGCCCATGATGCCAGGGTCCTCCGTAACCCTGCCCTGTATCGGGACATGGAGGCGGGCACCTTCTTCCCCCCTCATAACATCAATGTTGGGGGAGTAGAGGTGCCCGTCCTCATTGTGGTAGATGTGTCCTATCCCCTGCGCCCATGGCTCATGAGGACATACACAGGATTCCTCAATTCCTGCCAGCAGATTTTCAACCACCAGCTGAGCCGCTACCGCCAGGTGGTCAAGCGGGCATTTGGCCACCTCAAGGCATGCCAGAGGTGCCTCCTGACACTCCTCCACCTTGTGGAGAGGAAAATGCTGCAGGTCATCAGTGCGTGTGTGGCCCTACACAACTTCTGTGGCCTGTGGGGTGAGACTGTTGCTGCTGCCCGGGAAGCTGAGGCACAGCTCCTCACTGGGGACTACAAGCAACCCAGACCCGTGCCCCCACGAGAGCAGCTGTCACAGAGAGCTGTGACAGTTCGCGGCACACTGATGACCACCTTTGCCCTGGAGGAACTCTGAGGGCCAGGCCTACCCTGCCCCACACCACTCTCTCCCCCATTCGCCCACAGCCAGCCCCCCCTTCTCCCACAGCCAGCCCCCACCCATCCACCCACACTGTGAACTACCCCCAATAAAAGCACTCACAACCAAAAATACGTGTTTCAAACTATTTATTTAATAAAACAGGGGTTGGGGCAGGGAACGGCTGGAGAGGGTTAGGGGATGGGGAAATGTGGGGGAAGTCTGGCGGGAGGGCATGCAACTTGGAAGGGGGAGACTGGGGAAAGGGGTGGGGGAGTCTGGGGGGCAGGGGGGTCCTTAGGCAGAGCCTGTGTGGGGGTCCGGGGGTGGTGGTCTTCCATGCCTCTGCCCACGGCCACCCTGGGTCCGGGGTCGCCTCTGGGGAAGGCCAGTTGGAGGACTCCCTGCAGCAGCTGGAGGGGACATGTTCTCCACCAGCTGGTGTATGCTGCCTGCAATGGCTTCAACCGCAGTGGGCAGATGATCACAGAGGCGCTCGAAGGCCTGCGCCAGCCTCTCGATGGCCTGCGCCTGCTGCTCCACGGCAGCGACTGCCCAGTCATCCACAGCTGCTGTGATGCCTGGATTGGTCTTGGCATCATGTCTGGGTAGACACCTCTGTCCGTTACGTCAGCTTGTCCAGGCTCTCCAATATCTCCCCGCGCGTCCGGGGGGCCCTCCTCCATGATGGACTCGGGCTGCCGCGTCGGGTAGGTGGTGGTGCACGGCTGGCGGCTGGGCGACCTGCTGGAGGGAAGCAGAAAACACAGCTGGCCCCTGCTGCCTGCTGGCCTTGTCTGTGTGCAGCCTGTCTGCAGCACACACCTCTGCCCTGACTGTCAGCAGGACTCAGGATCGTGTGGGACATTGCCCTGTGGTAGGGCTACAGGATCCCAAAGCCTCAAAAGGAGGCCAGGGAAGTACGAAAAGGAGGACGTTGGAGGAAACATGGGAGAAAAATGTAGTATGAATGTAATATTCTTTGGTTTTTAGGGGGCCCTGGAACACTTTCCCTTAAAAATAAGTATTCTATGGCATTCCAGGATACTTCAACCCCTATAGTAAAAAGCCTGACAAAATCTTGTATTTTAAAATCCCTGCCAGACAGAGAATGTGAGGATAAAAAAGAGAACACGAAGGTAAAAAGGAGACCGTGTTCTCCTTTTGCCTGACATCTGGTAACCGTACCCTGGAGGCACACATGCTAGTGGTGCACACAATGGTGAGCTCGACTCACCCACGCCTTGCTCTAGGGGGTCTCCCAAGGCCACTTGCCAGTGGTGTGGCCTGCATGCTCTCCACCTCGCCCAAGATGTGGCTGCATCTTTGACACCCAGCCCCTGTTAACCACCCCCAGGCACACAGGGGCCTGTGACCCTGGTGCCACCTGTCTCTCAGGTACCCATGCCCATGGGAGGGCCTCTGCACCCGCCGACCCTATGGCCTACCTGCCCCAGTGCCTGGCCCTGTACCCCCTTGTTGCCTGTGACCTGGACAGGCCCAGCCCTGCGTACTTCTGCGGGAGAGGAAGACTCACCCACAGGGGCTCCAGAAGTCCGGCGCGATGTCCCCATGTCTGTCTCGGACTCCTCAGGGGTCGGATGGTCTCAGGCCCCTGCTCCTCCACGTTGCTCTCCTCCTCCTCTGGGGCAGGGAACAGCTCGGGGGTCCCTGGTGCAGCTTCTGCTGCTGGTGGTGGTACAGTAGGAGGCTGCCCAAAGTCCAAGGACACCTCTGACTTGGTGTCCGCTGCCTCAGGGCCAGAGGACGAGCTGCAGTGCTGGCTGGTGTCAACGGCCTCAGCTGGCAGGCCACTGGGCTCCAGCCCCAGGAAGGCATGGAGCTCGTCATAGAAGGGGCAGTTAGCGCTGCTACCTGCCCCCTGGAGCTTCCGTGCCTCCCTGGTCCATGCGTGGTCCTGCCTGAGGGCCTTTATTTTGGAGCGCACCTGCTCCGTGGTGTGCTCATGGCCCTCAGCGGACAGCGCTGCGGCAATGCCCACATATATGTTCCGGTTCTGGTGACTAGCCCGGAACCAGGACCTGATGTCCTCCCTCCTCCAGATGCTGAGGAGGCACTGGACATCCTCAGCAGTCCAGATGGGGGCACGGCGTCGCCCCCCTGGGGCACTGGTGCCACGTGCTGCCATGCCTGCACAGGGCTCTGGCCATGCTGGCAGGCACGTGCGGGATGGGACTTCCTGCTTCCCTTGGGTGCTGTGCACCCTGGGAAGAAAGTCAGGACCATTATTTTGAAACAAGCATTGTTTCAAAATAACATGTCCGGACGACGGTTATTTCCAAATGACTCGTTTCGAAATAACGTGTCCCAATGGCGTTATTTCAAAAAGAGTTATTTCAAAATAACTGTCATTTCAAAATGAAAGCGGTTTAAGCCATTTTGAAATGATGGCTCTTGTTTCAAAATGACGGGCTCCGTCGTTTCGAAACAGGAAAACGTCGTGTGGACATACAGTGTTTTATTTCAAAATAACCAGTGTTATTTCGAAATAAAAGACTCATGTGGACATACCCTTAGTCTTTAAGTGCCACATGACTCCTTGGGTTTTTTTTGCTGGACTAGACTAACACCACTATCCCTTTGGAAATTGTTGGTGGATACGCCAGTGACCTGAGAATAGATCGCAGATGGGACAGGTTCTGAGTTATTACAGAGAATTCTGTCTGGGGTGACTGACTGGTGAGTCTTGTCCGCATGCTCAGGGTTCAACTAATCACCCTATTTGGGGTTGGGAAGGAATTTTCCCTCAGGGCAGATTGTAGATGACTGCAGGGGGGGGGGACTTTCATCTTCCTCTATAGCATGGGGCATGGCTTGTTTACTGGTGGATTCTCTATACCTTTAAATTCTTTAAAGCATGATTTGAGGACTGTAATAACTCAGTCATAGGTTAGGATTTATTACGGGAGTAGATGGGTGACTAGATGAATACTTTGGTCCCTTCTGACCCTTAGAGTCTATGAGAAGTCTACCTTAGTATTGTACTTTGAGAATGATAGCACTACTGGATGTTGTTGTGAAGTAGGCTCTTGGAGTTCCCTTTTAATTATTTTTTAAGCATTAACTTTGCACCTGTGCACTTGTCAGGATTACAAAATAGAAGAATATGGAATAACATGTCACATAGAAATAAATCACCATTAAGCCCACCAAATCTGCGGTCAGACAGTAACACATCCCAGAGGTGCCTCAGACCACGAGGACATACAGTGAGAACTTAATTTCCTTATGCTTACAGAATTAAAGTATCTCTCTGCATACTGCAGCTGCAGAGCTGAACATGTAGGGGCCTTCCTTGTTGAGAATAATTGTGGCAGCCATCTGTGATGTGGGCAGTTACATACAGACTCAAACCATAAGAAGCCATTAAAGGGCAACATCTCAAAACACACAGCAACAGAGGGTCATAAAACTTAAAGGAAAATGCAGTAAATCTGAAAGAAAACCATAATTCTCTAGCAGGAGAATAATGAGGAATTAAATAGCCAATAACACAGCATGGTATTTGCATTACGTACATTCCCAGCATTTTGTATACTTGCAGGTGCAGCTGCTGCTTAGAGACTGGAAAAAAGAACAAGCAGCTACAGAACTCTGATGCACTCTAAACCAAGAATCCAGAAAGACAATGTGCACTTTGCAGTTGAGGCGGTAAAAGACTTTTATGATTCACTGCTTAACAAAACATCTAGCCGATATGAAGAACACCTGGACAACATCCTGTATTTTCTGATAGATCATATTCTTTCAAAAAATATGGTGTATGGTTGTTCGGCCAAGAGAGTGAAGAATCAAGTGAGAAACTGATCAATTTTTATTCCTGATTATACCAATTAGCCTTTTCTTGTTAACTTGTTGATTTAGATTGTGACATTCTGCATCATTGCTCATCAAGCTGACTGTGAAAAAGCATTCTTAGCAAACTAGAGTTTATGTTGGATAGACTTTTGGATGCTGGATAAGCTCTGACAATTTCATACTTGTAGTCTGAGAGTATGGGAAATGATGTGTGTC
This sequence comes from Podocnemis expansa, assembly GCA_007922195.1. Lineage (NCBI taxonomy): Eukaryota > Metazoa > Chordata > Testudines > Podocnemididae > Podocnemis > Podocnemis expansa. The sequence goes on from ML681995.1 coordinate 22,651,050, forward strand.
CTCCATTAGCTGAAAGTGCATGAGGCAATGAATTCAGCAGACAAAATCTCAAGAAGTAGAATTGGGTCTCAAAACACTGGCAGAAGATGCATTAGGTCATACCCACTGCTTGGAAGAAAACCTCTTTTTGCCTCACATTCGAAAAGGCATGTCAACAAAGTGTTTAAAAAAAAAAGAACTAAAAGAAAAAATGCACATCCTAATAGTCTCTAAATGCAGGGACTGATTAACAGATTAAGGGCCCATGGGTTCCTGGGTTACACCCCTTTGTGGGCCCACCGCATCCTGATGGTTCAGTCCCACAACACCATGGGCCTCCCCACCTTGGGCCCCAGCCCCTCACCATGGCAGCCTGTGGGTGGTGTGGTCCTAGGGGGTCCTGGGGCCAGAGGCCACTCTCCATGGCCAGCATTTTGTATCCTTGCAGGTGCAGCTGCTGCTTCGAGATTGGAAAAAAGAACAAGCAGCTTTAGAACTCTGATGCACTCTAAACCAAGAATCCAGAAAGACAATGTGCACTTTGCAGTTGAGGTGGTAAATGACTTTTAGGATTCATTGCTTAACAAAACATCTAGCCAATATGAAGAACACCTGGACAACATCCTGTGTTTTCTGATAGATCATATATGCTTTCAGAAAAATATGGTGTCTGGTTGTTCAGCCAAGAGAGAGAAGGATCAAGTGAGAAACTGATCAATTTTTATTCCTGATTACACCAATTAGCCTTTTCTTGTGAAAAAGTGGGCTAGTCTGCCCTTGGGGGCGGTGGTAGGGCCAACTAGCTGATGGTGTGACCTCTGGTGCAGCCTTCCAGGGCCTTGGGCCTTGGAAGGTTGTGCTGGAGTTTGTACTGCACACCAATCAACTCCAGCCTCACCCCTGAAGCATAGCAATCAGGCACTGATCTGTCCGACCCCTGGGGGCAAACCAGCTGGCCCAGACATGGGGTGGGAGCACAGAGCTCAGCCTCTGACCCCAGGGCCCTGCCCTCACCCCAGCAGCAGAAGGGGATAGGGGCCCTCTCAGGGCCCCCTCAAGCCTTACCAACACTGAGTGGGGCGGTGGTGGGGGGAACGGGGAATCAGGCTAGGGCCTTAGGAATTGAAGTCCAGATTCCCCCATTAGGCTGGGGCCCAGGGCTTCAGCCCCTATAGCCCCTGTGGGGATATGGCCCTGTCTAACTTCTCTCTGTTAATCAGTTCCTTTACTTCTTCTTTTAACTATCAGAATATAGCTACAAAGTTGTGTCTGCATATTAATCTGTACTAGATATTGTTTTGCTAAGTGTGTTGTTCTTTTCAAGGATATGTGTCATGAACTTGCCGCACTGTCCTTTAGACCCTGAGGACGCTGATTACTATTACTATTCTAGGTAATAATAATGCAGTTACCTTTCAACTGAGGCTTTCAAAATGCTTTATAAACATTAGACATGACAATAATTCATTCTCAGTCCTTTTTTAGACATTCAAAATTTTACAGTCTTAAATTTTCACAAGTGGTTGACTATATTTTCCCCTATCACTCATTTTTGCAAAGCACCGCAGACTTCCTTTAACTTTTTGGTCCCAAAGGGCCTCCCTGCCTTCTCTCGTTCAGTGACCTTCTGTATGCTACTGTTATTTGTATTTAATCTCATGAGTTTGCTTTCCCTACTCCCAAACTATTGACTGTGACAGACTGTCTTTGCACTTGTTAGTATCAGCAAGAGTCAGAATGACCTGACAGGGCACAGTTTATTATTGAAATGCTTATTTTTTAATGTGCTTGAACACAAGGACATAAACTTTGTGTCTTTCAGTAGCATGGGCAAAGCTGTGGAACTGCCCACCAGCTAGAAATGGAGGTTGTGTGAACACAAAAGGCTTAGCAACACAAGTGTGGCTAGGATGAAATCACAGGGGCTGATCACAATTTGACTTAAGGCACAGCCTAAAATGAGGAAGCAATCTATCCCTTTTAAACAAGATAGGCGTAACAAGTACAATCCACTTTCATATGTGGAGAATTCATTGGGTGCTGCAATGAACCTTAAAGGTTAGGAATATTTTACTTGATGTGGGCCTTACTCTGTGCCATTGAAGTTCGTAGGGTTTTTTTTTCCATTGTTCTTGTTTGTTTTTTCTGTTGATTTCAGTTATGAGCCCAGTCTATGGGTTTATTTTGTATTGATTTAATCAACCCATTTACTGAGCTTGGAAAATAATGAATTTTATTAACGTTAACATATTGTACATTATAAAACTGTACAAACATGATTACTGAAGCTCCATGAAGGAAACTATGCAGTGTTAGTTTTATAGAAAGCAAGTCATCAGAGAAATAAAAGAGTTTAAAGAAACCTAAAGGAGTGTAGTGGCTAAAATGCTTTTATTAGAATAGCTAAATAGTGAAATCAAGAGACCAATGAAACTGTGAACAGAAGAACATAGTGATTGCCATGCTAGAGAAGACTACTTGTCTATCTGCAGTAGCTGTATACCTTGGATGCGGCAATGACCAGATAATTTGTATGCATAAGCTATATTTGTATAGCTAATCAAGTGCTAATAGAATTCATACATGTAAACTCTATCCATTTTTTGTACAGATGCATGAGAAAAGATGAGTGCGTACATGGTTGGATGGAGTCCATTTGGGCTTTAATGTCTCATCCTCTATGAAATTTTATTAAGCTCAGTACCTTGTGCAGTGAGCTACATAAGTTATTAATGTGTGCAGGGGTTAAAGTAAGGGCAAATGCACTGGAATGCAGTTCCTGGGACCTCTATTAGGCTGGCAGCATTTCAGGGCCCCTAAAAATAGAGCAACACACTGGAATGCCCCCCCCCCCCAAAATCGCATGAGTATCTGGAATGCAGAGTTCTGGTGGCTCCACCTTAAACCCTGTTCCACATTAAGCCCAGCCAGCAGAGAGTTGCAGCAGGCTGGGAGTTTGTGAATCTCCCCCCTGCAGGGCAAGGCAGCTGGTGGCCAAAAGTAGCTGCCAGCCAGTAAGGCAGTGTTCAAACAGCTGAGGTAAGGCCTTTAGGGAGTGCTGCTGGGGGGTTTGTGTGTGTGTGTGTGGGAACAGGGATTACGGGCGCCCACCCATGCAGAAGGGTTCTGGGGCCCACCAAATTATACTTTAATCCCTGGATATGTGTTTTAAAATATCTTTGTATATATTTTATTCTGATACAGTGATCTCTTGTTATGTTGTAAATCAAGGTAAATAGTGTCCAATCAGTGTTCAAAATAACTGATCTTTTTTCTCTATTGTCTCTCTCTGACTTCCTCTCTCTCTGACTTCCACTTTTATTCAGAACTAAATATTTTTTTCTCTCCCTCAAAAAGCATTAATCTCTGGTTATGTAATACCGTTATTGCATATAATGACCCTATCTTTTTCATATTTTCAAATAATTTCTTAATAGAGCATATTACCTCTCTTACTGCTGATGTGCATTGTTCCAATATCATCTTTGAAATGTCCCAGTGTTGCCTTGTCACTTTGCTGAGTGGTTACAATTCAGAATTCATAAGTGTGTACAAGAAAGTAGTTTTAAATGCTTCTTCTAGTGTTTGAAAGCATCTCATCTGTCACTGCTTGAAACTGCCTCAATTCACTATACAAATTGAATCCATACTCTATCAAGTAAAAAAATCAAAATTCTTCAGAGGAAGGTGAGATTGACATTTCTGAGATCTCATTTCTACTTCACCTGAAAGCTCAATGAACTGAGAGGAACCATTTTCCTGCTCTTCCCCTTCCCCAGGACAAAAATACAGATTTCCAAACAGCCTGTGCATAATTAAATGAAGCATCCTGGTGTTTCAAGGAAAGGCTGCTTGTTTTCTTTTTTCTCTTTTTCTTTTTTTTTAAATGCCTATGTTTTTCACCACCATTTGAGGAGTAGGTATATATTTCTTCTGTTATTATATTCTCGATACAAGAGAAATTTTTTAGTTAAAATTATGCTCCTCTCACAATGTTCTACCATACCAGTTGTAGAGCATCTCCAAGTTCACAGCATATACAATGGATATGAAAAATGCATGAAAGCAGAAGAGTGTTTCTCTTTAAGTCACAATACATTCTTCAGGTAATTAAAACAAAATATTCCTTTTGTAAATTCCTCCTACGTCACTAAATCTTTCCAGAGACATGGCTTACTAAGAAAAAAAAGAGATTGACTTTTGCTTTGCATAAGGTTCAGTGTTCTCTTGGATAAGTCCATTTTCCTCTCCATCGTCATTAGATCGATTGTCAGATAAACATGGAGAGGTGTGGGTGTGTGTTGGTGAAGGGGTGACAGAGTACATTTTTACGTCTAGATTCAGCAAGACCTAAGAATATAAAACATGACAGCCCCACTGAGGTTCCATTTGAAGTTGTGTGCTTGAGGTGTGGCATGTTCTTAACCGAGCTGAGCCCTTAGTCTTTCTGGTGTGTGTTTGGACATGTAGTATATAACCTGAAGCTACTGGACTATATTTTAACCTCTTTGAACTGCTCGTGATCAAGTGAAAGATATGCTAGACAACACAATGTTTCTGTTTTGTGTTGTATTATTTATTCCCAAGAGGTGCCAGAAGGAAGACAACAAATAAGATTACATATTAGATGGGCATTGCCTCGTTCTTCAGCTGGAGTAACAGCTGCAGCTCTTTAGTTTTAACTGCATGCTGTGTTGGTGGCTGGACTCATGCCAATGTAGATGCAGTGGCTACTCCCCAGTCTTCTCCTTAGCTGGATCCCATGACTGTTCTCAGTCTTCGATACCAATTCAGACAGTCTCCATACAGATTCCTGCTGCTTCATACAAAGGAGACAGACTCCTATTTATGTCTGCAGCCCCATGTGCACACACTCAACTGCTAAATGGTGTGGAAGTTTTTAGGCTAGATCTCCACAGCACAGGTGAATTTGACCTTCATAATATTTTGCTTTCCTATCCTGTTCATAGTTCATATATGCTATCCCTGTTACACAGTGCTTGAGGTTGTACCCACTTTCCTACAATAGTCTACTTGGTCCTGCTGTGCTAGCTTTTAGATCTGGAATTGATTTTTCAGAAGTTCTAATGATTTTGGGCAACTCCATTACTGGATGTCCAACCTGAGTCCTCTTAATGGAGCCTGATTTTCAGAGGACAGGCACTCAGCCCTTCCTGAAAATAAGTTTACTTTAAGATGTTTCAAAGGGAACCCAAAACCAGAGGCACCCAGAATCACTTGCCAGCCTTGAAAATGTGGGACTATTTTCTTGGAAGAAGTCTGATTGCCTGGATATGACAAGACCCACTATATACCACAGAGGCTGTATGTGACAATGTCATTTCTGCCTTCTCACCAGCAGTGAAGTAACTGCCATGACTAAGATATGCTGTTAATATATGCTGAGTGAATTGCTGAAACAATAAGAACTGACAGGATTCACTTTCCTGGTTCCTGCTCAGGTCCATAACCCGTTCATCTATGAAGTGCCAAGAAGTATCAGAGCTGAAAGCCGTAACACTTTTCCTCTTTATTACATTATTAATAGCACATGCTATAGGAGCAGCTTGAGAATTGGGCTCTGGCCTGTAGGTGCAGTGCAGCACACAGACCGCATATTTGTTTAGTCTCTTCCGTGACCTTGACTTCTCCCTGTGCTCTATGGAGTGATGTATTTTCCAACTGGCTTGGTTACAACCACTGTCTTGGGGCTGTAAAAAAGCTGCAAGAACCAAACAAAGTACCTGAGTCTACTTCACTAGACTCGTCTTCATGACAACTTACAGAGGGAGTCCCACTGAAGTCAGTATGACAGCTCACATGAGTATAACTTCCTCAGTGTGAGTAAGGGTTGTAGGATGAGCTATAATGAGTTTAAACAATGCAATTCAGAATGCTGTCTTGAGGGAAGGTACTTAGTCTGATGCTGCAGTGATCTGTGTCAAGTCCATTCTTAGTCCACATCATTAAAGAAATGTGAGGATGAATTTAGTAACAAAATGAAGTTAGGACAAAAACCTGTTATGAGGCCTAGGAAGTTAAACAGCTGGTCAGAAGATAACAAAATCACCGGCCTTTTCATCTACGATCTTTTTGGAGGAAAAAAACAATTCAGAATACCGACTGAGTAGAGCCAAGCAAAAGTGTTTTCCAGTTTGGTGGCCAACCCGCTCCCTCAAACAAAACAAAACAAAACAAAACAAAACAAAACAAAACAAAACAAAACAACCCACTTTTTAATGAAAAATGATTTTTGGTTTTCATTTTCATGAAAAACAAAAACAAATTGTCTGAGCCATATGAAACATTTGGCCAAGTTCCAAAGGGGCAGCTACCATAGTTTAGAAAAGCAAGGAGTCTTGTGGCACTGAAAGACTGAAGGTATGTCTACATATAGCCTGTTAATTCAAATTAACGTAGGTCGAACTAATTAGGTCAACATAATAAAATTTAATTTGAATTAACTGGAATCAAATTAACATGTCTGTGCTGCAAAATGAGGGTCAAATTAGCATGTCCATGTACAGGGAGGATGGAATTAGCATGTCCACGTACAGGAATTGCTAATTCAACCCAGGAAGGAGGCACCATGGGAAGTGTGGCAAAATGGCTGTCAGGATGGGCCATTCCCACAGCCAATGCCAATTAAAGGGGGAAGTGACTTCACCTCCTGTGCACACTCTGGCAGGCAAGGAACCAAGCAAGACTATGGCCCGTGCCCAGCCACTCCTGCTTGCCACCCCGGTGGCCAGCAGCCAGTCAGCCTCACACGCAGAGCAGTTAGGGTAGAGTGTGCTGTCCCTGGACAGCAGCAGCACTAAGGTGGACAGCAGCATCGCCCGCATGCTGGCTGTGCAAGCAGCCGCTGCCACCCTGCCATGCTCTGTACCTGGTCATGTGTGGGTACTGGAAACCAGTGGTGACTGGTGGGAAAGAGTTGCCCTGAGGACATGGGATGAGGAGCAGTGACAACACATAGAATCATAGAATCCTAGGGTTGGAAGGGACCTCATAGGTCATCTAGTCCAACCCCCTGCCAGAGGCAGGACCACTCCCACTAAACCATCCCAGTTGTGGTTTTGTCCAGCCGGGCCTTAAACACCTCCAAGGATGGAGACTCCACCACCTCCCTTGGCAGCTCATTCCAAGGCTTCACCACTCGCCTAGTAAAAAAGGTTTTCTAATATCCAGCCTCGACCTCCCTAACTGCAACTTGAGACCATTGGTCCTCGTTCTGTCCTCTGCTATTACTGAGAACAGTCGAGCTCCATCTTCCTTAGAGTATCCCTTCAAGTAGTTGAAGGTTGCTATCAAACTCCCCCCTCAATCTTCTCTTCTGCAGACTAAATAAGCCTAATGCTTTCAGTCTTTCCTATTGGGCTTGTGCTCCAGCCCTTTAATCATTTTGGTTGCCCTCCTCTGAACTCTCTCTAGCATGTCCCTGTCCTTTTTGTAGTGGGGAGCCCAAAACTGAACACAGTATTCTAGATGTGGCCTCACCAGTGCAGAATAGAGGGGAATGATCACATCCCTTGATCTGCTGGTAATACTTCTTTTGATGCAGCCCAGTATGCCATTGGCCTTTTTGGCAGCAAGAGCACACTGCTGACTCATATCTAGCTTCCCATCCACCATAACCCCCTGGTCCTTTTCTCCAGTGCTGCTACTTAACTGAATGTTTCCCAGCCTGTAGCGGTGCATGGGGTTTTTTCATCCCACGTGCAGGATTTTACACTTGTCCTTATTGAACAAACTGCGTATGACATGGCAGACATTCGTGGAGCTGGTCAGAGAGCTCACCCCAGTCCTCCAGCACAGGGACATACACATGCGACCTGCAATCCCAGTGGCTAGGCGAGTGGCTGTAGCCGTGTGGAAGCTCGCAACCTCAGAGTCTTATCGCTCTGTGGCACACCAATTCAGGGTGAGGAAGGCCACTGTGGGAGTAGTGCTGAGGCAGGTCTGCAGGGCCATAAACCTGATCTTGCTGGCCCACCTTGTCACACAGGGCAACCTGGAGGACACCTTACATGGGCTCTCCACACTTGGATTTCCGAACTGTGCGGACATGCTGGATGCCACTCATATACCAATCAGAGCCCCAGCGCACCATGCAGTAGAGTACCGCAATAGGAAGAGGTACCACTCCATCCTACTTCAGGCCCTGGTAGACCACCAGGGCATTTTTATTAACATTTATGTTGCCTGGCCAGGGCGGGCACGTGACTCACGGGTGCTCTGAAACTCAGCGCTCTTCTGGGGCATGCAGTCAGACACCTTTTTCCCCTCGTGAGATGACCATCATGGATGTGCCAGTGCCCCTCTTGCTCATTGGGGATGCAGCCTATCCACTCCTGCTGTGGCTAATGGGGCCATTTGCAGAACACCACTTAGATGAACACCAGGAGCTCTTCAATAGAAGACTGAATAGGTACCAGCAGGTTGTGGAGTGCTTTTGGGCAGCTGAAAACGAGGTGGAGGTGCCTGCTGACATGCCTACACCTCACTGAGGACACCATCCTGGAGATCATTAGTGCATGCATCATCCTTCACAATTTATGTGAACTGCAAGGGGAGAGGACACCCGCCACTTACGAGACTGAGGCCGAGCACCTCTCCAGCCACTTTGAACAACCACAGACTGCCCAGGACACTGAGCGGGCCCCAATCAGGGCTGTAAGGATCTGGGAGGCCCGAGCAGACCTCTTCCTTGAGGAGGCACTGAAGACTGCCTGCACCACCCCATTCCCTCACCACCCCCACCCACTACATACCCATCCCACCCAGACCCCCCCACAATACCTAAATAAAAACACGTGACACAGCAGAACTTTTGCGGCAGAGTGTTTATTTACAGACAGATAATTGTGGAGGTTCAGGGCAGAACAGGGGACTTGGGGGCAGAACTGGGGTGTTGGGGGGCAAAACAGGGGACTCAGGGGCAGAACTGAGGGGTTGGGGGCAGAACAGGGGACTCAGGGGCAGAACTGGGCATCAGGGGGCAGAACTGAGGGGGTTGGGGGGACAGAATAGGGTATCAGGAGATGGTGGGGTCAGATGGGGGGCTGTCCCAGTGCCATGGGGGACCCAGGCTTGGTCTTCCAAATGGCCACTCTGTGTCTGGGGGTGCCATGGGCGAGGCACACTGGGGTCCCGGGGGAGCTGTCTGGCTGGGCCTGGTGGGGCCAGATGGTTGGCCAGCCTGGCCATGCTGGCTGACATGCCCTGCAGGGCTTTGCCAATGCCAGTCAGAGCACTGGCCATGTTGGTGAGTGGTGTGCCCACCCATTCCAGGGCCTGAGTGTGGCGCTCCTGGACTGCAGCCCCCCTTTCCTTAACGGTGACAGAGCACTTGAGGAGAGGGAGGGCAGAATCCTAGTGCATCACCACCTGGCCCCGCCAGGCCTGCATGCACACCTTCCTTGTCACCCTGGACTAGGTGCAAGATCTGGTCCAGGAGCTTGTTCTGGGTCCGGCATGCTGCTCTCTTCTACTGGGTGCTGTGGTGTGGGCTCCCTGCAGCACGATGACGGCTGTCATGACAACCTGCTGGAGAGAGGTGGGGAACATCATATTAGTCTCCTGTGTGCATACTTTGTGCCGTGTGCGGTCTAACAGCACAGAGCACCATGCCTGCCACTTGTCCCCCTGCCTCTGAGCTCTGCCATGTGGAATGCCTCCCTGGGCATTCACAGCCATACCCTGTGGCTCGGCCTGGCCATGGTAGCCACAGCAACATGCAACAGTGAGGTGCTGCCAGAGCTTGGCCCACCCCCCTGCAACACGGCCTTGTGCCAGGGTTGTGGGCTCACGCTGCATGCCCTTGATGCTACTGCAGTGCTTTCCCCCAACACTCGTAACTCTAAATGCCTATAATGCCCAGAGGTCCACTTACTCTGCTGGCAAACAGACCCTGAGCGCTGTACCCTGTGGATTTGTGCCCCCCCAGGGTACCTTTAGCCCTGCCCAACTGGATACCCTTACTCCATGCCCTGCCATTCCCTTGGACCAGCACAGACCAAGCCACAGGGAGGGAGGAAAAGAGCACTCACCCACAGGTGCTGCCAACATCTGCCAAAATGTTCCTTCCTCCTTTGGGGCGTCTTTGGGGAGGGGGCTTCTCCTCCTCCTCCCCAGTGGTGGCTCACCCCTCATCGAGGGCGCCGAGGAGTTCAGGGCTGGCAGCTGTGGTAGGCTGTGGTGGCATCCCCTCAGGCTCTCCAGCCTCAGCATCCACTGGGCATCCTCCTCTGTAGAGCCTCCCTCCAGGGTGCTGGACTCGTGGCAGGGCTCTGCAGAGTCGACGGCCATGGACGGCAGGCCACTGGGCTCGCCAGACAGGAACCTGTCCCACTCTCTGAACTAGGGGCATGTGTCACCCCATGCAGAGCCTCGCAGCTGCCTTGCATCTTTGACCCATGCGTAGTCCTGCCGTTGGGTCTTTATTTTTACCCGAACTTGCTCAGTAGTCCAGGGATGCCCGCTGGCGGTGCGGGCTGAAGCAATTTGCACATATATGTCCTGGTTGTGGTGGCAGGTCTGCAGCCATGATAGGATGTCCTCTGTCCTGCAAATGCTCAGGAGACAGAGGACCTCCTGGTGGCCACAGACTGGAGCCCTCTACTGACCGTGCCTGGCAATGCTGCCCTCAGCCATTGCTTTTCTGGGAGTTGGCACCTGTCCCTCACAATGGCTGAGTGTGCCTGTGCCATTGGGGGGCCCGTTTTGTGGTGGGCACTTCCTCTTCCTGGTGCTAGGCACCATGGAAAGGAGAAGGGAAAACAGTAGTTAATTTGAACTAACGTTAGTTTGAATTAACACGGTTAGACACCATTGATTCAAACTTGCTAGTTTGAATCAACATTTGCTTCGAAGCTACAGCAGGTTTTGTAACTTCAAAGCGTCGTCTTCTCGATTCAACCTAAGGGAAGCCTTAAGTCGAATTGGCAGAAACCTGTGTATACAGGCTATTTTTTTAAATTCGACCTAATGAACATTAGGGGAATTAAAGTCTGTGTGTAGAAATACCCAAATATATTTATTTATCACATGAACTTTTGTGGGAGAAAATCCCCATGCAATAAATAAATCTGTTAGTCTTTAAGTGCAACAAGACTTCTTGCTTTTTATGAAACAATTGAATGTCAATGTGAAACACCATTTTAAAAAGAAATCTAAATTTGTAATGTTTTCTGAAATGAAGTATTTTGACACTTTCAGAATGTTTTTATTATTTTATTTTATTTTATTTTATTTTATTTTATTTTACCTGGGATGAAAGAAAAGCAATTCACTGAAGTGGACCTTATTTCCTAAATACTTTTTGTGCTGTGAAAAATGATTTCTTGTGTGTGTGTGTGTGTGTTTTGGAGAAATCAATTAATAGTTGATCTCTTCAAGCTCTGGTGAGATAGCATATGAGACACTTTATTTATGTATTTGTTTGTTTAGTAGCCATATCACTGCTCAGTTCTGGACATGTGACTGAATTTTTTTAATGGTTTAATGGGTTTTTTTTGTTAAATATTGCTTTATCAAAGAATGTGACACTCAGTGTCCTCCTCTTGATTTCATCATTGCATATTTTCCTATCACATAGTTCCAGTGATGTAGCTATGACTCATAGTGTGTTCACACAGCATTCTTATTTCGAAACAACGAGGTTGTTTTGAAATAAGAATTGCCATGGCCACACGACACAAGGCCATTTCGAAACAAGGAAACCCCTTGTTTCGAAATGGCAGCTGTTATTTCGGAACGGCTTAAACCTGGTTTCCCATCGAAACAGCATTGTTTTGAAACAGCTAGTTTCAAAACAACACCAGTGGGACATGCTTTTTCGAAACAATGGCTGTTTAGAAACAGCATTTGACCCTTCCTCCCAGAGTGCTTAGCAGCCTGGGAGGAAGGGCTGCCACCTCAGCACCCTGGCCAGGGTGCTGAGGGGTGTCCCCTGGTCAGCAGAGGGGGACTGCAGACACCCGCGAGGTGAAGCGCAGCAGCGCCTCACCCCGCGGGTGTCTGCAGGGGGCTGCAGGCACCGGCGGGGGAAGGCGCAGCCAGGCCCCTGTGGGTGTCTGCGGGGGGGGACTGCAGGCAAGGGTGGAGAGCCTGGCAGCCGGGCGCTGCACCCCCGCCCGGGCTGCCCCCAAAGCCCGCTGCGGGCTCCGGGGCACCCGGCTGAGCCTGCCGCTGCAGGGGCCAGGGTGAGCGCTGCCCCGGGATTCCCTGGTGCCCCGCTTCTGCTTCTCAAATCAGGACTTCTAAGATACTGAGAATTCACTAGCAGGCAAGCCAGACCCCTTTCTACAGAGGAAAGTGGAAACCCCCAGAACCCTAGCTAATCTGCCTTGGGGAAAAATTCCTTCCCAACCCCAATATGGTGATCAGTTTAAAGCCTGAGCATGTGGGCAAATCTCAACAGCCAGTACCCCAAGAAGCAATTCTCTGTAATAACTCAGAACCTACCCCATCCACACTCTCTTCTTAGGCTATTTGCATATCTACCACCAGGAGCCAAAGATCAAAGATCAGTCAATTTCCAAAGTAGGCCATCCCATCATAATATCCCCTAGATAAACTTGTCAAGCTCAGTTGTGAAAACAATTATGGTCCTTTCTTTCTTTCTTTTTTTTTTTTTTTTTTTGCCTGCAGAGCTCCCCTTGGAAGGCTATTCCAGAATTTTTATCCTTCTGGTGGTTAGAAACCTACATCTAATTTCAAACCTAAAGTTTCTGATGGACAGTTTATATCCATTTGTTCTAGTGTCCACATTGGTGCTGTACTCAAATATTTCCTCTTTCTCCCTGATATTTATCCCTCTGATATATTTACAGAGGGCAGTCATATTACCCCTCAGTCTTCTTTTGGTTAGGCTAAACAAGTCAAGCTCCTTAAGGATATGTCTATTCTGTGAGCTAAAGTTGATTTAAGGAAGCTTAAGTTGATAAACAAAGCCCTGGCCGCATTTGGAGTTTATTAAGTTGACTTAAGGGCGTCCCTGAGTGGACTTAATAACTCTCACTCTAAGTTGATTTGGACATTAAATTGACTTTATTATGCCGACGTAATTCAAATGCGACCATCTTAAGTCAACTTAAGAAGCCCTATGTAATAACATGCACCTACTTAAGTTGACTTAGTAAAGGCTACTTAAGCAAACACATTTTTTATTAGGACATTTCCTTAAGTTGACTTAACCAACTTTGTTAAGTTGACTTAAGACAAGGTTGGACTCACTAAGTTGACTTAACAAAGTTGACTTAGTTTTTGTATTGTAAACATAGCCTGAGTCTCCTCTCATATGGCAGGGTTACCCATTCCACAGACCATCCTTGTAGCCCTTCTCTGCACATGTTCCAATTTGAATTCATCCTTTTTAAACATGGGGGATCAGAAGTGCATGCAGTATTCCACATGGGGCATCACCAGTGCCTGGTACGAAGGCACTAACACCTCCCTGTCGCTATTTGAAATACCTCTGCTGATTCATCCTTGAACTATATTTGTTTTTTTTGTTTTTTTTTCACAGCCATATCACACTGGCAGCTCATAGTCATCCTGTGATCAACCAGGACTCCCAGATCCTTCTGCTTCTCAGTCTGTTCCAACTGATGTGTCCCCAGCTTACAGGAAAAATTCTTGGGTTTTGTCCCTAAATGCATGACTTTGCACTTCCCATTATTAAATGTCACCCTATTCCTGATACTCCAGTTTAGAAGGTCATCCAGATCTTTTTGTAGGGTATCCAAATCCTTCTCCGTATTGGCAATACATCCCAACTTTGTGTCTTCTGCAAACTTTACTAGCACAGTCCCACTTTTTTGTGCCAAGGTCAGTAATATAAAGGTTAAATAAGACTGGTCCCAAGACTGATCACTGAGTGACTCCACTGGAATCCCTCCTCCAGCTCAGCAGTTTACCTGTCAGTATGACTTGCTGTAGCCTCCCCTTTAACCAGTCCCTTATCCACCTTACTATATTCTTATTAATTCCCACCTCCTGTAGCTTAACTAGTAATTCCTTATATGGACATTTATGAAATGCCTTGATGAAATCTAAGTAAATTAAGTCCACCACATTCCCTTTATCTAAAAATCTGTTTTAGTCTAGTTCAGCAAAAGGAAAAAAGGAGTCCTGTTGCACTGAAAGGCTAAAAAAAATATTTATTGAGTGAGCTTTTGAGGGAGAAAATCCCACTTCATCAGATGGTTAGAAGATGGGGGAACATATAAAATGGGAGTAAAATAAATGCAGGGAAATTCTGAAGGGGCGGCCATGGTAATCTAGTTCAGCAAAAGAAGCAAGGAGTCCTGTGGTACTTAAAGACTAACAGATTTACTTATCATGTGAGCTTTCGTGGAAGAAAATCCCACTTCATCAGACGCTTTGATGATGGGGGGACTTACAGAATGGGAGAAAAATAAATGCAAGAGGGTGTAAGACATGGGATCAGGTCATACAGTAACAGCAAATCAGAGCAGTTGCTAAGATTCAAACACTTGGAAACAGCACATAGAGGATGGTGAAGTCAAATCACCTGTTGTAATGAGAAAAGAAGCCATAGTCATGATTTAATCCTTCTTTCAAACAATCTAATTTGCATATCAATTTAATTGAGCTGTTTCCCTTTGAAGTCTTGATTTCCCATTAACTTTCTTGAGCACAGACATTAACAAATCATTCACAGAGTGATTAGAAATGTGGAAGTGCCCAGCAACAGTTTTTTGCATGTTGTGATTTCTGATGTCATTTTTGTGCCCATTTATTCTTTTGTGCAGGGATTGTCCTAATTGTCCAATGTATAAGGTGTGGGGGCATTTTTGGCACATGATGGTATAAATCATATTGGTGGAAGAGCAGGTGAATGAGCCCTTGATGGAGTAGCTGGCTTGATTAGGTCCAGTGATTGTGTCTTTTGTGCAGATACGTGAGCTAAATTGGCAATGTGGTTTGTTGCAGGGGTGCATGCCTGCTTTAATGTTTCTGTTGTTAGGTCTGTAGTTGCTGGTGAGTATCTGTTTAAGGTTAGGGGGCCGTCTGTAAGCAAGGTGAGGTCTGTCTCCCAGGGCTTGAGAAAGTAAGGGATCATCTTTTAGAATAGGCTGTAGGTCCTTGATGATGTGCTGTGGAGATCTGATTTGGGGGTTGTAGGTGGATGACTAGTGGCTCACATGATAAGTAAATCTGTTAGTCTTTAAGTACCCCAGGACTCCTTGCTTCTGTTGTTTTCTTTCATGGGCTTCTGTTTTAGTTGACCTCGAGGTAACTGCCTGTCTCTGTCAATCTGTTTCTTCACTTCTGCAGGTGGGTACTTTAGTTTTAAGAATGCTTGATAGAGATCATAAAGGTTTCTGTCTCAGAGGCTATGTCTACACTTAGAGTTTTAGTTTGAATTACTGAATTTGAATTAGTCAATTCGCACTAATAATTATTAATTCCAATTCAGTCAATTTGAATTGACATGGCCACACTAGAAAATTCAGTTCGAATTGGCATGTCCATGAACAGGACTTGCTAGTTCGAATTTGGTAGGGGGCGCTATTGTATATGGAAAAATCAAGCTGTGGCTAATTCAAACTAACAGTGAATTCAAATTGACATAGCCACACTGGGTCAATTCAAATTACTCCATTTGAATTGACCCTGAGTTCAAAGTCAAACAGAGTTTGACCAATTCAAAGTCAGCTTTTATCAATTCAAACTAAGGAGTTCCTCAGTTCAAATTGATGAAAGCAAGTGTGTCCATGCCCTTAATAGAATTCAAATTGATGGCAATCAATTCAAATTCAGCTCTAAGTGTAGACATACCCAGAGGTATCAAAGCAAATGTGGTTATATCCTAGGACTTGGCTGTATACAATGGATCATGCGGTGTGTTTTGGATGAAAGCCCAAGGTATGTAGGTTACTCTACTGGTAAGTAAACTTTTGGTATAGGGTGGTCTGCATGTGTCCATTTGTACTGTTGTGTTCAGAAAGTGGATCTCCTATGTTAAATGTTCCAGGATAAGTTTAAACATGGAGTGGAAGTTGTTGAAATCTCTGTGAAAATCTTCAAGGGCATCCCTACCATGGGTCCAGATGATGATGTCATCAATGAAGTATAAGTAGAGGAGAAGTGCTTTGGGATGAGACTTGAAGAAATGTTGTTCTAAGTCACCCATAAAAATGTTGGTATATTGTGGGGCCATGCAGGTACCCATAGCAGTGCTACTGACTTGAAGATACAAATTATCCTCAAATCTGAAATTGTTGTGGGTGAGTACATAGTCACCAAGTTCAGGCGCGAGGTTTGCAGTGGTATTATCTGGGTAGTTCTTCTAATAGCTTGCAATCCATCTTTGTGTGGGATGTTGGTATAAAGATCGTCTGCATCCACAGTGGCCAGGATGGTGTCTTCTGGGAACTCACCAATGGATTGTGTTTTTCTCAGGAAGTCGCTGTTGTCTCGAAGATAGCTTGGAGTGTTGACAAAACAGTGTCTGAGGAGGGAGTCCACACAGCCAGATAAGCATAACTTTCTCCAGCCGCGGATGAAGGACTAATAGCTAAATAGCACTTTTCAGTTAGATCATTTTCAGGCAGCTGTGAAGCCAAGATAATCCCCCTCAAAAAGGACACATCAAGCACTGAGACTTTTAATATTGTATTTGTTCAGTTAACTAAAAAAAGAAAACCTTTTTATAACTACATTCCTAAATGAATAAGATATTGGGGCAGATGAAATAAATGAATTGAAGAAAGAGCTAAAAAAATTAAGGGATACAGATGAGGGAAAATAATAAACATGGATCAGAACAACGTCAATCACTTGTGTTAAGGAGATTCAGCTTTATGAACCATTAAACCCCCCAGACACATGGACTGACTGGATACTGTGATGGGCAAAGGCAGCAGTAGTTAGAGTTTGTTCAGATTTGAACGTCTCAGAAATAGTTATTGAATTTAAATCAGTTCTGGGAATAACAAGATATCATACCTAGGAAAACTAATGTCACAAACTGAGATTTCACTCACCTGCTCTGATTTACACCCCTGTCTCTAAAGCAAAAGGCATGCCTTGCACTCAACTTAAAACCACACTTTTGTAACTAGAGATTACAGCTGAAAAGCTTGATCCATTTCTATGAGTAGTTTCTATGAGAAGTAAATGTTAACTGTATTTGATAGCTTTAGAAGTGTCTTCACAGAACTGCTGCATTTCTGTAAGATCATCTCAGACAGGAGTGGATATGAATGAAAAGAGCAACCCAAAGAAGAACAGCAAGAATTGAGGGATCAGAATCTGAACCTACTTGCTTTTGAAATCAGTGGAAAGACTCCCCATATATTTCAAAGTAAGCAGAATAAGGCTTTTTTGAGAGTCTGCATTTTGGAAGGTCAGATGAAAAGGCACAAGAAATTGAAGGCTTTTCTGCTGGAAAATGTAATGGCTGCATGGATTGAATAGTGAAAAGGGAACTCACTTTTCTTCTCTATAATAATGTTACATTGACTAAAGAGACCAGCTTCTTTCATAAACACATCCCCTTTCCTTCCCATCAGAGTTATAACATGGAAGGAGATCAAGATAGTTGTGTCATGGATGTCTGTCATATGTAGGCAGAAAGGCAGCTGTGTAGGTGCAAAAAAGGGATGCTTTATCTGAAAGGGAAGTGTGAGAATCTGAGAGCTTTCTTTCTCTGAGCAACAGTTACAGAAAATAAAATGAATGAACACACTGACAGATAATCATCTTAAGGTCCCAAAGGATTAGCTGAATTTTGAATGTTTCTGAACATTTCCCGTACACATCCACTACTGTAAACCTGGGTGCGTGTATTTACCAGCATTAGGAAATGCAATTCTGCACAAGCAGAGAAATATTCAGCAGAGAACTTTTTGTCTGTGTCCACACAAATGTTTTATTTAAAAAAAATGGCCGTTGTTTCAAAATAAAAGATGTGATGTCCGAATGACATTTCTATATTTCGAAGAGCCAGTGGCAGGGGATTGGTTGGCAACATTGCCCTGCCAGGGGGCCATGTTGCCACACCTCCCATGCTGCCCCTCTCCTGAAGCAATGTAGCATGTCCAGGCACAGGGCATGCTATTTCACTTTGAGGGTTTCCCTTATTTTGATTTATTATTTTCTTATTTTGATTTAAGTTACTTCAAAATAAGGGTTTTATTTCAAAATAATTTATTTCAAAATAACAGTTTACATGTGAACACAGCCTTTGTGTTCTATATAAATGGACAACAGCTGAATGGAAGGGACTACCATCATTACCATTGATTCTTCACCACTATATTTCTCTTGCAATATTTTTTTACATTTTCATCCAGCTTAATTTTGTTTGTGGGTGGGTCTTTAATTTCTTTTCTCCTCATCCTAACCCCAGACAATATTTAGATTTATTTCTAGTTCCTTTGTCTTTCTTCTCCTTTGATAAATTTGTTAAAAAAGAGACTCTTTGATAACTTTGTTTTTTTATTTTATGTTTATCTGTTTGTAATTTTTCTTTTCCCTTTTCATTTTTATTAGTGTTCCATTACTGTAGGTACCTTGTGCTACCAGATACTATTTTAATGTCTTGTTCACACTCCCTTTCTTTTCTTACGTATAGAAGTTCCTGCTTTTCCTATACTCTGTTTTACTTTAGGAATTGAGGAATAAAAAGTGAAATTGGTAAGGCTAACTGACTTGAAAGGACTTTGTATTAGATGCATAATGAACACAGCTAACAAAGTCCAACTCATCCAAATGCAGAGTGCAACTGTTACTTGTTAGCTCTGTGTCCTTGAGGAATCAGAGCATAGTATCCAGCCTGTGATTCCCTCCAGGGCTGGCTCAACTGATAAGCAAATAAGGCAGTGGCTTCAGGTGCCACTGCTCTAGGGGTAGCTGCAGCACCACACAGGAGGCAGGCGGGCTGGCTCAAAAGCTGGAACTGCATTCTCGCCTCCTTCCAAGCTGGCCACTGTGTCCCCAAGGGTGGAGTAGGCACCCCATGAAGCGGGCTGCACTTTGTTGCCCCCCCTCTGGGCTCGCCCTCCAAGCTGCTAGAGAGGAATGACTAGCCCAGGGGAGGGTTTGGAGAGGGAAGCTCCGCCTCTGGGCTGGCCCGCTCCACCCCAGGCTGGCTGTTCTCAGCCCTATGGGGGGGTGTCACAAAACCAAAAGCTGGCTTGGGATGCCACAGCCCCCTTGTGCCAGCCTTCATTCCCTCCCACACACACACCCCACCTCTGCATGAACAGGAAACCAAGAACAGTGAAAAGACAATGGGAAACATCTACCCACAGCCAAAAAACATCAACCCAGTAGATGGAGCTTCACTTGCATTGAGTACGGACAATCAAGCTGCAAAGCAAGAACTGCACTGAACTCTGGGATTGAAGAAGTAGGGAAGCATTGCATGATGGGGGAATTTCACACCAAAGCTAGCAAGCTCAGCAGTTATCAGACCATTCTAGTCATAGGCATGCTAATTGATACCCAAAATACTGGAACTACCTGACTGTATTGTGAGCTTCCCTGAGTCATTAGCACTGTAGCTAGGAATGTGTATTCTACACTTAAACAACCCTTATAATAAACCTTTACCCAAAATCCAAAAGGGAGTCCTGAGTCCTAAGTCCTGATGCCTGGATCTCAAATCTGTATCATTTCCACTGGGACTTTGCCGTTTCTTCTTCTTGCCAGTTGTGGTGAGAGCTTTGCCTATTTCCATTCAGCTTCTGACTGTGAGCTGCACAGCCCGTTTCCTGGGAATCTTTCTGCTACACAGAGTAGTGAGACACCCCCCTGCTTCAAATTCCGCTCCCTCATTCTTTCTTTGTTAGCTATAACTCTCTCATTCCTTAGGCCTTATACAATAGAATCTAGGTAATATTGTAGCTGGGTGCTTTTTCTTTCTTTTTATGGTTATTAATGCTGTAACTTTTTTGGTATTTGGGGGTATTTTCTCTCCTTTTGTAATTATTACTATTATTATAAGTTTTGGATAAGTAGCAATAAAGTGCCTTTTGTAATCAAGCCAGTTGCCAAATGCTTTTAAAACGTCATCCCCCTCACCCCACTCATTTCCTTGGCTTCCCTATGTTGCTCTGCAGCAGTGCTTCTTTTAGTTAGCCAAAGATCCACTGCTGCTCACAATCCTGTAAGGTTTCCTCATTAACGGGAACATCAGCCTAATTGACTTTGGTGGCATATAAGGGTAGCAACTGAAAAATGCTGTGTGACCTAGCTTGCTCAAGATGAATGCTCAAGCCTAGTCTGGTTTGGTATAGTGGCACATAAGGGTAGCAGCAGAGAAGTGCTGAGTGACCCTGCTGAGTTCATGGATGTATAAGGGGTCAGCTGAGAGTGCTGATAGACATGGTCTGCTCAGACATACCTTGTTAATTGATGAATGTCTATATCTGGTTGGTTATTTCAGTCTGGGGTTGGAAGAATCCAGTCCTGGGAAGCTGACATCCTGCGACGGTGGCTCCATTGGGAAAAAGTTTGCAGAAGAGAAAAGTGAGCACCATATAGAAACACAACTGACACAAGCAGTACACTAATAGAATTGCAATCTCTTCCTCCCCCCGAAAGAGGAAGTAACCCTAATATATGAGTATCCCGGAGCTGATGAACAAAGTTGGTAAGAAATTGGGCGAGTAACACAAGCAACATGTGACTTTCCTCAGTCACATGGTAATTGTTGAATAGTTGCTGAAGAGTGGGGAAATTGAGTCACAAACCCGAATAAGCTTTCTTTTCCTTTCTTCCCCCTCTATCAGGCCAAGCTCCTTTAGCAAGATCCCTCTCTCTCGAATATTTATTACAAATAACCATTGGTCTAGATAATAAAATAAAATAAAACACCAGCACCAATATAACAACAAAAACAACAACAGCAACAGCAATAACACCACCACCAACAACAATAATAAATTGATCTAGATTATACAACCCAGATTTCTTTTGATGAGTACCTTGACAGAGTCAGACCAGATGAAAAAACAACAAGGAGTTGTGTGGCACTTTAAGACTAACAGATTTATTTTTTGCATGAGCTTTCGTGGGAGAAGATCCCACTTTGTCAGATGATTCGAAGATGGGTGAACTTACAGAAAGGAATGAACCTAAATGCAAGGAGGTGTAAAACATAGGATCAGGTCATAAAGTAACAGCAAATCAGAGCAGTTTCCAGTCTCAAACCATGGGAAGCCTGAAGTCAAATTACCCTTTGTAATGGGAAAAGAACCCATAGTCTCGATTAAGTCCTGCTTTCACAGAATTTAGCTTGCATATGAATTTGAGTTCAGCTGTTTCTCTTTGAAGTCTTGATGTCCCAGCCACCTCTCTGACGACAGCCGTTAACAAATCATTTATCAAGTGATTAGAAAGATGGAAGTGCTCAGCAACTATATTTTTTTGTGATTTCTGATATCAGCTCTATGTTCATTTATTTTTTTGCACAGGGATCGTCCTGTTTGTCCAATGTATAAGATGTTGGGGCATTTCTTGCACATGATGGCATAGACCACATTAGTAGATGAGCAGGTAAATGAGCCTTAGATGGAGTAGCAGGCTTGATTAGGACCTATGATGGTGTCTGTTGTGCAGATATGTGGGCAGACTTGGCAGTGTGGATTGTTGCAGGGGTGTGTTCCTGCTTTACTGTTTCTGTTGTTAGATCTGTAGTTGCTGGTGAGTATCTGTTTAAAATTGGGTGGCTGTCTGTAGGCAAGGAGGGGTCTGTCTCCCAATGCTTGAGAGAGTGAGAGATCATCTTTTAGAATAGGCTGGAGGTCCTTAATGATCTGTTGCAGAGGTCTGACCTGAGGGTTATATGTGGTGACTAGTGGTGTTCTGTTGTTTTCTTTCTTGGGCCTCTCCTGTAGTAGATGACTTCGGGGAACCCGTCTAGCTCTGTCAATTTGTTTTCTTACTTCCCCAGGTGGGTCCTGTTGTTTCAAGAATGCTTGATAGAGATCCTCAAGATGTCTGTCTCTGTCTGAGGGATCAGAGCAGATGTGGTTATATCTTAGGGCTTGGCTGTAGACAGCAGAACGTGTGGTGTGTTTAGGATTGAAGCTCGAGGGATGTAGGTAACTATACCGATCAGTAGGTTTTCGGTATAGGGTGGTGATGATGTGTCTATCCCTGATTTGTACTGTAATGTCAAGAAAGTGGATCTTGTGTATGGAGTGTTCCAGGCTCAATTTGATGGTGGAGTGGAAATTGTTGAAATCTCTGTGAAAATCTTCAAGAGCATCCCTGACATGGGTACAGTCAATGAATGTAAGGGCAGGGAGGAAGAATAAGGGTATTAGGGGCCAAGAAGACAGGGATGGGGCCTCAAAACAATGGGAGACCTCCTCCTGCTGTTAAGTCCTTTCCTGAGTCTGATACCAACCCAACTATGTTCTTCTTCATGGGCACTGCCCCAGAGCACACAGTGGCAATGCCCGAGTGCATCTGGGAGGAATTGGAGAGCTACCCTTGCACTGAGCAGTGGTGGAGATGGACAAAGGAAGAAGG
Source organism: Podocnemis expansa (assembly GCA_007922195.1). NCBI lineage: Eukaryota > Metazoa > Chordata > Testudines > Podocnemididae > Podocnemis > Podocnemis expansa. Next base: position 22,673,547 of record ML681995.1, read on the forward strand.
GCAGTCACCAATGTTCCCTCTAAGGTTTGGTGCTTCTGTGCAAAAATTTCAACACATGTGCAAAACTTTTTCTGAATAAAATTTGGGTGCAAACTCATGTGACTGAAATTACTAAAAAATCTATAACAATGAAAAAATTAATAAAAGTTGTTATTTAAAGTTGTTTTTATTAATTAAAAAAAAACCCCTAAGTTAATTAGCATTTACCCAAACTGCTATACAATCAAAAAAAACTAATTCATGGCTTTCAAATAATCCAAGACCAAAGTTATATTCAATCTGGATCCTAGTTGTCCCATTTCTGCCTAATACCCTCATCTCCTGTGTTCTACATGCAAAGTTACAATTCACAAGGAGGCCAGCTACGTATCATTGACAGCATTTAAGCTGTCTTAATGGTCTCAGAGCAATGTTCCTTCTAAGGACTGGGATGTCATAAGCAAAAATTTTAGTTTGTGAGCAGAAATTTTGCCTTATGGTAACTTGTGAGTCCAGTGAGTCAACACATCACAGAGAAACAGCTGGATTCGAATTGATATGCAGATTTGATTGTGTGAAATCAGGATTAAATTGGGACTACGGATTCTTTTCCCATTACAACAGGTGATTTGACTTCACCAGTGTCAATGTGCTGTTTCCCAGTGTTTGAATCTTAACAACTGCTGTGACTTGCTTTTACTGTGTGACCTGACCCCATGTCTTACACTCCGTTGCATTTTTTCATCCCATTCTGTAAGATCCCCCATCTTCAAAGCATCTGACAAAGTGGGATTTTGCTCATGGAAGCTCATGTGATAAATAAATCTGATAGTCTTTAAGTACCATAAGACTCCTTACTTCTTTTATACAAAGTAGGCCCATGCTTTAACATGGATTTATTAAAAATTAAAATAGGCCTATGTTTTAAAATGTATTTATTAAAATTACTATGTTTTAAAATGTGTTTATTAAAATGACTTTATTTTAAATTGAGCTTATTGTAAATAGAATTAATTAATTTGGGTTTAATTAATTGAATTTATGTGAATTTTTATTTGAAATATAATTTTAGAAAGCTTTTTAATTAAACTAATTTTAAAAGTTTTTGTTTTAAATGGAGAGAAGGAAAGAAAGGAGAATGAGAAAGAAAAAAGGAAGGAAGGGAAGACAGAAGAAAGGAAAAGGAAAAGGTAGAAAGAGAAAGGAAGAGAAAGAGAAGGAAGAGAAAGAAAAAACAGGAAAAAGAGAGAAAGGAAAGAAGAAAGAAAAAGAAAGATGGAAGTAAACAAGAAAGTAAGGATGAGAAAGAAAAAAGAAAAGGAAGACAAGTGAGAGGAGAAAGAAAAGGAAGGAAGAGAAGGAAAAGAAAGGAAAAAGAGAAGGAAGGAAAGGAGAAAAAGAAGGAAAGAAGAAAGGAAAGAGAAAAGAAAAAAAACAAGAAAGAAAAGAGAAAAAAGAGGAAAAAAAGATGGGATGAAGAGAAGGAAAAGAGAGCTGGAAAGAAGAGAAATAAAGAGAAGGAAGAAAGTAAAAAGAAAGCACGTTGCATGCCTGCCAGTGCTGAGGATGTCCTTCAGGCACTGCTCTGCTCAGCTCAGCAGCTGAAATCCAAGCTGCTGACCAGCAGAGAGACATCGTCAGCTCCCAAAGCCCCACAGCAAGCACTGTCTCTGAGCCCAAGTCTCTCGCTGCAGTCTTTCTTTCTTTCTTTGTTTCTTTCTCCAGTACGGCACTGCCGAGAGAGGCTCAGACTCAGAGACAATGTTCGTTGTGGGGCTTTGGGAGCTGATGGTGCCTCCTTGCTGGCCAGCTGCATGTATCTCAGCTGCGGAGCCCTGGTCCCATGTGCTGCCAGCGAATGTGTGTGTGCTGAGGCCAGAAAAATTGTGTGAGGGCGTGTCCACACACACCTTAGAGGGAACAGTGGCAGTCACTGGGCTGGGTACTTAGGGTTCCTCAGTGGCAGGGCTGGCACCTGTTTGGACCTTGTGTGGCTCAGTTACTCATCCATGCCTGTGCAGGGGGCACTCGCTCCAGACATGTCCCATCATCTGGCAGAGGAAATACTGGGCCTCTCCCAAGAAGTATTCTGTTCAGTATTGGGCCCTCAGGAGGGCACCAGGAAGGACTCATCAGGAGACTCTCCATCACACAACTCCACTGGTGGCAGCTGGATTTGGACCTGCCGGTGGAAGGACAGACCTTGACAGAGGGTGTGGTTCTTACAGGCAGGCAGGAGAGGGCTAACAATAGAAATGGGCTTCCCTAGGGTGCAGACGAAGAGAAACAGGGTGGTGTTGGGCAGGAAGTGAGGGACTGCCTGTTCACCCAGGACTGTCAGCGGCTCTACAGAGATAAAGACCCCCCCCCCCACTTAAGCTCTTCTTCATCATCTCCTGGGCAGCAGCCTCCAATACCAAGATAAAGACCATTTTGCCACACATTTTGGAGGCCGTCATGATGGCTGAGGACCCCACCAGGCGTGCCAGTGCTTGCACATATGTTTTGATGTGGGGCAAGGCAGCTCCTTGGAGGGAAGGGTAGGGACGCTGCCTGCTACTGATGATGTTGCTAGAGGAGGCAGTGGGGGGCAGAGGACAATGCAGAGGATAGAGCATTGACAGCTACCTGAGTGCACACTCTGGGGCCCGGGACTGATGGTTGGCCCAGGGTGGGAACAGCAGGCCCTGCCCCATGAGGTTTCACCTCCTGTGTGAGACTCTTGCCATTCTGTGGACAAGAGCAAAGGAGTGGGTAGGATAGACCACTCCTCCTTGCTCAACTGGAGGCAGGGAAAGGGAGTGTTCTCAGGGAGGGGTCATGGGAGCGAACAGGGAAGGTCAAAAGGATAACCCTTCCTTCCGCCTTAGTTGCAGGCAGGGAAGAAGGGTACCAAGAGGGATGGATCACAGGGAACTTATTTGGTGTGGGCAGGGGAGGGTGCCTGCTCCTCTGGCTGCCATGGGAGGAAGGAGTCGATTTACAACAACATTGGGATATGATGAACAGGGGGAAAATGAAAAATGAGGGTATTGTGGGAGCTCTCTGGTGCTTAAAAGAAGATGGGCACACTGAAGAGGTGAGTAGCAGGGGTAAGGATGCGTCTGACAGATACCAAGGGTAGGGAAAAGCAAAGGACTCCCAGGGGCTGAGCAAGGGGACAAGGAAATGCTGAAGGGACAGGGTGGGGTGGGGAACCCAGCAAACACTCAGAGGTAAGTGTGGGGCAAGGAATGAAAGCACACAAACTAAAAAAAACAAACAAACAAACAAACAAACAAGGGAAAATGTGCAAGGAGACAAACTGGGCAACAAATGATAGGCAGGGCAAGCTGCAAGTGGAAAGTGGGTTGTAAATGGATCTCAGGGCAGTCAGAGGGAAAAGAAGGAGCCCTTTGGCTAGGCATAGCTGGAAAGAGGAGGGGAAGAAATGTCAGGGATCTGGGAGAGCAAGTATGTGCAAGTACGCCCAGGTGGTGGTTGCAAAAACCCTTGCTAGTGCACCAGTCCCAGATGTAGGAAGCAAGTGGCTGAGTGGAAGGTGAGGAGTCTGGCTAAGTGCTGGCTGGGGAACTTGTGGTGGAGTAGAGTAGGGAGCAGATGGATTGGAGGAAGGACTCCCCACACTAACACCAGTAATTTTGCCTATCACCACCAGAGCAGCGAGGGCACATTCACTCAATCCAGCAATACCCTCCACAGCATCCTGGAGTAAGCACACTTGGTTCCTCAGTGGCAGTGGAAGTCTTACTCATTCTGCTAGCAGCAAACAGCAGCAGCAGCAGGCTCTCAGGCTGTAAGAAGCTGCAGCTGGGCATGAAATGCCCCATGTCGGTGATAGTAACAACAGCGGTGAAGCCACTCATTCCTTAGAGGGAGGGAGAGAGGCCAGGAAAGCCCCCAAACAACTGTGGTGTTAGGGTCTGGCCCCCACATGAAAGGACAAGCTCAAGGACGGATGTTATCAGCCCCAGGGGAGCAAATTCCTTTTCCCTTGGTAGCTGAGCTGGAGTTACTCTGGGGGGGGGTATACTAGGTTAATTATTAGGCCTAGAGCAGTCAAGGCCCTACTCAGGACTTGTTAAAAGCCTCTCCTCTGGAGAAAGGGTGGGGTTGGAACATGCCTGTGGGGCTGTTGGAGGTCCAGAACCTTCCTTGGCAAGGAACGGCTCATGTGTCATTAGGATTGAACACTAAGTCAAGGAGTACAAGGAACTAACCAGGAAAGCTAGCAGCTTCCTGAAGCCACAGTGTCAGGATGTTGCTTGTAGGACTCTTGGGTTGGGGCCTAGAGTCAAGGGTATGACCAGCTCAGCTACCAATCCTCCCTCCTCCAACCCCCATTGGCTATTTGCTGGAGCAGTAAGAACCCAGTGAAGACCCAAGGCTCTGTGAGACCTAGAGACAGGACTGGGAGCCAACTGAGGGTTATATGGTGTCAGGGTGCCATCTCAAAGATGGTATATTACCCACAGCACTCCTAGAGGGAGAAGACCAGTTGGGGTGAAGCAGTTTTTACCTTCCCCTAGAAGAAAGTGCTGGAGCCATGAGGTGTAGAGGAAGAGCTTTGTGACAGTATTTATACTTGAGGACTCACTGGCTATGTCTTCATTGTGAAAGTTAAGTCAACTTTATTAAGTCGACTTAATAAAGTCTACTTAAAGTCGACTTTAAGTAGACCGTATTAAGTGGACTTAGTGAGTCCACACTAGATTAAACTGACTTTATAAAGTCAACTTTAAATGAGTGTGCTGGCTTAATTCGACTTAATAAAGTCAACTTAGTGGCCCCTCTGAACTAAGTCAACTTTAGTAAGTCGACTTAGTGATTCCACATGCCTTAAGTTGACTTAATAAAGTCGACTTAACAGTAAAGTCAACTTTATAAGTGGACCTTATAAAGTCTACTTTACTGGAACCTAAAGTCAACTTTATTGCCCTGCAGTGTAGACAGGGCTCTGTTTAAGTTGACTTAAGGACCCTTAAGTCGACTTAAACACATAGTGCAGACGTACCCACTGCGACTATGTGCATGGGCAAATAGCCTCCCTGTATGGGAGGCACAATTAAGTAAGGAGGCGAAAATAACTATAATTTAAATGTGTAGGGTAATAGAGAAATTTTTCCATTATGTAGTTTTATGTTGCTTAGGATGATAAATTGTCTGGATATCTCATTGCAGATGCATCCTGTTAGAAACTGGTATGCTGATTAGCAAGAACAACAGTATTATCTCTTCATCCAGTAAGGTAAAAGAAACTTAGTTATAGATCTAGAAACCTAAAACAAACTTCCAGAAAATTCTTCAAGTGACTGATAATCACCCCATTACCTCCTACAATGCAAAGAAAGGGAGAGAAGTATGTTAGTATTCTCCTAGACGGCCATTTAGTATTTGCATTCCAACTCTGAACATATTAATTCTCCCTTGTTGAAGGTTCATTAATTCATATCAGCATGAAATACCAAGGTAGCTTGTGTGTCTGGACATTGCTTTAATTTGATCTCTAAAAATAACCTTGGAAGAAAGTTATAAACATGTGCGTACGTAATTATACATATTTCTTCAAAGGTAATAGTCTCAACTTTATTGAAGCCTTGTTATAATGAAAGACTGAAAAATAAAATACGAGAACAGACTTCAAGTCCATCTGCAATAGATATGGGTTCAACATTTTTCAAGCTGTTCTGAGTTATAAATATTAATGTTAACAAAGCAAAGACTGCATGTTTTGGGGATAAAACTTTTTTCTGTTTTTCTAAAACATAATTCAGCAATTTGAGTCAAGGTTTATCACAATTTGTGTGATGAGTGTTTTAAAACAGTCAAAGTTGATAAATTTAAGAGGAGGGCTGGATGAAAATGTTCTGACAAAACTATTTGTGAGAGAAAACAGAATTTTCAAAATTATAGTCCCCCCCCCCCAGAAATGCTGCCCCTATGCCTTGTGGAAGCTGTAGTTTTGCTGTGTTATGTCCCTTTTCTTCTCTATGGCCTATGGATAGGTCCACACGAGTCTTTTATTTTGAAACAACACTGGCTGTTTCAAAAAAAAAAAAGTATGTCCACACAACATTTTCTTGTTTTGAAGCAATGGAGCCTGTCATTTTGAAACAAGAGCCGTCGTTTTGAAACGGCTTAAACAACTTTCGTTTCGAAACGATGATTATTTCAAAACCAGTTGTTTTGAAATAACGCTTTTTGGGCACGTTATTTTGAAACAACCATTGTTTTGAAATAACATTGACCTTCCGCCACCCCACCACCGTGGCCAGGGATCAACACCCTGGGCAGGGTGCTGAGTGGACTGCAGGGGGGCGGCGGGTGCCCCAGCCGGCTTCTCCCGCCGCTTCCCCTTGCTGCGAGTGCAGGGGAGGTCGGGTGCCTCAGCCCCTTCGCCCCCCGCTGCCCCCAGCAATGAGAAGTGGCAGGTGAAGCCAGCTGGGGTGCCCGCCGCCCCCTCTACGCCCGGCAAGGGGAAGCGGCAGGGGAAGCCTGTTGGGGCACCTGCCACTTCCCCTCTGCCCTGGGCAAGGGGAAGCAGCAGGGAAAACCTGCCACTCCCCCTTAACCAGCATGGGGGGGCAGCAGACACCCCAGCCAGCTTGGCCAGCTGCTGCAGCTGGGCGCCCCGCTCGCCCAGTGCCTGGCTGCCAGGAAGCAGCCAGGGAACGTGCGGGCTGGGGCTCCCTGGCCACTTGTGAGTGGTGGAGGAATGGGCACCCCCCACCCCCGCCATTCACAAGCTGCCAGGGGAGCCCCAGCCCGCACGTTTCCTGGCCACTTACAGGCAGCCAGGGGCTGGGCGAGCGGGGTGCCCTGCTGCAGCAGCCAGCATCCCCTTTCCTCCCCTGCCCGGGGGGGGTAAGCACTGCTGGTGCCCGCTCTACCCTGCTGCCTGGGCTGGGGGGAGCTGCCGGCCCAACGCAAGCCGTGGGTGCGGGATTTGCCCCCCGCCCGGGCTTGGGGGGGAGGTGCCGGCCCCGCCCACAGCTCCCCCTGCGCCTGGGCGGGGGGGCAAAGCCAGCACCTGTGGCTTGCACGTGGCTGGCAGCTCCCCTCCAGCCTAGGCAGCAAGTGGTGAGCCCCTGTGGGTGGCCAGAGCCAGCTGCCCGTGCCCCTGCCCCTGCCCCGGCTGGGGGGCAAACACCCAGCCCCAGCAGGGGCAGAGCAGACTCCCCACTGTGGGGGCATGGGTCGCCTAGCTCCCTGCTACCCCCTTTCTCCACCCCAGTCTCAAGGCAGGAGAAGGGGGCTAGGCTGGGAGCTGCTTGCCGGGCAGACAGCAAGTAGCTCCCAGCCTGGTCAATTTCACTGTGAAACTGACCAGGATGGGAGCTGCTTGCAGTCTGGGGCAAGCAGCTCTCAGCCCCATCGGGCTCCTAGCCCCCTGCTCCTGCCTTGAGGCTGGGGTGGGGAAATGGGGTAGCAGCAGGCTAGGCAATCCATGCCCCCACTTAGGGCGATGGGGCAGAGGGGCAGTGGGGGAAGCCAGGGGGAAGAGGGACATCCTCATCTGTGCCCCCCCCACATTTTTTCCCCTGCCACTGGCTCTGGAGAGTCAGAGGCTAGGGATTGGTTGGCAACATGGCCCTGGTGGGGGGCCATGTTGCCACACCACCCATCATGCCCCTCTCCTAAATCAAAATAGCAAGTCCTGTGTTTGGACATGCTATTTCAACTGGTGTTTTTCCCTTATTTCAAATTGATTTTTAGTTATTTCGAATCAACTCGTTTCGAAATAAGGGCTTTATTTCAAAGTGAGTCGTTTCAAAATAACTTATTTCGAAACAAGGCCCTGTGTGTGGACATAGCCTATGCTGTGCAGCAGAATTAAATCAACCATGATGTACTGCAGCCTGGGGATTTCTGAAATGCAACCGCCTCTTCATACCAAGAATGGAGCCTGTGGTTCACCTTGGGCAGGTGTTCTGGCCAGAGACCCAGCCTCATGAAGGAATAGGGGAGTATGCAGCATTTCACACTGCAGCAGTATTTCCAGTCAAAAACTTCTGGGGGACCGATTTTGCAGAAGCCTTTGTATGATGCACCCTGCCTCATTTATACCAAAATAGAGAGCTTCTGTTTGTCAATCTTATGCCAGCTATTGCCGTTCTGAGATTGCTTAGTGATGTCTTGCATTTAAAAACAGAGACCCATGTGGTGATTACTACAGAGTACAGCTGAATCTCAGGCCCACGGGGTTAAAACCTTTTTTGCAGTGTGAAGGGGAACATGTGTTATTCTAATTCAATCTAGTTTGCCTATTCTCCTCCCTCATACTCACTAGCCAGAGTAACTTGAAGGCTTGTCTACACAATGTGGCATTGTGCACCAGATGGATATGAATTCTAATGTATTAACATGTTGCCACCAGCTGCCCTGTATGGACCTGGCTTGTGCACATTAAATACACCTGAGTGCATGTTATTATTAGCAGTTCATTAATATGCAACAAGGAACTTTTATTGCAAGCAAGCCAGGTCCAGATGGGCTGTTTGGTGTGCTTTAGAATTCACAACCAATGGTGCGAACTAATAGACTCTACAGACAAGCATTGAAGCTGGGTGGGGTTTATTGTAATTTGCTGCTGGAATAGAATAGCAGTTCATTCTCTGCTTATGCCCTGTCTGGCATGTGTACTTTTCAAAGCTTTCCCTGGGGAAGGCAAGCTCCCTGGACACTGCCTTTCCTGTTCCCCAACCCCTCCTGCCCCCCAGCCCTGCCACAGTGCCCACCCAAGGACAAAATCCCACCCCAAGCCTCTTCCCCTACCCCTCGCCACAGTCACTGCATGGGTCTCTAGCTGAACTCCTCCTCTTCTCTTCTTTCTCCACCCCTACCTATTCTCCCCACTCCCCTCCCAGCATGAAAGGCAGCTGCCTATGTGCCTCTCCAAGGGCAGGAACTTGGTCAGCATGGGATGGGGTGGCTACAATAGGATGACTCAGTCACTAGCCTGTTCCACTCTCCTGGCTGACTGGGGCAGTGACCTGACCTACAGACGTAAGTGTAAATGGAACCCCCATCAGGAACGTTGGGAGAAACACAGAAGTTTGGGTAGGCAAAAGGAGGGGTGCAGATAGCCACATCAGAGTAAGGGGGGAGAAGCTCCATATTCAGCAGACAGATGGGGTGGGTAACTGGGTAACCTCTGTCTTGAGGGTCTTTTTTTTTTCCCCCATAAAATGCCAGTGTCCTGTGATCCAGGAGGAGGGCATATGAATGAAACGTTAGTGGTGGAAATAACTTAGCGCTTCTACAGTGCTTTCTATCTGATGACCTTAAGGCAACTAAGCAAAAAACAATAAAATAAACTACATAATACTCCTCTGAGATAGGCAAGTATTATCCCTGTTTTTGAATGAAAAAACAGAGGCAAGGGCTGATTGCCTTCAAAAATCAATAGAAAGATTCCCCTGAGATCAAGACTTCAACGACTAGTGTTCCAATTTCTACTGTTCCCTCTAAGCTGTGCACGTGTATACATGCACACAGGTCATGAAACCCACGCACACAGCAAAATACAGTGCACACAAAAAAAAAGTCAACAGTGCTAATATTAGTGTACACAAAGAAATTTTTTGTTCATACAAAGAAAATTTTTGCAGACACAGCCTACGAAAAATTAGAGAGAACATTGAATGTCACACTGCAAGTCTGTGACAGCGGGCCATTATAAACCCCCAAATCGTCACATTCCTCACTCTGGTTTCACAGTCCATGCTGCTTCTTCATTACATTGTAATTACCATTTCCCTTATCTAGAAAATGTATGAGTGTCTTTGAAGGGGGAAGGGACTCTTAATTGATTACTGAACAGTGTTGGAGGCAAGGGGAAGAAGAAAAACACGCATTTGACAGGATTCAATCCACTCATATTAGGGGCAGGCAGCCTGGGGGCCCAGCTAGACAGTGAAATTGAAACTGAACTGCAGAAGAGAAGACACCTCTTTTGCATTGCTAAAAAGACTGAGGTCAGTGTCCCACTGATTGAGGGCATGGCATGCTGAGCTTTATATGTTCTATAGGGGTAGGTTCCCTGGTGGCTGAACCAGGCTGCAGGGAGCATAAAAGCTTTTGCCTTTCTAGCACAGAGGGGTACAATCTACACTGTGTGTTTAAGTCAACATAAGGGTCCTTAAGTCGACTTAAACAAAGCTCTGTTTGCATTGCAGGGCAATAAAGTCGACTTTAGCATCAGGTAAAGTTGACTTTATTATTTCCACTTATAAAGTCGACTTTACAGTTAAGTCGACTTTATTAAGTCGACTTAAGGCAATGTGGAGTTACTAAGTTGACCTGATAAAGTCAACTTAGTGCAGTGGGGCCACTAAGTCGACTTTATAAAGTTGAATTAAGCCAGGGCACCCATTTAAAGTTGACTTTATAAAGTCAACTTAATGTACTGTAGCCTTACTAAGTCGACTAAATAAGGTCTACTTAAAGTCGACTTTAAGTAAACTTTATTAAGTCAACTTAATAAAGTCAACTTTGCTTTTATAGGGTATGTCCACACACAGTCCTTATTTCGAAACAACAGAGGTTATTTCGAAATAAGGAATGGCATCGCCACACGACGCACGGCCATTTCGAAAGAAGCAAACCGCTTCTTTCGAAATGGCCGTGGTCCTTTTGAAAGAAGCTAAACCTCGTTGCCTTTCGAAAGAGCGTTGTTTCGAAACGGTTGTTTTGAAACAACGCCAACGGGACATGCCGTTTCGAAACAACTGTTGTTTCGAAACAAGTTGTTTCAAAACAACGGTTGTGGTGGCCGTGTTATTTCGAAACAACTGTTGTTTCGAAATAACTGGCTGAGCTTCCTCCCAGGGTGCTTAGC
>ML681995.1:22692116-22730766 GCA_007922195.1 Podocnemis expansa
GAAAGAAAGAAAGAAAGAAAGAAAGAAAGAAAGAAAGAAAGAAAGAAAGAAAGTTGCTATTTCTTTTAGACTAGATTGTGTGAAATCAAGATTAAATCCTGACTATAGATTTTTTTCCCCCATTATAACAGGTGATATGTCTTCACCTTCCTCTATGTGCTGTTTCCTGGTGTTTAAGTCTTAACTACTGCTGCACGCTGCCCCTGCACTGGCAGTTGCCCTGCAGCACCTGGTCCAGAGCCAGAGGAGTCTGGGCAACACAGGGAGGGTGTGGAGTGCTGCGCTGGCACATTGCTGGGCTACATCACATTCCCTGGGCTCCCTGTTGCCACACACAGTATGGAGGCTGGTGTGGTCACTCACTTCATGTAGTTAAGAAGTGGCTGAAGAGAAGGGCACCTCTGCTGTGGTGCACTGTGGGCCAGATACCCACAATGCACCACTCCTAGGGCGACCTAGTAGGTGCCAGTGTGGACGTGGGCAGTCTCCTGGCATTTTGAGTGTGGATGTGCTAAGCCAGCTTAAGAAGTCTACTTTAAGCAGACTTCATTAAGCTGTCTTAACTGAGCGCTGTAGTGTAGACATAGCCATTAAGCCTTGAGAGGGGTGGGGAGGCAGCAGGTGTGATGGAGTGAGAGATATGGGGAGGCAGCAGTGATGAAGAGAGGGCTGTGAACCCTGAAGCACTGTGACAGGGGAGCAAAATCCACTGCCACATAGCTGAAACCCATGGTGATACACTGTACTGGGATAGGGTGATTGGGTGAGCTCAAGCTGAAAGCCACTCAGATACCCATGAGTTTGAATGCCCATAGCTCAGGAATAGGGGAGGCAACGTGGGGCAGGGGCAAGATCAGGGGTTACATGGGTGGTGCTGGAGCTTAGAAGATGGAGCGTGCCACTGGGTGGCTGTAGCCCAGGGTCAGAGGATTCAGCAGGGACAAAGTGTAATGTAGGGAGTGGTAAGCTTAAGGCTAGGGTATCTGAAGCCTCATGGCCATAGCCAGCCAATCACCACCCCAGGGAGCAGGAGCCCCACAACTGGCTGCCTGTTCCTCTAACATTTCTGGCTCCAGAGTGGAGCAGGATCCAAGACCTGCTGTAGGCCCTGGAGAAGGGGCCACTGATTTTCCCTATCTTTCCCCACCAATCACCCCATAAAAGGCTGTGGTCACAAAAAAAAGCCCCTGCTGAGAAAGGCTTATCTACAGATCTAAGGATCTGTTACTCACTGATAGATGCATTTTCTCTAGGAACAGTGGTATATCCCTGTGGACCTGGTTATTGCTAGAGCTGTTCTGGATGCATAAATGATTTCAGTATATAGGACTGTTTTTCAATCTTTTCTATAGGCAATTCATTACATAAGGTATAGAAATATTCCATAGAAACATGCAGTACTATTTCACAGAAAACTCCCTCATCCTCTATTTCCGTAGCTCATTTCACACAGCACAGTGTGTTCAGAGGAAGCTCCCCTAACCCACCGCATTTCATTTAAGATAAGAATATTTGGTCTGACTTGGGGTGATATTGTTTTCTTTGGTTTACTATGTTCTTTGTTCATACTTTTTTGGAAAAATGATTTTATCCTAAATGTATAATTAATATGAAACAGTATAAGGGGCTGGTTTAGTGTGTGGTGTATCCATCCCCTCCCAGGAGTCTTAAGTCAACTTAATAAAGTCGACTTAATGCAATGTGGCCTCACTAAGTCAACTTAATAAGGTTTACTTAAAGTCGACTTTAAGTAGATCTTATTAAGTTGACTTAACTCAGCCATGTAGTGCCGACATAGCCTGTGACACCTCAGCAGCCCCAAAAAGAAATTAAACTTCCATGACCTTTTGCTTAATTGGGTTCCCGTCTTAGTCTGGGTCTACCCTTTACTAGATGCCTATTAAATAACTAATTGAACTTGAGTTGGTTGCAGCTGGGAAAAATATTTGCCAGGAAACCACAGCTATCCTAAATAGCAAAGGGGTAGCTGTGTTAGTTTAGTTCAGCAAACAAACAAGGAGTCCTGTGGAACTTTTAAAACGAACAAATGCGATTATTGAATGAGCTTTCATGGGAGAAAATCCGACTTCAAATGTCTGATGAAGTGGAATTTTCTCCCATGAAAACTCATGTAATAAATAAATTTGTTAGTCTTTAGAAGTGCCACAGGACTCCTTGTTTGTTTAGGTATCATCCTAGGCAGCCAAATCTAGGTAGATCTGAACACAAAGTTACAAGTCAGGGAGGGTTTCATACTGCTGAAACCTTGAGATTTTTAGGGAATGCACAAGCCAGCTGGGGAAGAGCACCGGCAAGACAAGAATCCTGGGGAAAGGGAGATGATCGGCAGCACAAGCTTTTAATTGATGAACATTTCCCTATAAATCTAAAGAGGTTACTTACCGAAATTTGACTTTCTGATGATGAACATCTTCTTTTAAACTTGGTGCCCATGTTTTCCTCTTTACCTCATATATTTCGGTTCATAGAATCACAATCTCAATTAATTAAGCAATAAGACATGATGGGTCTTGCTTTATGAGGTCATTAATGCATGCTTCGGTACTTTAGGGAGGCTGAAGGCCATTGTGTTCAATTGTCTGAGGTATGTATTAATGGCTCCATAAAAATTCTGAAGAGTCTTTTTCCACCATCTTTCTCTTTTAGAATATATTCTATTCAGTTTCAGATGTCATCCATTTGTCACCATCTTTTATAAAACATGTATTCAGGGGTTGGTTTGTTTGTTTGTTTGGTTTTGTGTTCGTTTTGTTTTTCCCATTTAAGAAACAAATATTCATGGTGACAAATATAAGAGAACACAAAGAGAAGGTATGTTTGTCCTACTTGGGGGGGGGTTAAGTTAATTTTTAGAGTTTTCTTAACTCACTCTAGAATTTCCTTTTTTATGAACTCCATTCCCTAATGCCCTATCTGATGAACGCAGCAGTGATTCAGGAGGTCTCAGGCTTTTTCAAAAATGATTTTCTTTTAGTAAAATTGAGAAGCAACCAGCTAGTGGATATGTGATTGTTCTCAGAATTAAATGCGTCCTGGCTTTCAGATCCAGCTATGTAACCTATGCAAGTCACTTTGACTCTCAGTGTCCCTCCTGACATCTTTCTATTTAGATCTGTGAGCTCTTTGGGTCAGTTGCTGGGGCTGTGCCTTCTAAGGTGCCCATAGAGTACTTAACCAAATAGAGTCCCTAGATACTACTGTAATATAAATAATAACATGGGAAAGGAAAATTGGAAATTGTTCAGATACTCCAGATTTACGATTTTCTGAGAAAATGTAATTCAAAATTGCTCAGCTAGGTGTGCATAAAACTTTGAAAAATGCCAGAAGCTAGAGAAAGTGGGAGAAATTCTGTAACAATTTAAAACTGTAGCTGACTTGGCATTAACAGAAATGAAGATACGGAGGCCACAGCTGAGAATAGCAGGAGATATCTGGGTATAAAGGAAAGAAAACCTGCTGAGTTAATGCAGAAAGGGAACCAAGGGGCCAAGTTTGTCAAATTATTTTGGCACCTCATATGCAGCTAAAGAGACTCTCAAATGCAACTGGACACTAGGTAGCTACCTGTGTTTTTTGGTGCTTCAATGTGTTTAAAAAAATCTGGTCACAGGGGCTTGCTTCACTCAGCCTTCATGAAAAACAAAGAAAATTTGGAAATGCACTTCACAAAGCCACCAGAGGTAGAGGGTATTCCATTATTCTCTTAATGTCCTGATGAAGCTGTTCCACTTTGTATATGTGATTAAGTATTTGGGGGTAAAGGGGGAGGGAAGAGAGAGAGAGAGAATGACTGTATAGACATGTCCACACTTACAAGTTATTTTGAAATAAGGAGGCTTATTTCAAAATAACTTCTTTCCTGTGCATGCAGGCAATTTGTTATTTTGAAATAAGTATTTCTTTATTTTGAAATAATGAAGCACTATTTCAAAATAATAAAACCTGGTTTATTTTGAAATAGCACTTAACTCACAATTATTATTTCAAAATTAGCCATTCTAAGCCACAAAATAGGCCTATTTCAAAATAATGGCCTTTTCTTTTTTCTGCCTTCCCCTCTTTTGAATTAGAGAGTCTAGTGAAGACTCTCTACTTTGAAATAATAACTCTTAGCTTATTTTGAATTGGAGAGTCTTCACTGGACTCCTAATTCAAAATAATAAATTTGAAATAGTGCTAATTTGAAATAGTTATTTTGAATTAAAATCAAAATAGTTATTTCAAAATAAGTGTTTTGAATTAATTTTGCCAGTGTAGACATAGCCATGGGTAGGGAACTTGCCTGATAATGAGGGGGGACACCTTGTATCTCTGATCAAATGATTACATATACTACGAAGAGGAATAGCTTCAACAGACAATGAAGGCCTACTCTAGAAGTCCACAAATTAAGGCACTTGCCTGAAGTGCTCAAGAACTAGTTTCAAGTCCCTGACGTAGACTAAGTCGGGACTCACACTTAGGTCTCCCATACTTCAGATGAGTGCCCTAACCACTCATTGGTATTGGTATGGGAAGGAGTCAGGACCTCCTAGGTTTCTGACTGCTACCTACACCCCCTTGTGAATTGAGCCTGAAAAAAATGGCCAAAACCATTTAGCAAATTTGTGTCAAAGATGCAAATAGGTTTAATGAGCCCCAAATTGTATTGTTTGTGAATAAACTATTCCTCTGAAAAGCATTGCCCCCACTCTCCTGATACTGGCAGAGCCTATTATTGAAACTTATATTTCAGTATAAACACTTTTATAGTGGTGTAACTCATCTACAGTACAAGGTGTATGTTTGTATCCTTATTTGTATAAGGATAAAATCAGGTCCCTGACCAAATCAGCTAAAACAGTAAAAAAATGGTGTTTCCATCAGGCCTTAATCTCTAATTGTTATGACTGGGAAGAAAGACTCATTTTACCTTTGAGCATAGCAATGCAGGGATCTGTATAAGACTCTGCAGGGAGCCTGAAACAATAAATCTGAGTGGTATAAACTCCCCTATTCATCTTGGTAAGGTGCTAATTTATATTCCTGATGATGTTTTAATGCCATCATTGTTTACTATGTAGTTGATCATTTAAAAAAATAGATGGAGGCTCACAGATCTGTGCATTTTACTTTGAGTAACATCTCACTTAGGTGTTATAAGTGGGTAGTTTCTGAGCAACACCAACACTTTGATTTTTTTCCTGCCATGATCCAGAGCCAACTCCAGGGCTCTCAGCAGAACCCTTGGTGATACTGAAGCTCCCCTGAGAGGAGGGCCAACCCCAGAGAATCAGTGGCACATCAGCATTTTAATGGCCAGTCGGCCTGGGACTAGTCAGCCCTGTTCACAGCCTTACCTGTGCAAGAATTGCCTACCTTTCAGCAGAAGGCGGCAGGACTAACTAGCATAAAGTGACTACCTGAAACCACTAGGCCTCATAAATGTTCTGAGGACTCAGTTTGGTGCGGGAAGTATTTGGGAGTAACCTGGGTTCCCATGAAAGATGCTGAAATAGGGTCTGGAAGGATTCTGGGGAAGCAGCCTGGGAGTCAGCTCTTAATCCCAGCTGGGAAAGAACTTAAAATGGTTAGGGACTCCCAGGAAGAAGCTCTCACCTCAGGGCTTTATCCCAGAGCCCAAGAGACTGCAACGTAAACCAGGAGGGGCTGGAAATTAAGCTCAGAGGGTTCTCTGAAGAAGAGGACAAGTAGGAAATATGTGTTGTTTCAGGACTTTTGTTACCTCAACGGGGATTGAACGCAGCGAGTGATCCTACTAGAGGGCTGTTAAACCTGAGGAAAGACAGAAAACCTGAGTGAAAGGAATGTGAGGCAGGGAATGCCTGAAGCTTCATTTTGACCAGCAAGTGGTATTACAGGTCAGGTAGACCTAATGGAGACCACAATGCTGCTCATATAATGTATTATAATAGACAACTCTTGAGGGTTGAGCTTTGACCTCCTCCTCCTTCTCCATCTGACTTCTGAACAGTTCACACATCACTGCAAAACTGAACTTACTCTTCCCAGCCTGCAGCACACTCACGTTTTCTGGCCACTTGGACTGGAGAAGAGTTTTCTGCATTTTTGTGCACTTTCTATGAGACAGTTAATGAAAATAGCAGTTGCTGAGTTGGACTGACTCTCCTGCTCACATGTGAAGGACATCTTTAATGAGGGGCACAATAGAAATAACCTTGGATTTGTCATGTGACTTGCTCCAGGTGACCTTTCCAACAATCAAAGCATAAGCAGCTAATTCTCTTTCTGGTAAAGTTCGTGCCTGGCACAGAAAGCACAAAAAGCTTTTATGGACGGTTCAGACATGATCTGAACCATGACTGGTTCTCAGATGCAGTTCACATGTGAACTGTGGCTACCTTTTCTGGAGTGGAAGAATGAAGGCAAGTCAAACAGTTCTGAGGTAAATTAGAGATAAATTAGCCAGCTTAGGACAGCAGCTCCCAAACTTTCTCTTTATGTGGACCTCTAGATCATCATCAAAAGCTTTTGTGGACCATCATGTAAACAAACCGTTTTAAACATTTTTAACATAACCTATGGCTGACAGAACTCAAACTTGTATATCAAGGGGTTTTAAAATACAGTTATTTCTAATAATTTATTATGCTCACTCACAAACATATTGCACTCATCACAGTACATTTACATGCAGTAATTATCTCCCTTCATTCATACCCCGATGGACAATCTGCAGTACCCTTGCGGACCACGAGTGGTCCACAGACCAGAGGCTGGGAACCACTGGGCTAGAACATATAATCCCCTGTGGCTGGACTTCACAAAAAGGAGAAAAGTCATCTACAACACACAGTTTGCTACCCTTCAGAAGAAAAAAGACATTGAACTGTCAAAACTCCTATGCACCACAAGAGACAACAACAGTGACACCCTCAACTCACCCATCAGTGTTGTTAATCTTTCCCGCTACACACTTAATCCAGCAGAAGAATCTCTGCTATCTCAGAGGCTCTTTTTCTGCTCCACCACTCCCACACACAAGATACACTTCTGTGGCGACCTGGAAGCTTACTTTTGCTGTCTCCAACTCACGAAATAGTTCCATCACACCACCAAACAATGCAATAACCTACAGACACCTTCCTCCCAACACTTCAAGAAGAAAGATTCTATGTGGACTCCTCCTGATGGTCAGATAAACAGGCTGGACTTCTACACAGATTGTTTCCAGCACCGTGCAAAGGCTGAAATTATGGACAAACAACATCCCTTGCAGTAGAACCTCAAATATGCAGAACACAATGCCGTCCACAGTCTCAGAAAGAACTCAACATTGTCTTTAAGGGGGATGTCAAAGGAGGTGCTGTTGTCATGAATAAAACAGATTATGATCAAGAGTCTTATAGACAAGACTTTAACATGTTCTATAAGCCACTTCTTTCTGACTTCACTAAGGAATACCAAAAGGAATGACACCACCTACTAAAGAAACACCTTGAAACATCACAGGAATCAGTTAAGACAGACACACCTCTAGAATCCAGACCAGGGAGATTCCATCTACTACTGAAAATCCGTAAATTTGGATATCCTGGATGCTTCAGCATCTTAGGTGTAGCCTGAGATTTTTGCCATCTCTTTAGTATCACAGCAAATCTTGATTGAATAAAGACACATATGGGTAGAAAATAGTGTAAGGCAATGTAGTAGAAGTTTTATGTCAAAATAAAGCTGGAAACAGCATAATATATAATAATTAGTGGTAAAGAATTCATAAGTTGTCATTTGGAAATGTTTAAAACAAAATTGGTATTCTAAAGGGCACTCAGCAAGTGAAATTTGAGGGATCATAGGTGAACAGATCTAATAGGTATATCGCTTTAAGGAAAACTAGGTCAAGATGGAGGAAGATTTTGAACTTTTGAACTTACTCGGTCCCCCTCCCATCAAGTATTTTAAGGTATCTACCCACTGTCAAAAGACCCATCAAAAGTATTGATTTTTGATCAGGTGATAGGTGAAATCACCCTTTTCCCAATTGGGTGGAGATGAAATCATATCTTCTGTGAGTGGTCAGGAGGAGATGAGAGTAATAAGAGAGTGAATAAAAGGTGCTGCATGGCAGCCGAGCTTCAGAGATTACTCCCACTCCTTACTGGGTTCCACTGGCCTCTGGCTATGTTCCCGCTGCACTAAGGAGTCTCACTCACACTCATCCCTAGAGAGAGTAACAACGTCTTTAGTGGAACTGTACGAGCTAAGTCACGGGGCTTAGTCTCATAAGGGCATTCACAAGACTTAGTCTCTGAGCGGTGACTCAGGACAGTCTCTGAGCTGGGTCTCCGGACTTAGGCTGTGTTCACACACAGGAGGTTATTTCGATATAAGTTGTTTTGAAACAAGTTATATCGAAATAACACCTTATTTTGAAATAACTTAAGCTGAATTAGCAAAAAGTTACTTCAAAATAAGGAAAAAGGTGGGAAACAAAATAGCAAGTTCACAGTGTGAACGTGCTATTTCGCTAGGGGAGGGGGCTGACTTAAAGCCCGGGTCGCGGAGGGTTTGGGGACAGCCCAGCCTTTAAGCCGGCAGGGATCAGCACTGGGCTGCGCTGAACCCCGCCGGTGCCTGCAGCCCCCCTCTGCATGCACCTGCCGGGATCAGCGCTGGGCTGTGCTGAACCCTACTGGTGCCTGCAGCCCCACTCTGCCAGCCAGAGGACACCCCTCAGCACCCTGGCCACGGTGCTGAGGGTTCCCTGGCCAGGGTGCTGAGGGGGCAGCCCTTCAAATGTTGTTTCAGAAAACCTTGTTCCAAAACAACATGTTCACACGTATTGTTTCAAAACAATGATTTCGAAACAAGGTTGTTTCGCCCCCAAATGGGGTTTAACTTGTTTCAAAACAACTGTGCATCATGTGAACATGCTTTTTTTTTGTTTTGAAACAACCTCATTGTTTCGAAACAAAAACGCTGTGTGAACACAGCCTTAGTCTCAGAAGGGCACTCTGATCTCTCACTCTCATGCACTCTCAGGGTGTGTTCACACAGCATTCTTATTTCGAAACAACGAAGTTGTTTTCAAATAAGAAACAGCATGGCCACACGACATACGGCCATTTCAAAACAAGAAAACCCCTTGTTTCAAAATGGGAGCTGTGCATTCGAAACAGGTTAAACCCCATTTCCTATCAAAACAAGGTTGTTTCGAAACCAGTGGTTTCGAAACAACCCTGTGTGGACATGTTGTTTCGAAACAAAGTGTTCCAAAACAACATTTGACCTTCCTCCCAGGCTGCTAAGCACCCTGGGATGAAGAGCTACCCCCTTAGCACTTTGGCCAGGGAACCCTCAGCATCCTGGAGAGGGTGCTGTGGGGTGTCCCCTGGCCAGCAGAGGGGGACTGCAGGCACCTGCGGGGTGAAGCGCAGCCGCGCCTCACCCCGTGGGTGTCTGCAGGGGGACTGCAGGCAAGGGGGGAGAGCCGCACAGCCAGGCGCCGCACCCTCCCTCCCGGGCTGCCCCCAAAGCCGGCTACGGGGTCCCGGGCACCTGGCTCAGCCCGCAGCTGCAGGGGCCAGGGTGCTGAGGGGTGTCCCCTCACCAGCAGAGGGGGACTGCAGGCAGCCGCGGGGTGAAGTGCAGCCGTGCCTCACCCTGCGGGTGTCTGCAGTCTCCTCCCCAAGCAAAATAGCAGGTCCACACTGTGGACATGCTATTTCGCTCCCTTATTTACAAGACACCTTTTTTGTCTTTGGGAATAAGATGTTTTGAAATAACCATTTATTTCGAAACAGCTTGTTTCGAAACCATTTATTTCGAAACAGCTTGTTTCGAAACCTATTGTTTCGAAACAAGCCCTCTGTGTGTGAACACAGCATCAGACAGGCTGCCAACTGAGTTCTGCGTGTAGTCTGTGAGCAACGACTTGATACTTTGTAGCTCCAACGACTGCACCTGCAAGCCTTCAAGAACATTCTGAGCTGCTTTGAAGTTCCAGTTTCTGTGGCAACCACAGCAGAGCTGACCGGAGAAGCAAGAGGGAGAAGAGCTCTACAAGATACCAACTGCGAGCTGCCCAATAGAAAGACTGATCTCTTTTCCAATTTCAGGGTAAGAAAAGGGTCCCAAGGAGGGGAGGAAAGTGATAAAAGCTTTAAGAACAATAGACTGTTTTAGTGCTGACAAGGGGCCCAATCCTTACATAGTAATTTTATGTTAATAAGTAAGCTACCAGAAAGAGTGTGAAACAGGGAACCCAGGCTAAGTTTTAAGGGAATAATATTAGATCTGAGATCTCTCCATTCAGCAAGTGACCGATCCCCACTTACTGAATGTTCCTTTTGTATATCCAAGTATTGTTTACTGTTTCAAGTGTATAGAATAGTTTTAATGTATTATGTTATTGTTGAGCTATCCGTGAAATAAGTAAGAATTCTTTGTCAACCCTCAGAATAGGTATTTGTAATAAACTTTTTATTATCATTGGCTCTAAGTCTTTCGTTGCTGCTGGTCTGTGCTTAATCGGCGGGTTGTAGCTATATTCTCCACTCAGGACATTTGCCGAACTACTGGGCGCCATGGTATTTGTTTGTTTAGGCAAGAATGGTCCCGGTCCATGTTGCCCCGAGGGTTTAAAATTAAAACTCAGGCTGGTGGACAGTCTGGAAATTGGGAATTGATTGGAAAAGGGATTTTCTGGGGTAACATAGGCATTGGTGGCATTGGCACTCTTACAGCAGGCTTACCTGTCTATGTTGACTCTCTCTTTCAGACAGTATAGTACCAACACTTCTAGCTATCTTCAAGATATCACAGACTTCCTGAGAAAAATTCAATCCAATGGTTACCTTCCAGAAAACACCAAACTTGCCTCTATGTATGTAGAAGGTCTTTATACCAACATCCCATGCAAAGACAGATTCCAAGTCATTAGGAACACTATCCTAGATCATTTCATGGCACACCTCATGTCTGAACTTTGTGACTTTGTAAACACTCACAACAACTTCAGATTTGGAGATGACATATCTTCAAGTCATCATCACTGCTATGGGTACCCACATGGCCCCATAGTATGCCAACATTTTTATGACTACTAGAACAACACTTACTTGACTCTTCTTCCCAAGTACCACTCTTCTACTTACACTACACTGATGACACCTTCATCCTCGGGACCCATGGAAGAGTCCCTTAAAGAATTTTTCTAAGATTTCAACAATTACCACACCATTGACTAGATGATCATATTGGTCCTTTCTGACCTTAGAGTCTGTGATCAAACTCAGCCTAGATAAGTCCACATGAGACATCCACTTTGTGGACATTACTGTAGAAATAAGTGATGAACACATAAACAGTACCCTATACCAGAAACCTACTGACCACAACAGTTACCTACATCCCTCGAACTTTCATTCAAGATATAATGATAAAATCCATTGTCTATGGTCAAGCCCTAAGATATAACCACATTTGCTCTGATCCCTCAGACAGATACAAACACCTTCAGGACTCTCTCAGGCATTCTTAAAACAACAATGCTCACTTCAAGAAGTAAGTTAACAGATTGACAGACCCAGCTTGGAACCCAGAAGTCAATTGCTACAGGACAAGCCCAGGAAGGAAAACAACAGAACACCACTGGTGATCACCTGCAACTCCCAAGTCAAACCTCTGCAACACATCAACTACCTGAAGGGATGCTACAAGGAGGATGGGGCTCGGCTGTTCTCAGTAGTAACAGAGGACAGAACAAGGAACAATGGTTTCAAGTTGCAGCTGGGAGGTCAATGCTGGATATTAGGAAAAACTTTCTTACTTAGCAAGTGGTAAAGCATTGGAATGGGCTACCTAGGGAGGTGGTAGAATCTCTGTCTTTTGAGATGTTTAAGGCCAAACTGGACAAATCTCTGGCTAGGATAATTTAGTGGGAGCGGTCCTGCTTTTATTGGCAGGGGGTTGGACTAGATGACCTCATGAGGTCCCTTCCAACCCTATGATTCTATGATCATCAAGGACCTATAGCCTAAACTTCAAAATGATCCCTCACTTTCTCAAGCCTTGATGGGCAGACTTTTCTTTGCTTACAGACAGATCTTCAAGCATAAATGGATACTCACCAGCAACTTCAGATCATAGAACAGAAACACTAAGGCAGACACATATCCTTGCAACAAACCCCAAACCCAACATATCTACACTAATGACACCTTCATATGACATAATCAAACCAGCTACTCCAGCAGGGGCTTATTCACCTGTTCATCCACCAAAGTGATATACGCTATCGTGTGCCAACAATGCCCCTCAGTCTTATAGGGTATGTCTACACTTAGAGCTGAATTTGAATTGATTGTCATCAGTTCAAATTCTATTGAGTGCACGGACACACTGGCTTTCCTCAATTTGAACCGAGGAACTCCTCAGTTCAAACTGATGAAAGCTGACTTCGAATTTGTCAAACTTTGTTTGACTTCAAAGTCAGGGTCAATTCAAACTGAGTAATTCGAATTGACCCAGTGTGACCATGTCAATTTGAATTCACTGTTGGTTTGAATTAGCCACAGCTTGATTTTTCCCTATACAATAGCGCCCCCTACTGAATTTGAGCTAGCAAGTCCTGTTCATGGACATAATTCGAATTGGATTTTCTAGTGTGGCCATGTCAATTCGAATTGACTGAATTCAAATTAATAATTATTAATTTGAATGGACTAATTCAAATTCAGTAATTCAAACCGAATCTCTAAGTGTAGACATAGCCATACATTGAACAAACTGCACTGTCTCTGAGCAAAAGACTAAATAGACACAAGTCTGACATCAGAAATAGCAATATTCACAAACCAACAGGAGATCACGTCAATCTCCCAGTTTCTCTGTGATGGATTTATCTGTGGCTCTCCTTGAACAGGCATATTCTAGACCATGGTTTCAAAGAGAGACTTAAGAATTTGAATTCATATGCAAATTTGATACCACCAACTTGTGTTTGAACAGAGATGTTCCCTGGCTTTCTCATTATAAACAGTCATTGTTACCTCTTTCAGCCTCCATATTTGTTATTCCAGTCAGTCTGAATCAATACAACCTGTTTGATTTGCTGAAGTAATCTGACCTGACTCTGTGATTACACTTCATCACATTTAGCCCTCCTTTCTATACATTTTTCCATTTTCTAATGTCTGATGAAATGAGATTTTTCCCATGAAAGCTAATTTGATAAATAAATGTGTTAGTCTTTACAAGTGCCACAAAATTCCTTGTTTCTTTTGCTGAACTAGACTAACATGGCTACCTCTTTGGAATTAGACAATTTATAATTATCTAGTGCCATAGTTATGCTTTGAGGAAATATAAGAAAAAATTCCTTACCCTGAGCAGCAACAGTTTCTGTTAGACTTTTAACAGTAACTAATTATAGTAGGTCATGGACAGAGGAAAAGAAGAATAAGGGTGGTATTATTGTCTCTCTTTTGAATCACAAGTCTAATTTTAGGCATAGGCAGTCTGTGTTGGAAAGGAAGGTAGTTGTCCTTCTGTTAATTACTATTTATTTGATTGTTCGTAACTTTTTCCAGTCATCTTTTCTTTCAATTTACTGGTTAAACAGAGATGGCTAATGCTAGCTAGAAAATCTGTAGTATAACCACTACTTCAAATGTCTTAAACATCATGTATGATTTGTGGATTACGCAGAGTCCTTTAGTTGCTGTATATCCTGATTCAGATGTCGCTATTGATGAAATATGGTGAGTGTGTATATAATGAATATGAATTTTTATTTTTATGAATGTTCAAATATTGCATGAAAACAAGTCAAGTTTTGACAGTAAGTATGTTTGTAATATGACTAAAATTGAGACATGATGTTCTCTTGTTTTTATACATAAAATACTGTTTTCCAGTTAAAATATATTTAGAGGCTTAATACACTAATCCCACAGTGAGTTGATATTTGCAAAGAAAATGTCAGTTCTAATATTGACTTTCTTGCATTTCCTTTTTCTCAAGCCTTATGCTTGCATTTTTGTGGCCAGGTTCCACAGCAAACTGTATTCAAGGTCTACAAAATACAAAAAGTTATTTCTTTTCACCAAGGTTCCAGGGCTTTTTGCATCTTGTGACAACAAATCCACAGGCCAGTTCTATCAATGGCAGAACACTAAGCTATGGTTTTCAGAAAAGCTGCTACAAATTTGCAAAGTAATATACTGATATGGAGATAACCTGCAGGATATGGAAGTCATCTAAATTCAATCTGTACCAATGGTCTCTGGTTTTTCAGTGGTGGTTAATATAGTTGTATCACCTCACCTACTACTTACCTTGAAATGTTTTTATAGAAGCATGTTAATTTATTAATAGAAAAGTAATGGTTGGCAACTAAAGAATAAGATATTGGCTAAGCTCCATCTTGTCTCCAAATCCACTGAGCAAATTCACAACATTCCAGTAAAACATTTGAGTATGTGTTCAGTGTTAAGTATGTGAGTAAGCCATTGATGTTAATGAGAATTTGATGTCTAACTCCCTGATGAAGTGGGATTTTCTCCCATAAAAGCTCATGCAATAAATAAATTTGTTAGTCTTTAAAGGTGTCACCAGACATCTTGTTTGTTTTGCTGGACTAGACTAACTTGGTTATGCCTTTAAAACTTAACTTCCTTAGGTGGTTTTCAAAATCTCTGCTAAAAACCATGTTGGGATGGCCACACTTTGGCATGGCATAAAACATACTCAATAGACCAAATAACCAATGCCAATCAGGTTGTTAATGTGGTACAAGAAAAATCTTCTGTGTGATATCAGACTTCAATAGTAGTCCCAAGTAGTGATATTACCTTCAGCTTACACAGAAGGTATGTTCTCCAAAGTTACATCCCTAAACCAACTTGTTTACCAATTAAAGGTACTACACATGTCACCTGAAACTGAATTTCATTAATCCCCTTTTTACTTTGTGTTACCAAGGTATACCCCTTTATCTTTTGCTTTGAACCCATAAATTCCTGATCATAATGAATCCTTATCTTTTTTTTTTTTCCTAAACACATGGATTCTGGATACTAACTGACAAGAACACAACACCTTGATTCGTGTGGGTAACTCCTTTCTTGTTGCCCTGAGGAAATAATCAATATCCTGATGCTGGCTGTTTTCCTATCTATTCAAGCCAAGACTACTTCAGCTAATACAAGGTGGTATTCTAAATAGCCATAAGTGTACAGGATTATGATAAAGGCACCAGCCAGTGGAGACTATATAACTGTTAGATGAATGCTTAATAAAATGTATAATTACTTATGCCTGAAATATGCATTTGAAGCATTTGTCAGCCAAATATATATGGATGCTGGCCAATGCATGTTAATCCACAATAACAAAGGTGCATATCACTTAATTGTTGGGTGGACATTTTATAACCATGTTATTTTAAAATGGTTTATATCTCTATGCCATTTCTTCATGATGTAGGAGCTACAGTTCATAATTTCATGACTGAATACTTGCAAAAATCTGGCTTGTAATGGCAGAGTTCAGACTCTGCAGTCATCACCCCCTGAACTTGAATGTTTTGCCTGCACCATAATTTGTGGATTTCAGGATCCAGTGACCTGTCCCTGAGCTGATGATGAAGGCCTCAGGTCCCTTTTGTGGGCTTTAAATTACAATTTTTAATAGCCTGTCATACTTCACCTGCACAAAACCCTATACAAATATTTTCTTCTTCCCTTATTTTGGTAATTTCATGAGGAAAGTAAAAAGCTCTTGCCAACAGAATCAAATTTCAGGTAGCTGAAAAATTTTTATTCAAATATTTTCAATGGAAAATTGGGTTTTTCAAACAAAATGAATTTTTGTTTTCCTTTTTACTCACATAGTCCCCTCCCCTCCCATGCATTTGCTTTTTCTATTTCCCCACCCTTCACTCACTCTTTCCAGAGGATGAGGAAGGAAAGCAGGGAGGGAATGAAACGAAACAAATTTGTTCATGAAAAACAGCAACTTTGAAATATTTTGAATATGGGTTTTTCATTTCAAATGTGTTCACAAAAATAGTTGGCCATACTTTTTTTGTCCTATTTTCAAAAATCTTAAATTACACACTACAATGGCTGTGGAAGGGAATGTCTTACTCAGACAGATTTGTGTCCATTGTGCTTGTTAGGGGAACCTACATTTTATGTAGAAGTTATGGTTCAATAGCAAGTACCCAGGGCAGGTCCTCCCATAGAGGTGACTTAGGTGGTTACCTAGAGTGCCAAACAGCAGGGGCACCAAGGGTGCTCCCCAGAAAAGGTAAGTGGGGAGCTGGGGGTGGGCAGGGGCCCCTTGGCTGATTTGCGGCTTATCCTGAGCAGCCTGTTGCTCAGGCCACATGCCTTGGAGGCCAGCACCCTATTGCTTGGCTTGGCCCACAGGGCCCGCCACCCATCTAGTGACCTCCCCACCCTTGGCCAGCCCATGAGCTGCTGATTTGCCCCTGCCCTTTAGTTGGCCAGGCACATGAACTGGGACTGCTGCTCGGCCAGGGCTGGCCTGACCCTCCACATGGCTGGACCCAACACCTGGTTGGCTGCACAGCATTGCTTGGCCAGGGCCTCTGCACACCTCTGTTTGGCCCACTGTATGGCCTGTGCTCCTCGACCAGGTTTGGGGGAATCTAGTAGGAGTGCGAGGGAGGGCCCACCATCTGGCCCACATGGCCCAGGCCACCACAGGCGGTGGGGGAAGTGCCAAAATCACAGGCACCTAAAGCGCCAAAAAACTTTGGGCCAGCCCTGCAAGTGCAGACATGAAATTTCAAAGAAAATGACTAACTTCCTATAAGTGTTTTGTGGGGTTTTTGTTTTGTTTTGTTTTGAAGCATTATATAAAAATCTACAGCAGAATTGTGATTTAATCTATATAAATTTTTTATAAATTTCAAGAAAAGTTATCATGGCCTATTAAAATCTGAAGGGCTTCTCCTTAAAATATCAATATTTTCTTATTCACTAAGCACCTATGAGTTATGATGGACACTTTCATGTGGATACATTCCTGAATATGCCTTAAAATGACATGTTTGATGGGCAATGCAAATCCTTGTGTTTAAACTGAAATGTCATTTGACTTTAAATCCACTTACTACTGTAGATGTTGCTACTGTTGCCAGATTCTGATGTTTCCATGATGTGCTCAATCAAGTCTTCTGAG
Organism: Podocnemis expansa; assembly: GCA_007922195.1. NCBI lineage: Eukaryota > Metazoa > Chordata > Testudines > Podocnemididae > Podocnemis > Podocnemis expansa. The sequence goes on from ML681995.1 coordinate 22,709,316, forward strand.
ATGTTCTTCCTGTCAATCAATACCTACACTGTACATTAGGAGCACACAAGTGAGAGAAAAATCAAAGGCATCTGTGCACAGCCAGATTTAAGAAGGCACATCTAAACAGAACTTGTTTTTAGGCAGTCACATGGCAATACCTGATCAGATCTGCTATCAGTCAGGGACAAAGGTCATGCTAAAGTGACTACATAGATAACAGTAATGCCAAAATAAATAAATAACATGAGGCAAGACTGATCAGGAAGTGTCAAGAACCTCTCGATCTATTCATCCTAGTGTCATTTGTAGACTACGCATTATTTAATGAAATTATCCTTTTCTCCATATTCTATTCTATTTGTATGTTCTTTAAATAGTGTGGGCAGGAAATAACAGACATGTAAACAATGAGCCATCAATCAGTTTCTAGTCACTGGGTGTTGTACTTAAGCATCTTTATGATAGAAGAGTAATTGGTTTCATATGCATTTGACACTGGAATTTTTTTTAATAATCTTTGTAGTTTGAGCTTGATTAATAACACTTAGAGCTGTGAGTGAATAAAATCCTAATTAAAAACATTTAATTTTGGAATAGGGCCTGATCCAGTTCCATTGAAATCAGACTCACACCAAGGATATGCATGGGCCTTTGTGTACACTGAATTGATTTATGCCCTGACAGTCTTCCTTACTAAGGACTGAGGTAGATAAACTGTATAAGAATGTAAAGTTCAAATGATAAATTTCAGTTCCCTTTGAACAAATTATTATTATGATATCTAAAACAACATAGTGAATGACTATAATGAAACATGAGAAGTCACTGGGCACGTCTACACGCATAGTTTTATTTCAAAATCAGTCCTTTCAAAAGGACTGATTTTGAAATAAAACCCTTATTTCGAAAGGGCTCCTTTCGAAATAGGGAAAACCGCACAATCGCAATGGCAGTTATTTTGAAACAGATATTTCAAAATAACACCAATTGGACCGCTGTTTCGAACAGTTGTTTCGAAACAACAGGTCTAAAGGTGTTATTTCGAAATATCCATTTCAAAATAATGGCCATTTTGGGGGGGGGCAGTTTTACTTTTTTGGAAGGACGATCCTTATTTCGAAAGGATGAGGTCTGTCCTTTCGAAATAAGGAAACGTCATGTAAACCAAATTTTTTTTATTTTGAAATAATGGGTGTTATTTCAAAATAAAAGAGCCGTGTAGACGTGCCCATTGAGTCTAGTCCCCTGCACTCATGGCAGGACCAAGTACATTTTAAACCATCCCTGAGAGGTGTTTGTCTATCCTCTTTTAAAAAATTTCCAATGATGGTGATTCCACAACTTCCCTAGGCAACTTATTCCAGTGGTTAATCACTCTGACAGTTAAGAGTTTTTTTCCTAATGTCCAACCTAAAGCTTCCTTGTTGTAATTTGAGCCTATTGCTTGTTGTCCTATCATTAGCAGTTAAAAAGGATATTTTTTCTCCCACCTCCAGTAACAACTTTTTAGGTACCTAATAACTGTTATGTTCCCTCTCTGTCTCCTCTTTTTCAGACTAAACAAAACCAGTTATTTCAATCTTTCCTCATAAGTCAAGTGTTCCACACCTGAAATCATTCTTGATGATCTTCTCTGGACTTTCTCCAATTTCTCCACATCTTTCCTGAAATGAGTTGCCTAGAACTGGGCAAAATACGTCAGTTGAGGCCTAATCATTGCTGAGTAGAGTAGAAGAAATACTTCTTGTATTCTTTATTTTATCCTCTTAATTTAAATCCAGTTTTCAATGAGATCCTGCTTTTTTACACAGTTTTATGGCACAGTGGATGAAGCAACAAGGAGATGAAATCATGTTCTCAAAATTTAACAATGAGGCAGCATATAAACATTTTTTCCCCATAATGGGAGCTTCAAAGTTATATTTTATGGCACAATAGTTGATCTGTAATTTATATTTTATTCCATCAAAAGAAAAATAACTGAATATTTTTAAGGTTGTTGGGTTGAAGTGCTCAGTTTGCAAATGACAAGGCAAAAGTGCCCTATTCAGCCTTAATACTTGCCTTACAGTGTAACTACGCAGGCTTTAATTATATGATCACATCTCCTTTTCAATAATACACCATTAGGCAATGTGCAGAACAGAAGTCAGTATAGTCAGGTGAGGCAACTACACAGTACAAAATTTTACACAATCTACTACAAATTAGGTATATGATCAGCAACATAAAGAGATTGTCCTGATTGGATCTTCCACCTTGGTTCCACCTATGGAAGCTGGTGCCAATTAGCCATAGTTAAAGATTGGAGATGCAATCAAATTAGACACAGTTTGCATATATGCAGCCTGCATTCCATCCTAATTTTGTTAAAATAAATTAGCAGTTCTAACATGAATGCAATATAATTTTCAAAGGTTCACATCAAGTGAAATGAAAATTAATTTTCATCAGAACACATAAAACCATTTGCTTCTATGTGGGTCATATTTGTGCTCAGCAAAGTTTCTAATCCCCAATTTATTTCAGCATATAAGTATTCTGATTCCTTCTTCAAATACATATATTTTAAAACAGGAAAAGGTTTAAAAAACACACCTTTTTTGCAGCCAAATGGTTGAAGCATTTTTGCACAAGTTTCCAAGACACTCTCATTCAGGCAGAGACCAAGTCTGGGAAATTTTAGCCTCAGAAGTCAAGTTTTGAGAAGGTTAATAGCAATTAAAAACAAAGGCTTAGAATGAAAATCTTTCTTCAGCCCTGAGCAACAGGAATTGCTGATGGTCCCTGCTGTCTGTTGACTTTCTTTGTGTGTGTGTGTGTGTGTGTGTATTGTTAAGCATGCTGGAGTAATGTTTATAAGATCTCCTACATTAAATAAAGTTGTGGAATCACCATCATTGGAAATTTTTTAAAAGAGGATAGACAAACACCTCTCAGGGATGGTTTAAAATGTACTTGGTCCTGCCATGAGTGCAGGGGACTAGACTCAATGGGCACGTCTACACGGCTCTTTTATTTTGAAATAACACCCATTATTTCAAAATAAAAAAAATTTGGTCTACATGACGTTTCCTTATTTCGAAAGGACAGACCTCATCCTTTCGAAATAAGGATCATCCTTCCAAAAAAGTAAAACTGCCCCCCCCCAAAATGGCCATTATTTTGAAATGGATATTTCGAAATAACGCCTTTAGACCTGTTGTTTCAAAACAACGGTGTTGTTTCGAAACAACTGTTCGAAACAGCGGTCCAATTGGTGTTATTTTGAAATATCTGTTTCAAAATAACTGCCATTGTGATTGTGCGGTTTTCCCTATTTCGAAAGGAGCCCTTTTGAAATAAGAGTTTTATTTCAAAATCAGTCCTTTTGAAAGGACTGATTTTGAAATAAAACTATGCGTGTAGACGTGCCCAGTGACTTCTCATGTTTCCTTCCAGTTTCTATGATTCTATAGTAAATTGTGAAAAAAGAGAAAATTTCTCTTTGTTGTTGGTCATAGGAGTTGATTAGTCCTGAGAATGAAGTGGAGATGTGCACAGAATTGCAAATACCACAGTGTGACATAATTCTAATATTTATGCTCTACAACTCCTTGTGTCACAGAAGTCAGTGGGTGAAATCCTGGCCCTGTTGCAAACAATGACAAGACTCCCATTGACTTCAGTAGAACCAGGATTTCTAAGGCTCTTATTCTTATAACACCTACGAGTCATATCATTAATCCAGCAGATACCAATTTGATGTTCCGTAGTATCTAAATTATCATTTTCATGGTAGCCCCATATTTGACAAATGAGTTACCAGAAAGCATCACGAACAAACAGATGTATGAGCAAAATCAGTTTTGAATTACCTCTGTCTCAAAAATTCCAAACCATTGCTCCTATGTTGCTCAGTAACATGCCATTTGATTAATAGATCTATCATAGACTTGTTTAAAGAATTATATAAATCTTGGAAAACTGAAACCAGATGAAATATCAAATTACTGAGGACATTTTTTTCTAGATAGCAATACAGATATTTGAAAATGACATTGAGTGAAATGATAACTGTGTCTTTTGACAACCTTTATATCAGTATTTTAATAAGGCTTTAGGAGAAGTGCCTCACACCCGTTGATAGCCATGCTGAATTCTGAGTGCACAACCTGATGAGTAGGGAAACAGTTTGTTGCCAGGTTCCAAAGGGATAGCTATGTTATTCTACTCCAGGAAAACAAACAAGGAGTTTGGTGGCACTTTTAAAGATTAACAAATGTATTTATTGCATGAGCATCTGACTGTAACCACCTCCCTTTTCTCCTGGGTTACTTGGGAGAAGGCAACACTCACACCTGCACAAGTGCAAATGAGGGTGACCACCAGGAGATCCTGAGTTTCCCAGAGGTGATGTGGGTGAAATGGGAATCCTCTAACCACTCTGCTGTTGCAGTCCCTTTGCTCCCACAGGAATTAAAAATTAGTGGAGCCTCCACCTGGCTGGATTCTATACATGGTCTGTGGTGTAACTTGGGAGCCTCCAGCGCTAAACCCACGCTGATAAGAATAATAATCTGTGGCATGGGTCTAATTCAAACTTATTAATTGTATATACAATACATTCAATATGCTTATATTTCAGATAACAAACCTTTACTTAAAGAAAAAATGTCATAACATGATGAAATTGAATATTGCTACTATTTTAAGTACACACAAGCAGTGGAATAAATCAATGAACAGACACAGAATACAGTTTAAAGGAAACTTATCTAACTGGCATTTACACTGCCCTTTTATCCCGCCTTCAGAGTGTGCACTCTCCCAGAGTTCAGAACCTTGACCCCTTGCTTGTGTGGGCACGTTTGAAGATTTGATGAAGGAGAGAAGGCAGTGCTCTGCTGGTTCAGTGTATCCAATGAAGAAGAAACCCAGCAGAAGGAGAGACTGGGTGAAAACCCTAAAAAGGTATAACGGAGGAGGAAAACAGCCCAGGGGAAAGGAGTGCAGGACTGGGACTTGGTCAGCAGCACATAGCTGCATCTCTTAGGGCCCCTGGGCTGGGACCCAGAGGAGAGGGTGGGCCTGGGTCCCAACCCCACCGTCCCTCCTCACACCAGGAGTGACACCAGTGGTAGCCCCCATGGGCAGAAAACAAGGAGGAAGGAGACCCCTGGACCCACTAGCCTATCAGTCCATGAGACGCACCGTCACAAAGGTACTGTTATTTGTCACACCTCTCAGTCACAGTACCCCACTGGAAATCTGGAGTGGGCCCAACCAAATGTCAGTAGTCCTGGCTCTGGTTCAAAGGGACTGCCACTCTGCTTCTCCTCAGGTTCAATGAGTCTCACTGCAGACTCCCTTCCTGCACCAGCCCTGCTCCAAAATGGTGGTGGTGGGGGGTAGACACTCACACCATTCAGTGCGGGTCCAGCTCAGCCACCTCTAGGCTCAGACCCTGCTTTGGGCTGAATAAGACCACCAACCTCCAAAGCTACCTGATCAAGTAAACCTCCAGCAGTCTCAGGACCCCCAGGAGCAGTCACCAGCAGCTTCCAGAATGGGCCATGTGCTCACTCTCAAAATGGAGACCACCGTGTTCTCCTGTGCCCCCTGGAGGGGCAAGAAGGATCTCTCTCCCTTTTTCCAAGAGGTCATGGGACTTGTAGTCTCTCAGTGGCAGAATTCGCAGCACACAGGATCTTCTTAAATGTTAGCCTCCTAATAAAATTAAAAGGCCCCTTAAGTATAGGGTCCCTACATGATGAAGTAAGATTTTCTCCAATGAAATCTCATGCGATAAATAAATCTGATTGGCTATGTCCACGCACAGGAGTTAAATCAATGTAAGTTAAATCAATTTAATAAAATCACTATAAAACGATTAAATTGATTGAAGTTAAATTGCTTTAATATGCCCCCACTAGAAACTCAGATTGAACTAACATTTCCATGGGCAGGACTTGCTAGTTCAATTTAGGAGAGGGGCAGCATGGAAGGTGTGGCAACACGGCCCTCTAGAAGGGCCATGCCCCCACCCAGTATATAGAAAAAGGACAACACCCTGGAAAGGAGAAAGGCAAAAGTGTTAAATCAAAATAATAGTTACATCAAAATAGCATGTCCACGGAGCGTTATTTTGAAATAACAATTTTGATTTAACCATCATTTTGATATAATAGTAGGTTTTATTATATCACAATGACTTTCCTTATAGCTACATAAGGGAACTCCTTCTCTCAATATAAGGAAATGTAGTGTGGACCTGCAATCTTTTAAATTGAAATAATCTGCATTATTTTGATTTAAAGACTGTATATGGACATACCTTAGGCTTTAAAAGTGCCACCAGACTCCTTGTTTGTTTGTTGCCACGTATCACTTACCCACACAGCCCTCAGTGCTTGTAGGAACTGTATGATTCATGGCAGCTAAAACTGACTGACATTTTTGCTAAGAGAGTTGAATGAATGTTTGGCATAGGTGAAATGTTTTGCTGCATGATAATGATGGGAGTTTGAAAAATATCTTGTGTTGTGGTCCGTTGTATGTTTTTAATTTCTGCTGCAGTATTTTTGGGATAATTGAAACCAGGCCTAGGGGTGGGGAGTGGGGAACAATTCTAATCACTTGTCTGTTGACAACTCAAATTTCAGCATTGAAGCAACCACCTTTTCTGGTGAAACAACAAATCATCTCTCAGGTAAACTAAAACTAATGCTGCTGCAATTGACTAAGGACCTTTTGGGCTTTCTGTTTGTTCTCCTTTGAATGATTCTGTCAGGGATTCTCATTTTTTCTTTTCAGGTGTATATTTCAAATGCTTACTTGGCTTTAAAAATTAGTTTTGTCCATTAATATAATTTTAAAATGTCTCCTGTCACCACCGAGTGAGTCTGTCATCTCCTTTTGGGGTCTCAGAATAATTTATTTCCAGCCTGTTTTTTTTTTTTTAAAGCCACCTGGTTTTAAAATTTAAATCTGATTGTACAGATTTTACTCTGCCATTACTATTTGCTGTTGCTTTGAAGTGTTCCCTAACTGCACCTACTAATATATGTTGTTCCTGGTCTCTTCCTTCCCCCATTTAAGTCAACATGAACTTTGATTAGGCTTGAAAGCTCCTGTACAGAACTGTTCACTCCTACAATTGAGTCCTGTGGTGCACTTTATATACATGCACATGAAATGGTCTGGCAAAGTTAACTGGGGAATCACCATGTCCTACCAGTATTACCATAACACTGGACAATGAGAAGAATATTTGCACTTAGAGACATATGTCCTGAAAGGATAGTACCAAAATTTGCACTTCTCTCTTGTAAACTGGTGATTTGTCTGGTTTTGTAGGAAACCATTAACAGAAGGCACTCTCCTTTCCGTCATCCCTCCATATCTGTGTCAAACAATCTAGATTCACAGTTTCTTTATTTATCGCTAGGACACTGAGTAGAATCACAACACCAAACCATGTGAATGGTTGTTGCTGTAACTTGGTAAATCTGGCATTCCACCCATATATTGGAAGCTCTGAGCATACAGATAGCTCAAAGCTGGTCAGTCAAGTTCATCTCTGAAAGAAGATACAGTTTCTGAGCCAAGAGGGTAACTAAATAATATCCTTTAATCTAATTTTAAAATAGAATGTGTGGCCTATGTGTACCGAAAGTCTGATGATCATAGAGGTCCCTTCAGGCTTTAGCTTCAAATATATGAGATTAGATTTTTTCCCCCAAAACTGTGTGGCTAGACCCCAGAAATCCTTCATCTCTTCATATTCTCTGTCCTAGGAGTCCAGAAATATAGGCCAGGATTGTCCTTTAGTGCCAAGACCTCATATCACTTTCTAGTTTTACTAGGGACTTGAACAAGAGATTTTGCTTGAAAAGTAAAAGACCATAATCACAGTGATGATTAAATTCCAGATAAAATACAAAGTGCCTATAATTTTGTCTCTCTTAATTTATTTCTAATTTCCCTTGATTTGGGCTACATCAGGAATGATACAACTTCTGGAATGTTCCAGATTGGTGGTGACTCTTGACCATTACTTTCAGTGATCTAGTCTAAGTAGCAATCCATTACAGTGTATGTTGTGTATAGCCAAAAAAGTGGTTACCGTAATGGCCAAGAACAACTCAGGGTAGCCCCCCCCAAAAAAATAAAGATTGCTATTTAACAGACACTAGCATAAAAACGATGGGCTGGATTCTCCACTCTGCCCAAGCTCTAAATGACAATGTCTACACTACAGGACTCAGTTAAGTTGACTTAATGATGTCTAGTTAAAGTTGACTCTATTAAGCTGACTTAGTGAGTCCCCAGTTGTTTAAGATGACTTTAGAAAGTGGATTTAAGCCAGGGGACCCATTTAAAATTGACTTAATAGGCTCTACTGCACTAAGTCGACTTTAGCAAGTCTACTTTAATGGGCACATTGCATTAATTCGACTTAATAAAGTCAACTTAACCCTTAAAGTCAACTTTAAGGGCAGGAGTTATTAAGTCAATTTAAGGAAGTGCTTAAGTCAACTTAATGAACTCCAAAAGTGGCCAGGGAGTTGCTTGAGTTGACTTAAGCCTTCTTAAGTTGACTTAAGCCCCTATTGTAGACATAGCCAATGAGCGCTGGAGCCTGGGGGCTACAGAACGTTGATTGCAGCTCCCTGATCTTGTGCCACCCACCCCTACCATAAGTCTGAGCTGCAGAGGACAAGATTTATTGCAAGGTGGCTGGTCCCCACTGTTAGCCCAAGGCTGAAGCCTCTAAAGCCCCTGCCTTAACCAGCACTATAAGTCAATATGAATGGGGCAGTTGCACAGGAGCTTCCCCCTACTTTCTTCCAACATAGCTCTCTGAACAGGGGGAATCCTTTACTGGCTGGTTCTAGCCCAATTGACCTCACTTAAGAACTTAGCTTGTTATCTCTCTATTGCTGCTTAGCAGACTAAAGATCTTCAGCAGACAAGGTTTCAAATCATTATTGTGGCTCTACGCTGACCCTTCTGTAATGTTCAAGATCCATAAAGTGTGGATGCTACCAATGGACACAGTATTTCACTAATGGTCTCATAGACTATGTCTATACTAGGGGCTTAAGTCGACTTAAGCAGCCTTAAGTTGACTTAAGCAACTCTCTGCCCACATTTGGAATTCATTAAGTCAACTTAAGCACTGACTTAAGTCGACTTAATAACTCCTACCCTTAAAGTCAATTTAACGGTTAACTTGACTTTACTAAGTCAACTTAACACAATGTTCCCATTAACATTGACTTAATAAAGTCAGCTTAGTGGAATAGAGCCTTTTAAGTCCACTTTATAACGTCGACTTAAACAAGGGGACCCATTTAAAGTTGAATTTATTAAGTGAACTTTAAATGGGTTCCCTTGCTGAAGTCGACTTTATAAAGTCAACTTAAACAGATGGGGTCTCATTAAGTTGACTTAACAAAGTCAACTTCCCTGAGCCCTGTAGTGTAGACATAGCCATAGGTACTATATGCAGAGGAAGTAACTCTGCTCTGCTCCTCACTTATACTCTTCTGTGTGGTAATAAATCTTTAGGGAGGGGCAGGGGGAATTGCAACAGCTTCATAATGGGATCTACTGTTTATTTGGTTACATATTATGACTAGTAAATAATTCCACAGTTGTTATGCTTCAGCAGTTGGGTGAAGGACTAAAGAAACTCTTGTCTCTCGACCTTATTTCTGTGAAGCCTATGTGTAAGTGTGGTATCTGTCACAGCACCAACAGCAGCTGCTGCTATTGTCTTACCTAAAAACAACTGTTGGAGTTTCTCTCCCAGGTTACTTGGCTCAAAGAAGTGCCAACCACCATGGCTGAAATGAGACTGATTTTAGACTGAAACCTGGCTCCCATGGCAGGACAGAGTAACATGGCTTCACAAGGCCTGCCAAATAGAATGTTTGTCATTGCAGCCACTCACTCACTGCTTCCGAGCAACATGGCAACAGCAAAATCAAGTAAAACTCACTGTAGATTGTAATGTTCAGAAAGTCTATTTGGTACCTAATGCTATTTACCTTACACTTGAGATTTCAAACACTGTCCATTGGTTTCTCTTAGTATCTTTGAAAAGAATGGGGATACATTGGTCTCAATGAGAGAGAAAGAGAGAGGGGTCAGACTTCCAGTGCATACCATCAAGTCATACTTAAGTCAATGAGGAGTTTGGCTGAAGAAAGACTTCAGCAAGTGGTCCACAGATAAGAAAGTATAATGCATTTCAGGGTACTTAGTAGAACACAAAGCTGAAGGCAAAGAGCCTTTGCTAATGAAGAAATAAAACTTATGAGCAACTGTATACCCAAGTATCAAAAGGAAATACAAGGAAAAAAGCTAACTGCCTCATTGTTGAAACAAAAAATGTTATGTTTTTTTTGTTTTGTTCTGTTTTGTGTTTTTTTTTTTTTTTTAAATTCAGTTCTTGTATAGGCTATTCGTTAGGCCTAATTCACACTGTTCTAATTATACCCCAGTACAACTTGCTTGCAGTCAGTGGCTTTTCAATGATGTACACATGAAAGAATACAGTAGTGATTCAGAACCTCTAAAGTTTTCTTTTTCTCCATCTTCAAATTCATTTCAAGCTAATGTTAGATGCTTGTTTGGGAGCAGTAACATACTAAAACCATCTCTTCTTTTACTGAAACTGTGAGCTTCCACACAAAGTCACTCTGCAGAAAAAACAGTGCTTGCTCCTGTTTGCTTCTCTCCTACATATTTTATCTTACTCTTTTTTTTTTGAGTGTATGTGTAGATAGATAGATAGATAGATAGATAGATAGATAGGAGTGTCTGCCAAAGAAGGATATAAAACAGATAATAAAACCCAAGCCATTGGGGGGAAGGGGGAGACTGGAATAGACTATACAACATTTATATTAGGCAGCCCATTTCCTGAAAACAAGTTGGATCCTACCTCCAGCGTGTTCCCTGTAAAATCATGTATTCACTTGTCCATAGTTCATCAGCAATTTACATAGTGTTTTTGCTAAATGTTTTTCTTCAGAAGATCATATGGAGCCTATTCAGTAGAAATAACAGTCTGTGACAGCAAGGTTCTTTAAATTGGAATACTCTATGGGTATGTCCACACAGGGCTTTTATTCTGCAACAACACTGATTGTTTCGAAATAAAAGTCCCTATGTCCACACAAGGTTTTTTTGTTTCGAAAGGAGGGAGGTCCTCATTTCGAAACAAGAGCCCTCCTTTTGAAACAGCTTAAACCAATTTGCTTTCAAAAGGAGGGTTATTTCAAAACCGGTTGTTTCAAAATAACGCTGTTTCAACATGTTATTTTGAAACAAGTATTGTTTCAAAATAACAAGGACCTTCGCCCCAGGGTGCATAGCACCCTGGGGGGAAGGTCCCACTGCCCACCTCAGCACCCTGGCCAGGGATCAGCATCCTGGCCAGGGTGCTGAGTGGAGTGCAGGGGGTCCCAGGGTGCTCCAGCCGGCTTCCCCCCACATCCCCTTGCTGGGAGCAGGGGGGAACGGGTGCCTCAGCCCACTTCACCCCACCTACCCCTGGCAAGGGGAAGAGGGGCGAAGCCGGCTGGGGCACCCCTGGGCTCTACCCCTTTCGCTCTGGCTCGGGGAGGGGAGCTGCTGGCTCTGCTGCCCAGTCAGAGGGGGCTTTCCCTGCCCCCTCACCACTCCTGCCGTGGGTGGGGGGGCTTCCTCGGCTCTCCCCTGCCACTTCTGCCGTGGGCAGGGCCGGGGCTGCCACGCACGCTTGATTCCCCGGTGCCCCCCACCCGCTCAGGAGCGGGTGGGGGGGCACCAGGGAACCCTGGGCAGGAGGCGGCCCTGGCCCCACCCGCAAGAGAAGTGGTGGGGGGGGGCACCAGGGAAGCCCCCCTGCCCGTGGCGGGAGTGGTGGGGGGGCAGGGGAAGTCCCTCTGCCCCCGGTGGGAGAGGCGGGGGGCTGGGGAATCCCAGGAGCGGGGCGCTCCCAGCCCAGCAAAAGCTTCCCCGCCCCTCCCCTCCCCTATCTTGAAATAGCATGTCCACTGTGTGGACATGCTATTTCAATTCCCGCTTTTTTCCTTATTTCAAAATAGCTTTTTTTAAATTTTGAAATAAGGCGTTTTGAAATAAGGCCTTTATTTTGAAACATCTTGTTTTGAAATGGCTTGTTTTGAAATAAGGGCTTGTGTGTGGACATAGCCTATGTTTAACAGGGAATGTGGTCAGTGTGAAAGAATATAGGCAGGAAATGGGGACTTCTATGAACGGGATATTTCCACCATTCACCAGCTCTAGAGGAAGATTATTTACATTGTGTATTCCTCAGGACTAGACTAGGTGACCTTCCAGTCATACATTTCTATTATTTTATGAACCAGAGCAGCATTCACTTCTGCTACATGCACTGCAGTTAACTTGAAAGGTCTTATGTGCATTCCGGGGAGCCAAGGACAGTACAACAAATATGCTTCCTTGTTCTGGGTCTGTGTCAAGAGTGGACTGAGGCTATTACATCTTGTATGCACTACCTGCCTGAGCCAAAATCTGTGGACTTTGGGTAATCCATACCAGTGGATGCTAGCTGTAGTGTGTTCTCTGCAGAAAATTTCATGACTGCCTTGTCCAGACCAATTTTAGGGATATCCTTTTATAGTTGCACTGGGGAGCACAGACCCAGCTTTGTTAGTGAGATATAATGAGAAAGCCCTGTCTGTGAGTCCAACAGTGGAAATAGGGAGTCTCCTTTATCATGTTTATAACTGAGCTCTGATGTATTAACCATGAAGAATTCTGCTCTGGCCTTCTATAAGAGGAGGTGGCTACATCTCCGAACCTGCTTTAGGAGGGGAGAATGCAGTAGACTGCAAAGGGAGCAATGATGCTGACTACATAGAAACTATGACAAAGGCACTTTGAGAACTTCTAAATAAAGGTGTTTTATAAGTGCAAAAGTATTTCTTTTGAAGCCCTCTAAAGAAAAAAAAATCTCTTTCTGTTTAGGATGTTTTCTCAGGTACTGATAGTGGAGTTAGATTAAAGTCATATAATTCTCAAACCTCTGGTTCCTAGTAGGGACCAAGATTTATCCTGAGGATGTGAAAGCAGTTAGTCTGGAAAAGTGAGAGAATTAGGAGAAGTTATTCCATCTCTCAAGTCAGGAACGTGGTATCTCTTCTCTCAGGTATTGTCTGCAGTAGGATTTTAAATCTATTGTGTGCTAGCTAACATACACTAAAGTAAAGTTAGAATTAGAATGGTAGGATTGGAAGGGACCTCAAGAAGCCTTCAGGTTCAGTCCCTGGCATCCAAGGCAGGACCAAGTATTATCTTTAAACCATCCCTGACAGGTGTTCATCTTGTCACTTTCAAAAGGGATAGCCGTGTTAGTTTAGTCCAGTAAAAAAACAACAAGCAGTTGTGTGGCACTTTAAGACTAACAGATTTATTTTTTGCATGAGCTTTCGTGGGAGAAGATCCCACTTCCTCAGATGCTTACAGTTCACCCATCTTCAAAGCATCTGAGGAAGTGGGATCTTCTCCCACAAAAGCTCATGCAAAAAATAAATCTGTTAGTCTTAAAGTGCCACACAATTGCTAGGTGTTCATCTGACACACTCCTAAAAATCTCCAGGGACTGAGATGCCACAACGCCTCTAGGCAATTTAATTCATTGCTTAACTACCCTCACAGAAGTTTCTCCTAATCTTCAAACCAAAATGCTCTTGCTGCAATTTAAGACAATTGCCTCTTGTTCTAACCAGAGATTAAGAACAATTTTTCTGACTCCTCCTGACAGCCTTTTATGTACTTGAAAATTATTACCCCCCCCCCCCAGTCTTCTCTGCTCCAGAAGAAGGGAGGCCAATTTTTTCAACCTTCCTTTACTGGTTATGTTTTCTAAACCCATAATCACATTTATTGGTCTTCCCTACACTTTCCCCAAATTGTCCACATCCTTCCTGAAACATGGAACCCAGAACTAGACACAATATTATAGATGAGGCCTAATCAGTGTGAAATAGAGCAAAATAATTGCTTCTTGTGTCTTGCTTTTAACACTCCTGCTAAGACATCCCTGAATGATATTTGCTTTTTTTGTAACAATATTATACTGTTGATTCATATTTAGCTTGCAGTCCACTCTGAACCCCATATCCCTTTCTGCAGTACTCCCTCCTAGGCAGGCATTGTCCATTTTGTATGTGTGCAATTTATTGTTCCTTCCTAAGTGGAGCACTTTGCATTTGTCCTTATTGAATATGTTTATTTCAGACCATTTCTCCAGTTTCTTCGGATTATTTTGAATTTTAATCCTATCCTCCAAAGCATTTGCAAACCCTCCCTGCCCAACATCAACCTCATACTTTAAAAATATACTCTCTATGTCATTATCTAAATTATGATAAAGATACTGAAGAGAACTAGACCCAGAACTGATCCCTAATGTACTCCACATGCCCTTCTGGCTTATCTGTGAAACATGGGTTATTATTATTATTATCTGAACGCTTTTCCAACCAACTTACAGTAACTCTGTGACATTGTTTGGGTATAGAGAATTGTTTATGGTTATATTTCACATTAATATTTCATATTTGCAATAATCCATACATGATATCCCATATTTGGTATCATCAGAAATACTGTAATCTGCATATTATATCTGTATTAGAAATTAGGAATCTGTTTGTTTTATGGTGTTCCATATTGTTTGATTCTGAGGCAATCCCAGACTGGGTGTCTGCAGAACCATTGTTCCCTTAATGGCCCATTGAGAGAAATCCGGGCCTAGGAAGAAACCTGATTGATGAGTCACCCCGACTGACCGTGTGATTCAACTCCATTTTGATTTGGCAAGGACTCTGAGAGCATGGGGAAAGCCAAAGGTGATAAAAGGCACGGGACCCATCTCCCTTTGGTCTTCAGTCTGTCTGCAACCAACACCCTGCGCTGGAACTATCCTTTGGCACTGAACAAGCAATTCACACCCACCCAGGTGCTGGGTGCATACCAGAGGAATTTGAACTAACCTGCAAACTACAGGACCTTCAAGGATTTGCTTTCTATGGACTCTAAATTAGTTGTATGTATGTGATTCACTTTGACCCTTTAACATCTCTCATGCTTTTGTTTGTTTTCCTTTTATATTAAACCTTTATTTGTAGTTACTAAAAGGATTGGCTGGCAGAGTGATATTTTGTGTAAGAGCCAAGCCTGTATTGTTCTCAGTGATGTGGCTGACCCTTTGGGGTTAAGAGAACCTATTTCTTTAAGAGACCCAGTGACTAGATGGGAAACAGAGTTGCTGATGTGCAATAAAGGAGGCTGTTTCTACTTTGTTACGCTTGGTGATGACCAGAGTTGGGAATCAGAAGCATGTTTTGTTGCTGACTGGGAGACTGCTTTAAGTACTACTCATCAGCAGTTTGGTGGTTTGGCCACTGGTATTGCAGCTTGCCCTGATTTTGGCACCTTCAGAAGCTTACCCCAGGAGGCTCAGGTCACAAACTCCATCCAGATTGTATTTCCATAATTTGTTTATGACAGCATTTTTTGGGGACCGTAACAACAGCTTTACTAACAACAAGATATATCCCATCCACAGGGCTTTTTATCCTGCCAAAGAAAGCTATTAACTTGGTTTGACACAACTTGTTCTCAGCAAATCCATGCTGACTGTTACTTATCATATTCTTATCTTCTAGGTCTTTGCAAATTGATTCCTTAATGGTTTGCTTTATTGTCTTCCTAGGTACTGAAGTTAAGCTGACTTGTCTGTTATTCCCCAAGTCTCCTGATTCCCCTTTTTATAGATTGGCACTATATTTGTCCTTTTCCAGTCCACTGGAATCTCTCGACTTGCTCTACAAGCTAGTTGTAAAACAACTTCTTGTACTTACCTAGTTGAGGTAAAACATGGGGAGCGTTGTGGTATAATTGCAATGGACTATGAAGGTGCAGTGTGTACAAGCTGCAAGGATGTCATCAAATGCTGAGTGCTCCCAGTATTAGGATATTGAAACCTTGCACAGGTAGAGATCAGATAAACCAATCAGATCAGAATCCTAATGCTTCCCAAGTTCAGTAGTGTTTAGAACCTGCATATGAAATTGATTCACTGTGAAGACAGGGACAAAAAGCAAAACTGAGATCCATAGTCAACATTTCCTTAAGTTTGGGAGTTTTAAGAGCTTAGGTATAGGTCAACACTTCAGATGATAACTTGGTAGAAAGGAAGTATTTTGTTTTCCTCACTCAAACAAAAGTGGCATTGAAACCTTCCAGCAAGAGTATTGTTTTATGTAATGCTCCTATAGTGATTAAAATTTAGAATGCTAACATGCAAGAACTGCAAAAAAGGAAGCAAAGCAGGCTGCTTCCCAAAACAGAGGCACAACTCACCCACCTTCCTTTATGCTGTCTCTCCTCATACTGGCTATGTCTACACTAGGAAAAGTTAGTTCAAATTTGTTAATTCAAACTAATAAGTATAAATTTAGTTCAAACTAAACTCAAACTTATCAGTTAGAATTAACAAAGTGGAGTAATTTGACTTAACAAAGCCAAATTAGTCCACTTTGTTAAGTAGAAGTAACTGCCCTTAATTCAAATTTATTAAGTTTGAACTAAGGGTTAATCTTTGTCTACACCATTATTATTTTGAACTAAGGATCGAACTAAAGGCTTAGTTTCAACTAACCAGCAGATCTTACTAATTCAAACTAAGCTTTCTTTATTTTTTTCTTTTTTAAGGACTTCCTTAATTCGAACTAATGAAAGCCTAGTGTAGATAGGTACTAAGGTTAGTTTGATTTAAGCCTCCTTAATTCAAACTAACTTGAAAGTGTAGGAATACCCACTCTGATTGCATGTTTCACTACAGAGTTCTCTCATTTGCAAGCAAGATCAACATCTGATCAAGTTAAAATGATAGCTTATAACACAGTTGTTAATAGCTCACAAGAAGAAGGACATATGTATATATACACATATAGGTAACTGGATAGCGTAGTGGTTAAGCACAACCCCCTTTGATGTGGGAAACCAGGGTTCAAATCCCCGTGGGTACCTATCTACCTTTCCAGTAGGGGTCCTTGAGCAAAAGACCCCTAATGCATCACTTGCCTACCTTGAATATGAGAGTGATGTGAACTAGGAGAGTCATGCTGGCTCGGACGTTGCCTGGATTAACAAGGTCCATGCCAGATGTTGGGGAACCAGGACAATCTGATGATAAGTGGGTGACTAGAACAAACCATACATGGATGAGACAAGAGAACCTGGAACTGATGGAATGCTACTACAACAGTAGACCGAATGAGATGGGATATATGAAACATATGAGGGAACTATGGATGGACAAAAGACCTACATCGATATTAACTGAGAAACAGCTAGTTACCCAATGCTTCAACATAATAAAGAGGAAGCTGCTCTCACAACTTGAGATAGACCAACTCCACAGTACATCCTGGACTCAAGAAGAAGACCCAGAAGAACAACTAGATGTACAGCCACCACGTGAAGCTGAAACTTCACTGCCACCTCCTCCATTACAGAGCATAGCAGCTGATATGAGTCACAAGATCATGGATAAACTAGCTACAGTCAACCCTTCAGACTGATTACCAAGGCTCATTGGAGAAATACCATCAGATAGCATGCTAGAAGATGCCAATAGAGCCCTAAAGACAATTCCTACTACCACCCTACCTCAAACCAATGAACTGGTATATGCTACAGCCTCTGTAATCCTGGAGATGCTTGGCTACATGATCAAAAAGAACACCAGTACATACCCCCCCCCCCGGAAAATGAGGTTGGAGGATAAGATCAAGGCAACCTGGAGAGAAGTTAGTCAGCTGGTGGAACTACAGAAGGGTGTAGAGATTAAGGATAAGACTCGGCTACTGGAAAAATACAAGGGCCTGACTCCATCTGAAGCCCTAGAGACTGCTAAGCAAAGGCTCACAGCAGTGGCTACCAGGCTCAGGAGATATACTAGAGAAGCAGAGACCAAAAAGATAAATGGCCTGTTCTCCAAAGAACCATCCAAGGTGTACTCCCAACTGCAGTGCAACAACACAATAACAGCAGAGCCACCAACAGTAGAAACTGAACAGTACTGGAAGACCATATGGGAGAAAGAGAAGACTCATAACACCAGTGCAAAGTGGCTGCAGGACCTGAGAAGAGACCACAGCAATCTCCCAGAACAGGAACCAGTCACCATCACAGTAGCAGACATCCAACAGCGGGTCAAGAACATGAAGAGCTGGACAGCACCTGGACCGGACCTGATCCACACCTACTGGCTAAAGAAACTAACAGCAGTGCATGAACGCCTAGCAGCACAGATGAACCAGCTGCTAGCAGAAGGCTCCCACCCAGACTGGCTAACACAAGGAAGGACAGTGCTGATCATGAAAGACCTCCACAAGGGAACAGCACCATCCAACTACCAGCCAATAATCTGCCTCCCCACAACATGGAAAATCCTATCAGGCATCATAGCCGCCAAGCTACAGGACCACATGGGCCAGTACCTGAGCACAGCTCAGAAGGGCATTGGGAACAACACCAGAGGCTCAAAACACCAGTTGGTCATAGATAGAGCAGTCGCCCAAGACTCAAGGTCTAGACAGACCAATCTGAGCATAGCCTGGATTGACTACAGGAAAGCCTATGACTCAATGCTGCACACATGGATCTGTGAATGTCTGGCGCTATACAAAGTCAACAGGACACTAAGGACCTTCCTCAAGAACTCAATGGGACTGTGGAAGACAACACTGGAAGTCAACTCAAGACAGCTTGCACAAGTGGCCATCAAGTGTGGCATATACCAAGGTGATGTGCTGTCCCCGTTGCTGTTCTGCATTGGTTTGAACCTCCTCAGCCAGCTAATCACAAGGACTGCATATGGATACAAGTTCAAGAGTGGAACTACCATGAGCCACCTCCTCTACATGGATGACATCAAGCTGTATGCTAAGAATGAACGAGACATCGACTCGCTAATCCACCTGACACGGATCTACAGTGAGGATATTGGGATGTCATTTGGACTGGAGAAGTGTGGCTGGATGGTAATAAAGAGAGGGAAGGTAGTCAAGACTGATGGGTTGGAACTACCAGCAGGCCACATAGCAGACATACAGACAAGCAACAAGTACCTTGGCATCCCACAGTCACATGGGACCCACGATGAGGAGGCAAGGAAGACAGCAACATCCAAGTACCACCAAAGGATAAGACAGGTCCTGAAGCGCCAGCTCAATGGGAAGAACAAGATCCATGCTATCAACAGGTACGCCCTGCCAGGCATTAGATACCCTGCCAGTATAGTGAGCTGGCCAAAGGAGGACATGGAGGCTGCCGATGTGAAGACCCAGAAGCTCCTCACAATGTACGGAGGTTTCCACCCCAAATCCAACACCCAGAGACTGTACACCAGCCGGAAAGAAGGCGGGCGAGGTTTGGTGAGTGTCAAAACCACTGTCCTGGATGAAACCCAGCTCATCCAGGAGTACATCAGTAAGATGGCACCCAAAGATGAGCTGCTGAGAGAATGCCTGAGGCAGCAGCAGCAGACATGGGAGGAAGATCAAGCAGAAGAAGTGCCATGGCAAGACAAGACCCTGCATGGGATCTACCATCAACAGATAGCTGAGGTGGCTGACATTGGGAAATCTTACCAATGGCTGGAAAAGCCTGGACTAAAAGACAGCACTGAGGCACTGATCATAGCAGCACAAGAACAGGCACTGAGCACCAGATCCATTGAAGCAGGGGTCTACCACACTAGACAGGACCCAAAGTGCAGACTGTGCAGAGAGGCCTCAGAGACAGTCCAACACATAGTGGCAGGATGTAAGATGCAGGCAGGAACAGCATACACTGAACGGCACAACCAAGTAGCTGGCATTGTGTTCAGGAACATCTGCACAGTGTATGGGCTAGACCCTCCCAAGTCCAGATGGGAGATTCCACAGAAGGTCGTGGAGAATAACAGGGCTAAGATTCTGTGGGACTTGCAGATCCAGACAGACAGGTAGGTACTGGCCAATCAACCAGACATCGTGGTAATAGACAAGGACCAGAAGACAGCAGTGGTGATAGATGTGGCAGTGCCAAGTGACAGCAACATCAGGAAGAACGAGTATGAGAAGCTGTAGAAGTACCAGGGCCTGAAAGAGGAACTAGAATGGATGTGGAAAGTAAAGGCCAAAGTGGTCTCGGTGGTGGTAGGAGCACTCGGGGCTGTGACTCCTAAGCTGGGAGAGTGGCTCCAAGAGATCGCAGGAACAACATCAGAGCTCTCTGTCCAGAAGAGTGCAGTGCTTGGAACAGCTAAGATACTGCGCAGAACCCTCAAACTTCTGGGCCTCCGGTAGAGGACCTGAGGTTGAGGAAGACACATATCACCCATAGGGATGAGAGGGGAAATTATGGGTCAGAATGGGTGTTAGTCTGGCATGAGGCAAAAGTTTTTTTCAAGATAATTATTTAGAAATACTTTTCCTGAAAAGTTTTTTTTTTTCAAAAAGGCGGAGCAATGTAGACATAGCTGACGACTGTGGCACAGCTGGGTGATTCATGCAATAGAGGGAAGGTAGCATTGCTTTTGCTTTGTTTCCACCAATTAGGTCAGCCACTGTGGAAATTGACAGTGGAAGTACCAAATTCATTTAGTCTTCCTGACAATGTCCCTTTCCTGGGTAGAAAAATCCATCTTTATATAGATATCCTAGCCAGTTTTAGGTTTCTTAGAGTAATTAAGGTTTCAGCCACTTTAATCCATGGCAGCAGCCATTTTTCTAGTCTTTCCATTGCTGTGGACTTGCCACCTAATGTAATATCCCTGACAAACCATCAGGAAGCCTCTAACCTGTTACTTTCAGCACCCAAGAATATCGGGCTACTATTTGAACTTCCAGACACTTCACTACGTAGATTTATTAGTAGTCTATTGGTCTCCCTGTGGATTAGCCAGTAGATGGGAGATGTGACCCAGTGTTTTCTTAACACGTTATGGCAACAGAAAATTAATGTAGCTGACAGAGGAAGTATTGCTGAGTGTTTAGGTCCAAAGGGGTAGCCATGTTAGTTTAGTTCAGCAAAACAAACAAGGAGTCCTGTGGCACTTTCAAATACTAACAGATTTATTTATTTCACAAGCTTTCGTGAGAGAAGATCCTACTTTCCTCATCTTCAAAGCATCTGACAAAATGGACTCTTCTGCTGTGAAAGCTCATGTGGTAAATAAATCTGTTAGTCTTTAAAAGTGCCACAGGACTCCTTGTTTGTTTTAAGTTTTTAGGGTGGCTTGAGACTTGAGAGACCCACATTCAGTTCCATGCTCAGCTTTAGGCATCTTGTGTAGAGGATTTTTACAGTTTATTGATGTTAAATGCCTCATCAGTTTAGGATCATAGAATCATAGAATCATAGGGTTGGAAGGGACCCCACAAGGTCA
>ML681995.1:22731166-22766248 GCA_007922195.1 Podocnemis expansa
TTTCTTTAAGCAGTCCCTAACCTGACCTACTGTCACCAAGGGCCTCTTATCCATACTCTTCGTGCTTCACTGCCTTGGAGAGAGACTATCAGGGGTAGTACTGCAAGATTTGCAGAGACTTTTATCATACTTTGTTTTGTATGATTGGGGTATGTTATGATGTGTGGGGATTACTTGGTATTGTCCCCCCACCCCAGGAGGTGGCACAAACTGTGATAGTTAAGGAGTTTGCATAACTTTGTGAATAGAGTAAGTTAGAGTGTTTGTGTAAATGTAACGGAGAGGAGTACTTGGCAGCTTGCCAAGGTCTGTGGGTCTGCCTAGAGACAGGCAGATGATCAGAGACTAAGAGAGGACGTGGGCTTCTCTTTCGAGAAGATTCCACATGTAAGCCTATGAGGAAACCTTTTTGCCACGAAAAGGCACAGTGTTGACTGGACTACAGCCTGGGATTTATGTGGGGTTCGTGCCAAGGGGTAGTAGGAGTCGTTGGTTGGGAGTTAGGTGTGGGGGCTTTGTGTGTGTGCTCCCTGCTTCGCTGCTTGATCGCTCTCTGCTGAGGAGACTGGTTCAGAGTGAGCCTGCTGCTCAGGTCTCACTGTGACAATTGTTAAGGCCAGTCTGGCTGAGAGCTCAGCTGAGGGAGAACCACAGCCCTGAACCTACCAGCTAATGAGCTTTGCTGGCAAGTGTCTGTACGGAGGTTCAGAAGGTGGATGGGACTGCATGTTTGGAGCTAAGCATCTGGTCCATGGCATCAGAAGATCTCTGACAGCCACCACCTTCCTGGAGCTTTGAAGTCTTCCAGAGGAGGCCATCGTGGGACAGGACTTCGGATTTGGCTTGGGAAAAGTCCTCAAAGCGACAGTGCCCTGGTAGCCTGTCACTGCGGACTCTGTAGAGGTGAAAGGACTTTACTTTACGGCTATGTCTACACACATCATTATTTCAAAAGTAGTGTTTCAAAATGAGTTATTTCAAAATAAGTTAATTCAAATTAAGAAAATGTTAATTCGAATTAAAAGAAAGCCTGCTATCAAAATGGCTCTTATTTCAAAATGGTTATTTTGAAATAATGCCGTTTGGACATGTTGTTTTGAAACAACATGTCCAAACAATGTTATTTTGAAATAACCATTTTGAAATAACAGCCATTTCAAAATGAATGGGGTTTAAGCTGTTTCAAAATGGCGGTTCTTATTTCAAAATGATAGAGCCTGTCATTTTGAAATAAGAAAACGTTGTGTGGACCTAATCTTTTTTATTTCAAAATAACACTGGTTATTTTGAAATAAAAGAGACGTGTGGACATACCCTACAGGACAGGGCAGAAGAGCCCCAGAAATAGACGGGCCAAGTCTGGATAGCCACAAGCTCTCCTAAAAGGACAGCAAGGGATCTTTTGTAACATCTCCTTTGGATCCAGAGGGAAGAACTCATCAAAACTGTGAGCAGAGTTGGGGAATTCAGCTTGAGAGGTGTCAGAGCTTCTCCGGGTAGAATTTCGCTCCTTGGGCCAGAGTTTTACTCCTGGTTGATTGGCGGGAGGTGGTCCTCTTGTCTATAGTATAAGTTTTAAGGGATTTTGGGGTGGGTTTATTACCTACATACTTACCTGTCTATTAGTAACTGTATAACCATGATTTTATACTTACCTGTTAGTTGTTTAAAGGTTTTATCAGCACTTGATAGTTATTTCATTTCACTGGTATTCACTCTGTTAAATGTTCAATTGCTAGTAATCTTTTTGGTGAAAATGGATAGAGTCATTCAACATTTCTGCCATTTCCACATTTTCTGTTGTGATGATGACTTTAGATTTTCATGAGTATTTAAAATGATTCATTTGTCAATCTAGCTAGTTGGATTTTTAATAGATTCAAGCTATGAAACTGGGAAATGTTTTGTTAGGGATCTTAAGTTGTGTTCCTTGCATACTCAGACTTTTTAATTGTGGTCTCGAAATAACATGCAAAGGAATTGGGACTAGATCAGCGGTTCCCAACTGGAATGCCATGGCACAATGGTGTGCCGTGGCAAGTCCTTTGGTGTGCTGCAAGAATTTCTGGAGGTGGAGCTGTGGTGGAGGCCTCACATGGCTCTGGCTGGGGTCATCTGGCAGAACTGCAAGTGCAGCAAAGGCCCCACATGGTCCTGGCTGGGGGGGGGGAGATCCTCAGAGCCGAGGCAGAGGCTCTACGTGCCCCACCCAGGGGTGTTCCCTGGTGCCACAGCCAGAGCTGGTGGAGGCCACATGTGGCCCTGTCCAGAAGCATTCCCTGGAGCCAGAGCCATGGCAGAGGCCTCATGTGGTCCCGGCCAGTGGGGTAGAGTTTCCCCGAGCTGCAGCAGAGGCCCCATGTGGCCCCAGCCAAGGGAGTTCCCCAGAGCCAGAGCTGCTGCTGCAGGTGGCAATGCCATACGATCCCAGCTGTTGGGTTCTCTGAAGCTGCAGGCGGCAGCTGCAAATAGCCCAGGCTGTGGGGGGTGTCCCTCAGCTAGAGCCAGAGCCATGGATAGTGGCCCCATGCAGCCAGCTAGGGAGGTTCTCTGAGCTGGAGCCCTGGGCAGCAGTCCCAAAACTGGTGCCATGGCTCATGAATATTCATGTTAATTTGAATGTTCATGATTTTGTCATTGGAGTGGGCCGCGGCATAACTGAAGGCTCAAGGTGCGCCACAGTAGGGAAAAGGTTGGGAATCACTGGACTAGATACTGATAATTTGGGAAGGAAAAAATACTGGAAACAAATAATAAAATCCTTGACTGGACAGCTGAAAAGAGACTGATTAACAAATTGACATAACCAACTTAAACAGCAAGACCCTAGAAACTTATAGGTAATCTTTACCAAGAGGAAAGAAAACTTTTTATTATAATTTACCCAAATGGAATGGGCCAACTATATCAGAAAACAAAGAATATGGCTTGCCTTTGATCTAGCCCACAACAGAACTGAAGGGAGCCAAGGAAACAATGTTTGCAGCTCCTGAATTAGTTGGATAACTCATGTTTTGTCTTCCAGTATGGAATTACTTTGAATGCATATAACAGGAAGGTTGACTTAAGCACTTCCTTCAGTCGACTTAATAACACCACCTCTCAAGGTCAACTTAACATTTAAGTTGACCTTATTAAGTTGACTAAAGGGCTATGCCCCATCTACATGACCTAGCAGCTGTCAGTGTGGATGTGAGCAGTCTACAGGAGTTTGGAATGGGGACACTCTAAGTCGAGTTGATAAGGTCGACTTTAAGTTGACATAAAGTCAACCTTGTTAAGTCAACTTAACAGAGCCACCAGTGTAGACATACCCAAGGATCTTACAATCTACATAGACAAGACATATAAGAACAAAAAGGAGAAGTGATTAGTCCAAAATCAGACAACAGGCAAGTGCCTGAGCTGAGAAGAAAACACACTTTTCCTGATTCCCAGTCTTATGCTTTGCCCAAGAGGCCATATTACTTCTCATGTGTCAGTCCTTTTTGTATTCAGATAGGAATGCAACTGTCCTTGGCTCCTTTCCAATGTGATTGGATGCAGATACTACCTGAAATCTTAGTAGATTTCCAGCCTAATTGTTCAAATTCAAGAGAGTTTGAAGCATAGGAAAACAGATTTGGATGAGTATCTCAAATGATGGTGCTTCTTCAAACCAGATCTCTGAATATCTTTCTGTTCTATCAGCAGAATCCCACAGACAAGGTTAGAGTTGAGAGTAAAATCAAAGCTCTAAATTGTCTCTGCATAAGAAGTCAGTCAGGAGACTTGACATTCACATGGAAACTTCCCATAGTACCATGCTTCTTTCCTGTGGGATCCATGCACCAGCAAAAACAACAAAAGTCCTATGGGACCTGTGGCACTTCCATTGTTTTTGCTACTGTGAGACATTTAGACCAACTGGCAGCTACAGAATAGAAGAAGGAAGGTATATAAGACACAGGATGTTGAAGGCTATGTATCCTAGTGATTAGTCAGGGTACTGCAGCATAATTGTGAGCACCTGAATGCAATTAAGAAGCAGCCAGGTGAATAATAAAAGCCTCTCTGGCCAAACATAGGCTGCATAAACTGGGGAAGGAGCAGGAGGGCAGTGCTGTGCCCTGGAAACTTCCAGGAGAAATACTGAGAAAGAGAAGAGGAGGGAAGAGACAATAACAGAGGAAGAGTCCTAAAGGTACAGAGGACAAGGGAGATAACAAGCCCATGAGAAGGGGACACCAGCTGCAAGAGTCCTAATGGTACAGAGGCGGAGGGAGGAAACAAGCTTAGGGGAAAGCACTGCAGAACTGAGACTCATCTGGCAGCACATAACTGCCTATATTAGGGCTCCTAAGCTGGGGCCCAGAGTAGAGGGTGGGCCTGGGTCCCAACACCCCCTTCCTCCGTCAGAGGCGATACCAGAGGGTGGGGCACTCAAAGGCAGAAGAAGGGAGGGCAGAAGCCACCCTGACCCTCTAAGACAAGTAGAGCATGAGACCCAGCACCAGGAGGTACCACTAGTATGCCACACTACATACAGACTAATATGGCTACCTCTCTGGAACTTACGTTCCAGCAAGCTAACCATATGTCTTTGAATCTGAAAATATACAGTGGGATGGGATGAGAGTGTTTGCTGTATGTTCTAGCAATTACCTCTTTCAGCAAAAGTAGCCTTATTTGCAATACAAGACATGAAATCAAGTATGTTTGACACACTAGCATAATATTTTAGAATAGCTCATCTATCCCTGAAAAGGAAACTGTTAACTTGAACTTCAAATGATAAACCATACATATGTCTACACCAGGGGCATTGTCGGACTTGATTTTCTGCCTGGGCCTCTGAATCAATCAGATGGGCTTGGACCACTTCCTGCTTCTGATCACATGACCAGAAGCAGGAAGTTCAGAAGCTGCAGACTCCAGTTGTTGGATAGTTTTCTTTGCTACCTAACAACCAGAATGTCAGGCAGGTTTTGCCCATTATTTCCTGAACATCTGTTTTCTGGTCATGTGACCAAAGGCAAGACATTCAGACAAACAGCTGAAAGCTCCCTAGATTCTGCAGAGTGGTGGAGTTTGGTTATGCCTGTTTGCAAAGAGGCTGGTCCAGTGCCCAGCCAGGCCCACCCCATAGCTACATTCCTGGTCTATATCCTAAATATATATCTCCATGTGTAGAAGTAGAACATATGCAGTGTAATGATGTGCATCAAAAAGACAACCACCATCTGGGGTGTATGCATTCCACATGAAGAATGATGACTATGTTACAAGAGAGTTCTTTTCATTATGGTTGCCCATTTCCCCTGAGGGAATTTAAAATAAGTTTGAGGGGAAAGGAAAAGCATCCTAGAAACAAGCTATTGAGGCTGGTAGCTAATGCTAGATCACATTAAAACAAAAAGGAAAAATTAAAACTATAAAAACAGTGATAAAACAAAACAAGTTGTAAACTATATTACCAAAGGATTATCAATGAATTTTAATGACCCAGTCTTCCTTTGATTTTGTATATTTATCATATTGTTATCTATTATTTTTTCATTTAATTAATACGCTTGGTGAACACTGTTTACGGGTTCAGTGAACATTGATTTCAGCAATTAACTATATTCAGATGTGGTGTTTTCCACAGATCCCAGAATTTCTCAGCATGCCTTGTCTGTTTCATTGTATGCCCAGAGATGCTTCTTTTCAACTGCATATGCTGAAAAAAAACAACCCCCCCCCCCCAAAAAAAAACCTCATTGCAGTAATTAAGTGCCTCCAGAAAAAGACAGGAAGATAGGTTTGGGGTGACTCTATTTTCAGTCTAATTCTGAAATGTTAAGGTAAAAGAATAATTTCTGCCTCCCTTATTAACTATAGAAGAAACTAAGAAGTAAGGCCTTCCAATGTTTAGAAGAAGCTGTCTTACTTTCAGAAATATTGGGCACTCCTGAATTCCCACTAAAATAAATGGGAGCCATAGGGAACAATAAAAAATCAGGCAGCTTAAGCCCTGCTCCAGGAAAGCACTAATTATGTGTATTCAGTGCCATACCAGACATGCAAACAAGTATGGTTGATACACTAGGATAATATCAGGGCAGGTCTACACTGCCTGCCCTTTCTGGCAGCAGCTGAATGTAGATACTCAAGTTACATAAATTAACATTCATGTCTGCATTCAGCTTCTCTACTTTCTGTACACATGCTGTGCTGGTTTGAGGAGAGGGACCTCCCTTCAATCCAGTGTTACCCAGTTGCCAAGGTGATGTTGCAGGATCAAACTTTGTGATTAGCTGAGCAGATCTTCACAGACCCCACCAGTCAACCAGGAGACTGATGGCGGCACATTTGCTGCCATCAGTGAAGACCAGCCCATACAGTGTAGCTCATTTATCCCCAGAAAATAATCTGTTA
Source organism: Podocnemis expansa (assembly GCA_007922195.1). NCBI lineage: Eukaryota > Metazoa > Chordata > Testudines > Podocnemididae > Podocnemis > Podocnemis expansa. Next base: position 22,737,566 of record ML681995.1, read on the forward strand.
ACCTGAACTGGCACCCTAGACATGGATTAAACACCTAATTTTAGGTACCAAAATTTGGGATCTGATTCCCAGCCCGTGTAAACTGAGGCAGCTCCATTATTTGTAATGACATTATGTGGTTCACCTCAGCGGAAGATCTGGCATAATTCCTTTAGCCTTGTATGTTTATTATCTGATCTTCCTTCTTTATTAAAAAAAATGAGTGCAAGATTTTAACATGATGCAGTTGTGTCTAAATATTAATTGCACACATGTCCCTGTGTACACAGAACATACTGGAGAGAAGATGGGGTACTATAGGGAGTACAGAACTTTTCTGTTACTTCACATCATGGAACATCTGGAGTGACATGACTAAGACTACATTATACCAGTTACACTAGTGTACCTGCAAGCTGTGACAATTTGGGGAACTTGTGCAATTTATGAACTGGATGTATGTATGAACTGGCCATAGATATCTATTGAGCTGCCAGTTCTATTTTGAAAATGCATTGTTTTCTTTCTCTGTCATTCTACCTTCATGTTGCACTGAAATTCCAACAAAGACATGTGATCCAGCTGAATGTAGATGGTTGTTAAATCCTATCCTCAAAGTCAAACACCCTAGACAATAGTTGACTCCTATCCAAAAAAGCTAGCTTGTCAGCAGAGAGTTTGCCAACTAGTGAAGTTGTTTAACAGAGATTCTGTCATCACTTGAGGAGGCTGATCAGGGACCACCTGACAAAAAGAAATTAGAAAGTTATGAAAGGGCAGGAGCTGCTCTACTTGGGATTTTTGGACATTTTCACTAACTCAGGTTGAGAAAATCCTGACTAGGTAGCAGGAGCCTGCCTACCAGAATACAGGACTGCTCAGAAAGAGTGAGCATTCAAGGAGTATGTCTACATTGGAGCCTTCAGTCAACTTAACCTTCCTTAAGTCGACCTAAGGAATGTCCTGTCCATGTTGGGAATTTATTAAGTCAACTTAAGTACTTCCTTAAGTTGACTTAATAACTCAACCTCTTAAGGTTGACTTAACACTTAAATTGACCTTATTGAGCTGACTTAAGCCAGTGTAGATGGGGCATAGCCATTAAGTGGACCTTATTAAGTCGAGTTAAGGGCTATGGCCTGTCTATACTGGCTTAAGTTGACTTAATAGGGTTGACTTTAGTGTTAAGTCAATCTAGCAGCTGCCAGTGTGGATGTGGGCAGTCTACAGGAGTTTGGAATGGGGACACTCTAAGTTGACTTAACAAAATCCACTTTAAGTCATCTTAAAGTTGCCCTTATTAAGTCAGCTTAACTGAGCTTCTAGTGTTGACGTATGCAAAGTGTCCATTTTCTAAATGGTCTGTGCTCTCTTATGGTTTGCTCTAGTCATTAAGGCACAGTGGTGCTCTAGAATCTGTTGCAAAGTCCTGTTTTGTGTTATGAGATACACTTAAGATATTACTTAAGAGTTAACTTATGAAGTCCAAGAGCCCACGAGGATGGGGTTCTGGGATGAGGTTGGTATAAGATGCTGAGGAGGATTAGGGAAGACTGCACTAACTGGAATTCATGCAGTTGGATGGAGGTGATGTACCCAGTGGCAAGGGAGGTGTGAGGTGTCAGAAACAAGAGCTGCACCTAAAGTTCATTCCTAGAAGCTCAAACCCCGGGACTGTGCATAAACTCTGCCCAGCAACCTAAAAGTATGCGGTTTTCAGTGGATGGATCCCCTCAAAGCAATCTGGTGACTGCCCAGCAGCAGAAGGTAAACTAGTCTGGTGATAGGAAAAAAAAATCAGAATATGGACCCTGTTTTGCAACCCCTAGGCTATATCTAGACCAATGGCAGTAAATTTGCTGCCTTCAGATTGATTTATTTATTTGGACTGAGTGGCAGTAAGGACATGCCCAATCCATCTAGAACTCAATCTAGGAAATCCACCTCCTTGGGTGGTGCAGTGCTGTGTTGATGTGAGCACATTTTCCATCAGTACAGCACAGTGGAGATGGCACATAGAATGGGTATTTAAAAGTTGATGGGAGTTAAGCAACCTACTCTGTAGCTTGTAGCAAGTACTCCTTGACTGCTGCTGAATTTTGCTTGTGGTGTAGACCAGACCTTATTACACTGATAAGACAATTTATTCAGGTAAGTAATAGTCAACATAAAGTTTGCAAAATGGGCTTGATTCAATTTACACTAAAGCTAATAGAAAGTATCCCATTGATTTCCATGGGTTTTGGATCAGGCCTTATGACAAACATAATATGATTATAGTTATCTGACAATAGTGTTAAAATGTTGAGCCCTATCAGTGTTTTCCTGAGACCCTTGATAAACGTTGGTGTTCCATACCATCTGAAAACCTGTGTGTGATATCAGCATAGGATATACTTTGGGCTTTCCACTCCTTCCACATGTTCCCAAGACCCATTATCTTTTTGAGCTTCCTCATTTCTTTCCCTAAGGCACAGACAACATAAACATACCAGTTTGATGAGGAAAGCACTTAAATGCTAATACAGTATGAAGGTCTTAATATATTAGCAACTTTCCACTTTCTTACATAAATATCATATCATTAGTATTTGCTTCTACTAATAAAGGCTTCTTCAACATAATTATATGCTAATGCATTTTGCCAATCACGAAAGGATTAGAATAAATGTTAATCTAAAATGAGATTTTTTTTCTTTGTCTTTCATTAATTTCTTTGAATACAACCTAGAAAACAATTCCGTGAATGACAGACTGCCATAAAAATTAAAACATTAAAACACTGAGTCTGTCTGTACTGAAACATACACACATACAGCTCTGTAGCACTGAGACTCAGTCCCTGGGTCAAATTATTCTAATTCATATCATGTGGCTGAAAACAGTAGTAGAGATATCATATGTGGATTTGGCCTGGAGTCTGGCCTCTCAAGTCCTCCTCCTTACTGGGTTGACTTGGGCTCTGAGACTATCACAAATCATCCTGTAGTAGACTTAGCCTCTGTATCTGAAAACTCATAGAAAGGCAGGAGAGAGACCATCAAGGGCTCCTTGTTGCTTGGCTTTGCCTCAAAATCAGCAAAGATTGCACTGGAAGGTTCATACAATGTTACACTCAGACAATGTTGTCTAATCAGGTGCCCTTCATTGGTACTTCAGCACATTCAAACAGGAAAGCACATTGTGAATGTTTTACAGGGAGCTCAAACCTTGCAGCAAAACACTGGCCTAAACTGACCTGAGTGCAGAGTTTAAGATGTAAAGAGGCCCACAGTGAGAAGTAGGAAGGATTCGAACTCTGCCCCTTATTTCCCATCCAGAGTGGCTGGTCAGCTGGCCTCATCATACTGGGTAAGTGAGCTGCTGTATGAAGAAGAGTGGATTTTTTTCCCTCCCCAGAGCAAAAGGGGAGCAGAGAGGGAACTGGAACTGTGAGTCACAGGTTGTTCTCTGGTGTGTCCCTTTGGCAGCTAGTTACATACTCCACTTTGCATAGGGCAGAAAAAAATAACATTAGAGTTTATAGTCTCTATAAGTGCAAAGTACAATGAAACTCAGCTATATCCATATGTTGGTCTTGGTGAGCAGGGGTCTCGAACTCAAATCACCATGAGGGTTGTATGAAGACTAGGATGTTAGCCCAAGGGCCACATTACTGAAACCTCTTCATGCAGTAGAGTCATCAGTTTATTTAATTAAAATTAAATTAAAAATTAATTGAACTCAAAATGATTGTAAATCGAATTAATGAATTTTTAATTAAAATTTAATTTTTAGAAAGCTTTTACATTGTTTTTTTAAAGTTTTTTTTTAAATGGAAAGAAGGAAGGGAAGAGAGAAGAAAGAGGAAGAAGAAGGAAAAAAGGAAGAGAAAAGGAAGGAAGGAAGAGAAAGAAAAAAGAAGGAAAGAAGCAATGAAAGAGAGTCCATGTCACTTCGTACAAGTGGCAGGAACAGTCTCCGAGTGCCGCTGGGAGCTGACTCTTGCTGCTTGTAAGAAGCCGCAGGAGCCCTCTCCCTCTTCTAGCCTCTTGCAAGAGGCTCAGAGGCAGAAATGGTCCATGCCACTTTTTACAAGTGGCAGAGGCAGTTTCTGAATGGCCACTCTGAGATGGCTCTTCACTTGCAGGGATCATCCCTCGCTCCGAGCCTCTTGCAAGAGGCTGGAAGAGGGAGAGGAGAGGATTCCCTGAAGCCCTGACCCCCAAGAAACAGCTCTGCAGGGCTCTGCCTGACCCTGCTCACAGGCAGAAGCAGGCTTCAGCTCCTCCCCAGCTGGCTGGCAATGGGACTGTCTGTGCCAAGGTCCCACCGGGGGGTGGGGGGACATGAAGCTGGAAGCACTGCCATCCTCAGCTGGAAGTACTGGGATGACGCCCTTGGAGTCAGGCAGCTGCGGCTCGGCTGCTGTCTCCCAGCAGGGGAGGGGGTCCTAAAAAGCTGACCGGGGGTACAGAACCCCTGAATTTGTGCCTGTGTTAGGGGCTGCAGGCGGGGATTCTATGGGCCGCATGCGGCCCGCAGACCACATGCTTGAGACCCCTGTTGGTGAGTGATATTGATCACATTAAGGGCGTCACAGAAAAGAAGTAGAGGCTGTTTGGACTGCTGTCAAGAAGATATTATTAAATACTCCATTATATTTTGTCCTCAGACAACACAAATAAAGAAAAGGAAATACTACACTACAGGACATAAGGTGAAAAGAGTCCAACAGCTATCCAGGAAGGTAAAAAGAGGGAACTGGCATGTGTGAAAAGATTAAGGAAATAAAGTAAAGTTAGTAAAAATCATCAGAGAGGGTTAATTTGTGTCAGAGATCTGTGAAAGAAGAAACAAGCAATTAAAGTGTGCCCACCAAAGAGTGGTGCTGATAAATTTGAAAATGAGAGTCTGACAGAATCATAGCAATGTGTAGAGCAGCTTTTGTAATAAATAAAATGAAACATTTAATTCCATGTCCTGCACTCTCTCTGCACCCCACACATCTCACCCATTGTCATCTTGTTTTATGGCTGTTGTCATTTTGATGTTTTTACTTGCCATGTTCAATTTTCATCCACTGACTTTCTTTGAACTTGTAGCTTGAAGAACCTAACAGCTTCCCTTAAACAGTAAGGCTGTTCTCCAGAACAGCAAGGAGATATGTAGCCACTCTGTCTTTCTTGCCTGTGGTAATCTAGACATGGGGGCCTTCCTCTGCATCTGAATTATGACAATCATAAGAGATGGGAGCTCCAGAGTCACTTTCCCCAAGTCCTTTCAATGTAGCTTCAGGCTCACTGTTGCCAGGAGGTGTGGAAGAGCACTGTGAGGCTTCCTGGACCCAACCTGCCCCCATCTATACTAAAGTCTATTGCCTCCTTGTGGAGGACTGGGAGTAATGAGCCTCTTCCTTGAAGACACTTTTCCTAAATCTCCTGGGGTAGGCATGTTGTCTGTTTCCTCTTAGAGCTGCCCACACACTGACAGAAATGTCCAACTTTTTGCAGAGCAAGGTATACATCCCAGCCCACAGTAGCATTTAATACCTTTGTCATCAGTGCAGGATGTGTGTATTCCCTTGCACTGTTCCATTCACAGTAAAGTCACACAGTATGCATCTCGTCCTCGAAATGGAAACAGATAAGACTCTCAATAGTCTAATTCCTAGTCCATTAAAATAATAATTATTACAGGGATGCTCAAGGATAATCTTCCCACCAAGAAAATAAGATAAAATTAAACAAACAGCTATTCACGCTGTATCCAATTGTGTAGTGAGGTTTTGTAGGCAACTGAGGTAATTTTGCTTGCTAATTTGCCTAGCCAGTAGAGCTAGTTCAACATTTCGCAGTAAAAATGACTTTTCTAATGATGCTGTAGCACTAAGAGAAAATGTTTTGTATTCCTCAGTTTTTCACTGGAAAAAAGAAAGACATTCACTTTTGTTTTAAACTGAAATGAAAATTTTGGTTTTTTCTGTCCATTTTTCTTCCTCTATACCTTTTTCCACAAAACAATCAAACAAACAAAACCAACCCAAACTAAGTCTTATTAACTTACATATCTGTTGGAGGGTCTGGTTTGCTGGAGATTATTTCACAGCCATATTCTGCTCCCTTTACTCACCTTGAAATTAACTTATTTCACAAATAGTTCCACTGATTTCAACTTCCAGCACAAGCTCTTACTGGTGTTTAATGTGTGCTCTTTATCTAAGCAAGTCTCCCAGGAGGAGAATTGTATATGCAGAAAGCGGTTTCAGATTGGTAGTTTTGTTGTTGTTGTTGTTCAAGGATATGCTGCTATGTGGTAGAGAAGGCAGGTTGAAAAGGAGTGCTCTGCACTAAACAGGGAATATGATGAAGTTTGCGATGGTGATTCATGCCTGTCGCAGGATGGTTTCCCTGCTCCACTAGAGAAGAGGTTACAATCCCTACAGAAAGGAGCAGCCAATCAGAATAGGTGGCTGCAGAACCAATCAGGGCCCAGGAGCCAGTATACAAGAAGGCTGCAGTCCCGCCTCTGGACAGTCTTCCCTGGTGAGAGAAGTAAAGGAGGCTGTCAGCCTTGTGGCAGGATGCAGGACCAGGGACAGTTCCATTCAGACTGCCAGGGCTTAGCCAGCACCCGGGCCCTGATGCAAGGGAGTAAGGTAGGAGGGTATGGTGAGGATGTGGGCCAGGGGAGATGCTGAACCATGTTGGGGGGAGTGAAGTGGTGCCCCAGAGCAGCGTACAGGGTCCCTGAGCTGGGTCATGGAGAAGTGTGTGGGCCTGCATCACTCCCTGCCTCCCTCAAACTCCAGAGGGAGTCATTAGGGCTAGTGGTACCAACTGATGCAGAGTGAGCCAACCTAGACTGGACCGTACCCCAACAGAGGGAAACTAAGCATTGACTCCTTTGAAGGCCTGAGTTCCTGAATCTGATCTAGAATAGACAGGGAAAGATGGAGCACCTAACACCAGATGGATGTGCCTCTTGAGCAATTCCCCAGATGATCATCAGGAGGCACCTGTCTGGAGGGTCATGTGCTAGCAACCATCTACAGTAACTATGGGAGTTCATTCCACAGTTAGATTTCTTGGGGACCCAATTTTCTCAGTCTGATGGTAGCAAGTTCCATTGTGCCTGAGGAACAGAGTTGTTGAGCATGATCCTCCTCTGAGACCACTAGGTGACCTTTCAGATTTCTGGACTTAGGACATGAAGTGCTTTGAAGATAAGGGCTAAGACCTTAAACTGACCTGGTAGTCTGTGAGGAGGCAGTGTAGAGACCAGAGGACAGGTCTGGTGTGCCCACAGTAGCAGGTTGTGACAGGCTGCTCCTCAGATGGGTATGGTATGATGCTGTGACCAGGAGCACCGCTGGCCTGGGAAAAGATTCAGGGCTTGGGTACTGAGACTCGGAGCTCGCATGCTGCTGCAGCTGCCGCCATGACCAGACAGGCAATGGACCCAGAGTTCAGACACTGGGAATTGGGGCTCAAGCCCCATAAGCTGGGCACCAGTGATGCCCCTGGCTATGAACCCCCAAATCCCACTCCTGAACCCCAATTCACCTCGCTTTCCCAGGTGACCACTCACTGCTTAGTCAGTTCCTTCCAGCCTTTCGCATGCAATCATTCACAATCAGTGTGTGGTGCCCTCTGGCTACTTGAGGAACAGTCCCCAAGCAAGCACCCCCAGCCTCAGTTATCTCACCAGAAGACACTGTTTTACAGGGATTGGTACCCACTCCCAATCACCAGATATACAAGTCCATCAATTTAACAAAGAAACGGATCATGCCCAGGCTTCTTCACTCATACTCTCTAAACACCACACAGCTTTACATAAAACATTTATTAGTTTATTGATCAGATTGCAATTCTAGGTGAGAATATGGTCAATCAAGGCAGAATCATAAGATTAATGTGTCTGGAGTGACCACAAGGAAATAAAAGGTAAAACATGAACATTCACCTAATATCTCTACCTAAACTGATCTCATAATCCAAGTTTATGCTCAAAATGTTCATCTGTCAGATGTTTGTATAGCTAGCCCCTGCCTGAGACCAGGCAGAGCCCAGATATTGCAGTATTCTAAACCCTATGGTGATGAGGAGATATGTATATGACTATGGTTATGAATTTGTGCATATAGAAAACTGTACTTATGAACCTCAATCCCACTTCACAGTTGTTCAGGGTGTTGAGCAGTCTGGTTACAATGCACACCTCTCAAAACAGTTGTTCACTGAAACTAGCTTCATGTAACTTATCTGTTGTCCAGCCTAGAAAAGATCTCTGAAAGTTAGATGACTAACTACGGTTGCCCAACTCTGCAGTGCACACCTCTGCCAACTCCTTGCACTCTGTCACAGGGAGTAGTTTCTGTGTAAGTCCTGGGTAGGGCAAGAGCATTTACTGCTAAGTGGCTCCTTCCAACTCTTCTACCCCTAAATGGGTCTTAGGCTATGTCTTAGGCTAACTTTTTAGTTTGAACTAGCCACAGTATTTTTAGTTTGAACTTAGAAAGCACTGCTAGTCTGAACTAAGAGTTAGTTCAAAGTCAAAAAAGTGCTTAGTTCAATCTAACTGCTTGTTCAAACTTATATAGTTCAAACTAGCATGTCTGCATTGTGCTCATTTGAGCTAAATTTCAAAGTAAGTTCAAACTAAGCAGTTAGTTCAGAGAGACCAGCCAAACTAACTAGTTCGAACTAAGCTTTGGCTAGTTTGAACTAAAAAGCTTTTTAATTCGAACTAACCAAAGGCTAGTGTAGACAGGGTTCAAATTAACCTGGGCTAAGCTTGCTTAGTCTGAACTAAATTGCTAGTGTAGACATAGCCTTACGGACCATCAAGATGACTGAAGCTAGCTATGGAATAGTTTATGCCATCTGGGAGATAAATTGCTTCCTTCTCCCCTATTTCTCTTGCCACTTATTTGACTTGGGCTCTGTGCTGAGGATTTAGCCAAAAGTAGTTGCTGGAGTCAAGACTATCAGTCTGCAGATGCAAATCATGACACATTGAATTCCATCAGAGCCATTAACTTTAATTGGAAGGAGATCACTGTGACTTAAAACACATGTCCAAAGAATGTTCATTTGTACTAAGCTTCAGTGTGCAGATAGAAGCAAATCTAGCCTTCCTTCTTAGCGTATGAGCATATTTCATGATTTCACAGATAAATCAGTTGAGTCAGTCATTGTGCTAACAGAAAGGGGAGAGGGAGGGAGAGAGAGAGAAAGAGAGAGAGACAAGCACTGATCTCTCTGTATGTCTTAATATTTTGGTATTCATCGCTGGAAGCCTTTCTTTCTTCTTAGTAAGAATTAGAATTTAAGGCAAAATTGCTGCCGTCAGTGCTATCTTCCGGGTGTGATTGAGCAGTCAGTATCAACCCGATGAATCAGTCTGGAAATCGCCATAGCAACTCCAGCCCCAGAACTGGAGTTGCTGTAAGCTGACCGCAAGGCATCTGCAGTTGGCTTACCCTAGTGTGTAGGAACTAATTAGTGAGTCATCGGGAGATACACAAGGTATTTTATGTGCCTTGCGTATCTCCCGTCAACTGCTGCTGAAAAACGCAGCAAGTATACACTAGGGCTTAGAATTCAGAAGTGCCTGCGAAGCCACTTGTTAAATATCTCAGTTCAAGGAAGGCAGAAAAGTAGCAGGATCTCACTTAAACCTGACTTCTGGAAATCTTAGTTTGCCAGAAACCAGACTCTTCTGTATCTATATGGCTAAAATCTCTGTTCAGTCACTGCAGATTTGTTATTACTTAATTGCTCTTGTCTGCTATTCTGCATCAGTATCTATTTATATTGATCAGGTATTAATTCTAGATACCTCTTTTGAAATGCATGAAAATAAGAGAATTTCTGATTCCCCCCAATTTATGAACAAAGGGTTTGGTAGCACTGTTCAGTACTGCATGGGATAGTTATTAGAGTGTACTGGGCAATTCCCAGATGTCAAAGAAGAGACCATCCCTACTTGGAGAGACTTGTAGTCTGAGACAAGATAGGGATGTGGATGGATGTTAGGGGAAATTAGGCCATCACTTTCTCAGTACTTTGTCCCTCTGCCAAAAAAAAAAAAGACTGTGAATTGTAGCAGTACCTTCTCTAATGTGAACATCGTCTGGCCGCAAGGAACTGGACTGAACCCACCAGCTAGAGAATAGTAGACTAGTTTCAGTGAAGCTTGCTGTAGGATGAGTCTGTACTAATGCCTTTGGTTCTGTGTAGATGAATTCTGTGTGGTCATGACGTTCAGTTCAGAACAGGGGTGATAGGAGTAAAAGATAACACAACTTATTTCCTGCCTCCTGAGTCCTCTAATCCCCCTCCTCTCTAGCCTCTCTTTCCTGGTAATCACAAATTAACCAGATTTCTAAATCAGCATTTCTAAATCCTTACATGACACAAAAGGAAAGTCCTTATTTTTTAGGGTGACCAGACAGCAAGTGTGAAAAATTAGAACAGGGGTGGGGGGAGAGGGTAATAGTCACCTGTACAACACAGAGCACCGTCTATCAGGACTCTCTCCATATAAAATTGAGACATGTGGTCACATTGTCATTTGTTCATGAATACTATCAACTTTCTCTCACAATATAAAATCCAGGTATGTTATCCATAGGTACAAACAGACCTTCACATTCTTTGAGGGGTGAGGAGCAGCAAGAGTCTTGAAAATGAGTCAGCAAACTGCTGTTCTCTATGTCTTATACCCTTTGTACTCAAGTACCAATGGGAGCTAACATTCTGATCCTCTGATCTACTTTCAGTGACACCTCAATTTTGACTACTCACAACTCTGCATTAATTTCTGCAGAGCAGCTGCAGTAATAGTTAAACAGGTAACTCCTAAATGGTCTTATACTAATTGTTCATTAGTTGTGTAAGTGTCATCAAAGGAGACCATTTGGCACACATCATGTATCAAAACATAATTTTAAACAGAAGTATCAAAACGTCCTATTGCTCTTATCTGGAATTATTATAGTCTTGTATAACTTTTTGCTCTGCCTAGACTGTGATGTATTCAAGATGGTGGTGGAAGAACTCTTCCCCAGATTTTAACTGGCCTCTTTGTGGTTGCATTTTTAGTGTTGTAGTTTTATAAACATCAACTTTCTCTAGTTGCCCTTCAGCTTATCCACTAAACTGTGGGGGTACATTAAAATCTGAGAAAGTATGTTAAGGGAATAGAGTAGCAGCCTTAAAGACAGGATCAGGACAGGTGTTTCAGATGCATCTGAGCACAGTGTAAAAAAAAAAACTTTTAACAGAGAAAATCTGAAAGGATAACCATTCCGCCTTATTACAGACTTCTCCTGGAAATAGTACTGAAGATTCTGACAAAGATATTCCACTTATCTTCAAACCAACAAGAGAAATAAGTGTCATTAAACACTAGAGTCCTGATTCTCAACAGTTGCCAGTCAGCACAGCTTCACTGACCTCAGTGGAGTGCTGTTTGCTTTAATGGAGTCACACCAGCTGAGAATTAAACCTCCTTTTTTTCCCCTGTTACATCAGTGCAACACCCACTGAAGTCAGCTGAGTGTAACTCAAGTCAGAGAGTAGATCAAAAGTGCACAATCCCTGTCAGCATTACTTATGCTGAAGATCCCCTTATTTTTCCATGGGTCTCCACCCAATCTTTGTCCATCACTTAGCTTTTTATTAGTTTCTCCTATTTAGAGACCATGCTGCTAATTTCTAGTGAGTCCATCATGTTTGTGTAACAATGCCCTTTAGTTTCTGTTATGTTACTTTACTAGAAATAGCTGTTTGCTTTATGAAACTGTGATTGTAAAAATCCCTATTTTCTGTAAAGTTAGAAGTCCATTCACTTTCTACACCTTCTGATGCTCCATCTTTTGTGTTAGGATTTTCACAAATACTTGTCAGTAATATAATACACTCATTTACTAATTCCTTTAATACCATTTTGTTTCAGTCTTATTTATTCGTGTTTGACAAATATCTGTTAACTGCTCTTTACAAATTGCTAGTTTAATAAATTCTACATAATTGTCTAAAATTACCTATTTTCTTGGGGTTTTTAATCAGATATTTCCCCTCCCCAAAGAGAAAAATCTTAGCCAGTTCATCAGATGTTGCCCAACTTTAAATGTGTTAGTAATTACCTGCGACTAGGACAAGGACACATCAGCATGTCATGTCTCACCAGAAAATAAGTAATGAAAGCAGAGTACCACAGGGATCTATACTGAGGATCTATAACACTATAGTTGCATTCAGTTCTCTTCTTTTGATGTGTTTGTTTAGTAAATGTTCAAAATGTACATCTAGTTAATCCATAAACTCTAATAACTCATTTTCAAAACTTCAGCCAAAAGGTTGGTAGGTGCAAAGGAATGCATCTGGGCTAGAAGTAGCTGCTATGTCCAACTGAAAACAAAGACTCTAGATTTAATTAATCACTGTCTTACAACTTATATAATTATGTATATCTTTGTATAGAATATGTAGAATAATACTAAATTATGATAAATGTCATCATTCACTTTGCATATAGGTAAATCTCTATGTGAGGTGCAAAACAGTAGAGAATTAAGTCAACAAGTTTTATGATTCATGATCACTTAAGGAGTCTCTAAAAGTTAAAAATGTATGTTAAAAAGTAACAATGGATGTCAAAAACAATCCCAAAGACAACCAGGGATGATATTTTTTGTAGCCAAAGAAACTGTATTATCCCAAGAAACCTTAAAAAAAATCAATCTTGCAGCTATTTTATTGGCCAACTGAGATAGAAATATCATTTACTTTGCATTTTTTTGTTTTTTTTTAAGACTATTGCTTAAAAATGACAAATTGTATTGCATTAAATCAAAACCTCGACAGTGACATTTTTCACTGAACTGCTCATTCTCTCTAATCTTAATTTGCCATTTTGCACATGGGCACATGCATAGGCAATCAAAGTAATGAATAGAATAGTATAAATCTCAATTGCATTCAGCTAGAAAATAAAGAAAGGACAGTAGAAAAACACCTGATGAGTTTTATTTTACAGAACAAACATTTGCTCAAAGAACGGGTGGATGTTTGTCTAAGCCAGGATACCTAGAGCTAATTCTGCTGTTGGTTGCACTGATATGAATAAAGAGTATCCCTAGTGGGGACGATAAATTCTGCTGAGGAATTGACATGGAAAACTAATGAGAGCAGAATCACACCTTATGTGCAATACAAACAAAATCAGGTATGGGGGTTAAAAGAGTTGATGGACTGAGACTCAGAAGTTGGAACCCAAAATCATACTACTTCAATCTTAAGCTTTAATAAAATGGAGTCTAAAAATGCATTAATGCATTCAACACTTGGCATATTGGCTACTTTCCATTTGCTGTTACTAGATCTTTTTTGCTGTGGAGAATTTTATATATGTTGGTTGCATCATGTTATAACAACCAAATATTATAATGGAATATGCTGCCTGTAAAATCGAACAAACAAAACTCAACCAAAATACAGGCATGAACTTTTAAGTGAACATACACTACCAGTGCTTGCCTTGCTATGCTCGTGCACATCAGAAAGCCAAGGAATACATTTACTATTGATTGGTAAATGTGTTCATGGAAACATAGCATATATTCATCTTATATCATCTCTTCTGCATTTTGATCTTCTGTTTGTCGTGAAACTGTTTCTGATTTTTACCTGCTGACAACTCTAGTTGTGTCTGGTGCTCTAAGCTTTAAACATAAAGTGGGCACACATTTCCTGTAACTTCATATTAGGTTCTGCATTTCAGATGGCTACTTTGTTGTTCATTTATAGCACTTTGTGGTCCTGGGATGTGCCTGCAAATAGAAAACATGTCTGAGATTAATAGAGTTCTCTTCTGTGGTCTCCACCCAGACTGGTGTGGAGAAAGTAAATAAGGCATTGTTGGCCATGTCCACACCTCCATGCTTAAATTGATTCAAGTTGAATCAATTTAAGCTAAATCAAAATAAAAATAATTAAATTGATTCAACTTGAATTGATTTAAGCAAAAACACCAAATCAAAATAGCAAGTCCAGACACAGGACTTGCTATTTTGATTCAGAGAGGTGCACCCTGGGAGGTGTGCCACCATGGCCCCTTGGCAGGGCCATGTTGCCATGCGGTCCCCTGCCATGCGGTCCCCTGCCACTGGCTCTCCAGAGCCAGTGGCAGGGGGATAAAAGCCCCTGGGGGCACAGATGGGGCTGCCCCTCTTCCCCGCCACTGGCTGGGAGGTGGTGGGAGGACTGGGGGCGCCCTGCATCCCCGTCCCTGGCCAGGCAGTAGGAGTGAGCTCGCAGGGCACCCTGATTCCCCTGCCACTAGCTGGGCATTGGGGGCTGAGCTCACCAGGTACCCCGAAGCCCCCACTGCTGGCCGGGTGGTGGAAGAAGATCTCACAGGGCACACCGAAGCCCCCAAGAATTCAGGGTGCCCTGCGAGTTCAGCCCCCACTGCCCAGGATTTATAGTCCCTCATGAGCTCAGCTCCTGCTGCCCTGAAATCCCTCCTGCATCCCTCTCTCTCCCTGGCCAGGGAGCTGATGGGGCGGTGGAGGGTGAGGGAGGCCTTCCTCCCAGGGTGCCATGCACCCTGTGAGGATGGTCAAACCTTTGAATTGAAATAGCACTGTTTTGAAATAACATGACCGAACAGCATTATTTCAAAATAGCCCTTTTGATTCAAGGGCTATTCAGATTTCCTATGAGGTTTTAGTGTTTAAAATTAAGGTTCATTGTTTCAATATGATGGGGCTTGTCATTTCAAAACAATGAAACATTGTAAGGACATGATTTGTTAAAAAGTGAAACAACAGTCAAATTAACAGTCAAATAGTAGTTCAAATTAAGTTTATTTAAATTGACATGGCCACATTAGAAACCCTAATTCAAACTAGCATGTCCATGTGCAGTATTTGCTAGTTTGAATTAGGTAGGGGGCACTATTGCATATGGAAAATCAAGATGTGGCTAATTCAAACTAACAGTTAGTTCGAACTGACGTGGCTACATTGGGTTAACTCAAACTAATGAGTTTGAATTGAGCGTCACTTTAAAGGTAAACCAGGTTTTATAAATCTGAAGTTAGATTTCATCAATGCAAAGTAAGGCATTCCTTAGATCGAATTAATGGAATTCAGTGTGGCCATGCATTTATTTAGTTTGAATTGATCCTCATTAATTCAAATTAATTTGTAAGTGCAGACATACCCAAAGTAAATAGGCGTCAGGTTTCTCCACACAAAGCATGATGAACCTGTGGAACTCTCAGCAAGATGGTGTTTTGAAGGCTAAGACTCCAACAAAGTTTGAAAAATAATTAGATAGGTTCATAGAGGTCCATTAGTGCCTACTAGCCAGGATGGGCAAGGAAGCAAAACCATGTTTTGAGGAGTTCCTAGCTGCTGTTTGCTAGAGGCTGGAAATGGGCAACAGGGGTTGAATCATTGGATGATGACGTGCTCTGTTCATTCCCTCTGAAGCACCTGGTATTGGCCACTGTCAAAAGACAGGATGATGGGTAGATGGACCATTGGTCTGAGTTAGTATGGTCATTCTTATATTCTTAATATCTATGTTCCACATATGTAAAATAAAGAAAATAATAATACCACCCTGTCTCCCAAGTGTGTTCTGAAGATTATTCATTAATATTTGAAAAGAAATAAGATATTTCAACAGCACTACAGAAAAACCCATAAGAAAAATTAATTATTCTGTATTCAGTGCAGGCTGAGATTCATGTGGTTACACAGGAAATGATGAGGGTGAAGAACTTTGAATAGCATGCAGTTTGTGAGCATCAGCCATCCTGTGAACAAAGTGAAGCAGGGTCATGTGGTAAAAATAGTAAATGATCACATAATTAAGGACTATATCATGAAAGGTGAGGCAATCTTAATTTGGTATTTCCTGACTTTTGAATGCTACACTTTACTACCTTAATGTTCTTTAACAGAGTGTTTTGGGTACAGTACATAACACAATATTTCCAAATGCAAAACAGAATACAGAATGTTATTGTTCCCATTACTATTAGATCACACAGTACTCTTGTTTTTGCTTGTTTGAAACAGCCTTATTTTAAAACACTCTTATTTACTTTATTTTTTTTTTAGATTGAAACATAACTAGTCAAGTTAAATAGCTCCTTTAGATTACATTAGGCACAATACGAATGCTGATTTTAGAATAGCTATATCGCAGTAACTCTAAATAGAACACACAGTAAAGCTGAGTGTGCATGCAGTGTGGGAAGTAAGCATTGTCAGACACCTGTTATTATCTACACTGGAGTGACTGACCCAGGTGTATAGGCAAGTTCAGAGTTGATTGGATTTCTGAACAAAGATGTTTGTGACTGATTTAAAAGACAAGAAAATGCAGCGTGAGATTGATCAACATAGCGTCAGGACAAAGCTGAAGAAACTTATTTTACAGAAAACATACAGCTGCAAGTAAATGCAATATAGTTTATTTATTTCCAAAGTAATTGACTCCCTAATGTTTTTAGGGGACAGCAGAAGATTCTGCAACCTGTGGCTCTGCAGCTGCATGTGACTCTTTGGCTGCCCCCTTGCAGCTGTGAGTTGCTGCTACACAAACAGGGGACCTTGGGTGTGTCTACACTGGCAAGTCAGTTTGAATTAAGGAGCCTTAATTTGAATTAACTTTGTCCCTGTCCATAGGGGCATTGCTAGTGCCTGGCACAGGGGGCAAGTGCCCCAAGTCCCAGTGCCAGTGCCCTGAGTGCCCGGCACATTCCCTGCCCCTCCCAGCCATGTATCCAAGGTCAGGCTGGCCAAGGTGACAATTGTCTGTCTCTCCCAGCCAAGTATCCGGCGCCAGGCTGGCTGTGGCAGCAGCTGCCTCTCCCGGCCTGGGACCCAGGCAGGGCCACGTGCAACAGCCACTGCCTCACCCTGCCCCATCCCCAGATGGGAATCAGGGGCCAGGCTGGTGGCAGAAGGAGTTTGGGGCCCTGGCACTGGATTGGGGCAAAGGGGTGGGGCCAGGACTCAGGGGGGCGCAGGCCTGGGCCCTGAGTCTTTTATTGGGGCAATGACACTCCTGCCTGTCCACCATAGATTTTTACTAGTTTGAATTAAGGAATTCCTTAATTCAAACCAATGAAAGCTTAGTTTGAATTAGTAATACCTGCATTTAATTTGAACTAAGTGCTTAGTTCGATTCTTAGTTCAAACCAAGGGCAGTGTAGACCAGGATTAAGCCTTAATTCAAACTAAATAAATTTGAATTAGGGCAGTTAGTTTGAATTAACAAAGTGCACTAATTCAACTTAATGTTTAAGTCGAATTAGTGCATTTTGTTAATTTGACTTACTAAGGTCAGGTTTAGCTTGAATTAAAATCAAATATATTAGTTCGACTTTGTTGACTCAAACTAACTTTTGTATTGTAGCCCTTGTGGAGATCCCACTCCTGGTTCTGGTTCTCCCCCACCAGGGGACCCTGCAGGAGATGCTGTGGCCCAGGTCCTCCCACCCCCATCTGGAAGCTATACCCTTTGCAGCTCTCAAAACACTTGGTTATTGAAGGAATTTTTAAAACTGGCTCTTCTCTTTTGGGTTGCTGACCCCTGGGGTAGCAGGAGTGTATGAGGACATCCTTGATTCATTGTTTATGTTGAAGCTGTCTTATGTTACCTTTCAGGAAACTCTTTTTATGGTAGGGAGAGGGTCTGAGCTACATCTACATTGTGCCTAGGCTCACACTTATCTGAAGATTGCAGTGTTCCCCCCCTCCCACCTCCCCTTTGCAACCACCACAAACTGTTAAAATCAGACAGATTGTATTTAGTGCTGTGGAAATGCAAATTTCTGTCTGGAGAGCAGCCCATCAAATGTAAGCTTTAAAGCTAGGCACCTAATGGATACATTTCTAAGACCCTATTTTTTTTCCCATTGTTTGTTGGGGGGGCAGGGGGAATTCATCTACACAGGATTTTTCTTGCAAGTTGAGTACTCATATAGAGAAATGGCTATTTAGTCAGGTGAGTCAATGTCACTTGTGTTCCTTGATGACTGAGGTACTACTGAAAATCTTAGAGTTCTGGACACTCATGCACTTCAGGATAGGCCAGCCATTACCAATGGATCTTTTTATTTGTATCCTGAGCACCCTGCCTAAAAAGCCCTCAAAAAAATGTAGTTGTAAGAGCACATTCTTGGCACTGCTTCATGTGTCAGCATTCAGCTAACTCCAAGTGATCTCTGCTGATGAAACTTCACAAAGTAAATAGAGTTGGAAAGCAGAGATCTGAACCCCAAGCTTCCCTCTGGGCATTAAATTCACAGAAGTCACGGCCAGAAGAACACGGAGTGACCCACCCTGACATCTCAATTATACTATACTCTTTCACCTTTCGGAGCGAACAGTCAGCATTTTTTAGTTATAGCAGTAATTGGAACAACAGATAAAGGAACTTTTAAATGACTCATAAAATATTGAACTGTTTAGATGTCCATTAATGCTAATAGCTAATCTTTAGCACTTCTTGTAGTTGCCCTTTTCAAACATTTAGTACAGATTAATGCAGTGCAGAATGGCAGACTACAAAAGGCAAATACTTTTATTTTATATTGCATCCATCTTCTGTATTATTAATGGAAATATAGGATCAAGATGATGATTTATTTACATGGCACTTAAAAAGGCACTGAAAGGAAATACTCTTGTGACTTATTGTACTAAGAATTACAGTAATATTTATCATTGTAATATCCTAATGTTGCTATGCTATTTGAGAAGTATAACATCAAGAGACTAGGGGCCTGAATCTCACCTTGTATACAGATTGTTCAAAAGAGCTCAGCAGTGCCCAACAAGAACAATAGCAGCTGTTGAATGCTGAGTTCTTCTAGAAATACCCCCATTGGTGGGTAATGAACAACTGAAAATCTGGTGCTGACTAAGGCATATTTCCATTTAAGCATGATAACTTTCTTCTTAAGTATCCACAGACTACTAGGTTTTTCTCCAGATGTGAATGTTCAGGGTGAATGGCCTCCCCCACAACACAACCCCAAAGAGTCAAGCTCTGAGTAGTTAGAGTGAGAAAGGAGTTGAGGAAGTGAAATTCTTTCCGTACCCCACCCACGAGAAATCCATACACCAAGGTCAATGCCTAGGATTTCCAGGCAGCCCACTCCTGGTGGCTGTTGGCCCCCAATGTGGGAGAATTACAGTTTAGCAAGTGTTGGAGAGACTGACCCTGTTTAGCTACTGCTCCCATGGCTCCTTGTTTCCCTCTTGCTCATCTCTTCACAGCCTTAGTATGGCATATATGGAATATACAGAGCCATTCCACCTGCAGTACTCCATATATGAGCTGGGAGTGAGTCTGTAGGATTGCAGGGGTTTTTATGCAGGTCTTCCTCATCAGAAGTGAATGCCACACATTATTAACTATTTCATCAAGATAAATGGAGTCATTAACTAATGGCTGAGGAAGATGCAGTATTTTGAAGGGACCAAGGGGAAAAGGAAACATTGATACATAAAGGGGAATATGGTAAGAATTGAGGAAGAGAGATGTTACAATTCTGGAAAAGACAAGGGGAGGGGAAACAGGGACACTTTACAGCCAATATAGAAAAAGGCTGGTCAGCTGCTGAACATTTCACTGCTGCTGAAAAGTAGATGCTCTTATTAATGCAAAATTTAGCATCAAGTCTTTTCCTAAAGACTCTCCTCAAACTCTATGAGAACACTAACGGAGGTTAAAAGTGTACATGGAAGCACAAAATAGATGTTAATAAACTAATGTATTTTGGGAAATAAAGACCTGTAAGTGAAAAGAAAGCACACTGAAAGATTCAGCTTCTGGAATTTTCTTAGTTTCTTTCCATGAAAATAGATGTGATTCAGAAATTATAGGGAAGAAGAGTGAGGCCTAGATGCCACGTAAAGCCAGAAACCGGCCTCCCTGTGTAAGAGATCCTAGAAACATCCAGATTTTCTACAGTTCTTCTATAGCTACTGTTCTTTCAGTCAGCATGCTGTAATGGGACGCTTGGTGACTTACTCTGCTGTAACCCCACTCTGTTGGAGTCAACTGGGAGCAAAGAGGAATTATACAGAAGTACATTGAGCAGATCCAAACTACCCTAATAATGCTGAGAGTTTTTCTGTTGGCTACAGTGGGATTTGGAGGAAGCCTCTTGAGAGATTTAAAGCTTAAGCAAAAATAACAAACGGACATAACTTTGGAAAAAGATAATTGAACATAGCTCAAGTGGGGTTGGAAGATAATCTGAAAGATACCACATCATGAATTTACAGTAAGGCAAAGCACAGAAAAAAACAAACAAACAAACAAAAAAACCCACAATGCAAATGTTGGCTGCATACAATATATAAAAGCATAATGACATAAAACAGGAAAGTGATGGTAGTCCTGCTCTGTTTGCCACTGGCATGAGCGTGTCTGGAATACTGAGTTCATTTCTGAGCATCTCATTACAAGAGAGATGCTGACAAACTCAAGAGGGTTCAGAGAAGAGGAGTAAAAACATTTCAGGGTCTGGAGAAATTACTTAGGAAGAAATGTAAATAGCAAAATATATGTAGCATGGCAATAGATAATTAACTAAGAACATAAGCCTATAAATATTTGAAGAGGTAAAACACTATGGAAGGAGAGAAATTATTTTGTATGGTAAATGGTGGTATAACTAGGCATAATGGAATGAAACTAAGAAAAGAGAAAGTTTGGCATTGGTGAAACTTCCTTTACAGCTTAATCTATTAGGCTATAAAATAATCTCCAAAGGAATGAGGCTGAGACCTCTGCCTCTAAACATTTAAAACTATACTGGAGCGAATTTTAGGGAGTCATTTAATTTTCTGTATTATTTTTAAAGAATAACATTCACCAACTTTTTATTATAAACAACATATTAGAAAGTTTACTTCTACATCTATGTCTACACTCTATTTTAATTTGATTGAGGTTGGAGTTCACAGTGTGGAACTGAGTGTGGTAGAAAGGATAGGGAGGTATAATCTTAGTCATTCACTAAAATCCTACACCATATGGAGTCCCACTATGTTTGACTGGTTAAATGTAGTGATTGAAAGAGAATGGGGATGCTGTACAGGAGAGTCTGTGGCTCAGAGTCTTAGCTACTGTGATGAACTGCTGCTGGGTAAAGCTCAGATTCAAGGGACCCACAAGCCACAGTGATAGCATAGACAGAAGCTCCTGTCCATTAGCTACAGTATGTTGATGTATATCACACTCCAGACATACTTTTACCTTACCCTAGACATTTCCCTTTAGAGGGACTGAAGCAGTGATGATATAGGAATAGGCTATACTCACCCAGAAATGCTTGGCTGGAGAAAATTCCAGCTGAGGATATCATAATTATTTTTCTTCTCCATTTGTGCCACAGGAGGCCTGAGAGCTAAAATGACAAGTGAAATAGTAGAATAAACCTAACTGAAATTGCAAATATTTTGTATAGGAGTGGAAACCAAAAGGGTCCAGAAACACAGAACTATCTTTCAGTAACCAGTCTGAACTGCTGCTGTTGTTGAACGCATCATTTTTAATTTTTTTAAACTACATTTATGACCACAGCATGAGGCAATATTAAAAAAAAAAATGTGTATGAAAAGGGAGACTACGTTATGACCTCCAACAAGAAGGAAAATTTGTCAACATGACTTAAAGCTGTGGAGATAACCCATTTTATTTCACCATTGAGAGGTGCTAGGAGCTGTATAAATATACTTATACAACACCAGAAGGAATAGAAAACTACACTGAATCTATTATTTATATCTATGATCTCATATCATTGTTCAAAAAAAAAAACTTCCTCTATATGCTGGTTGCAAACTTTAAAATCAGAAGACATAGGCCAAGTCACTTTCCCAAATAATACTGTCTCAGAGGGAATAAGGGGAATAAGTCAAATACCATGCAACATGGCCCTTTTTCATGGATTTTTTTGAAATGAAATTTATTTACCATAAAAGTCTATCCCATGGCTATTAATGCAGACACTATAAGCTCACCTGTGTACATATCTTATTTTCTTTTCCTTTATGTTGCTTTTGCTGGTGAGGGTTATTGCAGCAGTATGGATAGTACGGGGGACCAGACCTCCCTTTCTTCAGGAGTAAGTTTCCAATCCTATTGTGGGATGCCTAAGCATTCACTGTGTTCCCAGCACATCCTGGGTCAACCTTGGGGCCTCCTCCCAGTGGGACACACCTCATATGGTTCCAAAGGAAACCTGCTAAGGGAAATTCTTATCAAGTGTCCAAACCACTTCAGCTTTCACACCTCTTGATCCAAAGGAATAGTGGCTGTACTCCAAGACTCTCCCAAGAAACTGAATGCCTCATGCTGTCTCAAGAGTCAACCCAGCCACCCTGCATAGAAATCTTATTTCTTCCACCAGTACCTGCAATGCCATCCTTTTTGTCCAAAGGATCATAGGTGAGGATGGGACCATAAACTGACCTAGAAAATCAGAGATTTATGCAAAACTTAGCTCCTGCTTCACCAACAGAGATCAGTGAATGCCTGCATCACTGCTGCATTAATCCACCAGTCAGTCTCACTTTTCCTCTTGTCATCAATGGAAAACAAGACCCTTAAATATTAAGACTCTCCCTATAAGGGTAACTTCTTCCCTTTTACCTGGAGACAACATTCCACTTTCTTCCACGACAGAGCCTTGAGTTTTGATTTGGAGGTGCTGATGCTCATCCCAGCCACTTCCCAAGCTGTGAAGTGTGCATCAGAGATCACAGTCTGAAGAAGTAAGAAGGACCTCATCATCTGTGAACAGTGGACCTGCCATCTTCACGTCCCCATACTGGATATGTTCCCCAATACAACTGTGCCTTGATATTCTGTCTGTGGAGATCACAAGCTGGAGAGGGTCCAGGGGGCACACTTGACAACATTCAACAACCAACTTGAATGTGGAGGTGCTAAGATTGACTTCATGCCAAGAATATCTTCAATAATTATTATTTAATCAACATAATTGTCTATTTAGGAAAATGGGATGCCACTATATTGTTAAATTGTTATGGCACCAGATTCTGTCTTGACTAGGAACTTAGACATATGTATTATTAAAAATAAACAATATCTGAAAACAGGTTGCAAACATTTGGTTAAGACCCTGATAAACTTATACCTCCTTACTGGGGATGTCAGGTATTTTCATTAGCAAATGACTGCATCTACTGTAAGACTTAGCTTAAAAAAGGAATTGTCCGTGCTTCTGTCATCAACTCTTCTTAGCATTATAGACGCTCAAGTTAGAGCTGGAATTTCATGATTCCTCTTACACAATTATAAAGTTTTAAACAGATATTCAAGATGCAGTAAAATTAGCCATACAACTTCAGGCAAGTTCAGTATTTTCACCCTTACAGCTAAGGGCTTTATACACTTATCACAAATGGTTTGATCTTACTCATATTTTGATTAAGGTTTTCAAGATGCTGAAGAGTACAGTGAAAACTCATCAGCTGCTCCTTTTCTCACACCATCAGAGTACACAAACAAGAAAAACTTGATGAATTAAAGGACAGTAAGTACGGAACAAATTCCCATACAGAAATGACTTGATTCCTGTACTGAAACATCATTGAAAAGACTCTCATTGACTTAAGTGTTCTTTGATGAGTCCACAAAGACTTCCCAGAGTGGCACACTAATTCACATGGCCTAGATCCACAAAAGGACTTGGGTGGCGCAATGATAAATGTCACAGTTCCTAGAAAAACAGGAAAAGCACTGCCTAGGTGAGTAGAAAAATGTAGAAACAACACTACAACCTACAAAGCCTGAATTAGGTGTGTAGGCTCCCTGTATAAGGAATGGGGAAAGAATACACCTTAGAATATGGTGCGTAAAAAACTTCATGCTAGGCTGGAAGTCGCCAACTAAAGAAATGTCTTTTAATCTCTTCACATATCACAGAGATAGATATCTAAACCTGAGCACCACTTAGTGAGCCCTCCACCTAGAATCCAGGGCCTTAGGCACATATAGTGTTTTGTGCAGGAACAAGGTAGTGTCCACTCCACACAAAAAAGGGTAAGGAAGGGGGAGGAAGTGGTGTTGCTTACCTGCTAACTTTTAGCCCTGTGCTTAGAGTAGTCCAGTCCTCCTACTTCAGACACTCTCTTTATTTATTCACAGTGGAAGAGCTTAAACTCAAGTGAGGGAGGTAGCCCTACTTCAGAACGTCCCAGAGCATGCTCCTGAGAAATGGTAGAGCCCTGTCGAAAGACTTTGTCCCACTTCGGCAGAGTGGGAAATTGAAATTGGGCTGCCCACATTATCATTGTCCCTCTCCTAATGACTGTATTTATCCACAGTGGAGCAGCTACAGAACCAGAGGGAAAATGATAATGACTGGGTAGACACAGTGGTTACGGCATCAACCTGGGAGGTGGGATTCCAAGCATCCAGTTCCTCTACTCCAACCTCTCTTTAACTATTTATTTACAGGACAGGGCTGAGAGCACTCTCCTGCAACAATGTTCATATCCTTCCTCAAAACAATTCTTAGAGAAGATCTTTTATAAAAACAACATGTCTTGATTTAAAACTTGTCTTTGATAGAGAATCCAGCACCACCCTTGGTAAATTGCTCCACATACCTTGACTATTAGAAAGGTGAACTTCAATTCTAGTCTGAATTTTTCTAGCTTCAGCTTCCAGCCATTGAATCATGTTATATCTTTCTTGATAGACTGCAGAGCCCATTATCAAAGATTTGTTCCCCAGCTAGGTACTTACAGACTGGGATCAATTCACACCTTTATATTCTCTATGTTAAATTAAATATACTTAAAGAGCTCAATCTATCACTATATATCAGGTTTTCTAATCATTTAATCATTCTCATCACTCTTCTTTGTAGTCCCTGCAATTTGTTAGTATCCTTCTTGAATTGTAGGCAACTGGAACTGGACATTTCATTCCAGCACTATCCATACTAGTCCCCAATACAGAAGTAAAATAATCTCTCTACTCCTACATATCTATCTATCTATCTATCTATCTATCTATCTATCTATCTATCTATCTATACATTGACTTAGAGAGTCCCTATTTGTATAAGTCAACATTATAAAGCTAACTTAAGTCAGGGGACCAAGTTAAAGTCAACTTTATAAAGTCAACATAAACAGCTCTCCTGCCTTATGTCGACTTTATTAAGTCAATCTTAATGGCCACATTTTGTATAGTCAACTTTATGAACTCCAAATGTGGCCGTGGAGTTGTTTAAGTTGACGTATGCCTGGCTAAGTTGATGTAAGCCTCTGGTGTAGACATACCCAGTGTGGTCTACATTCTTTGTGCCTAGATATATGCATTTACATTTAGCAATTTAAAATGCACATCGTTTGCTTGCACACAGCTTACCAAGAGATCTTGAACCTTCTGTTAGTGACCTGTCCTCTTTATATTTACCAGTCCCAAAAATTTTTGTCCCATCTATCTGAAAACATCATGAATGGTTTGTTTTTTCCCCTGAGTCATTGATAACAATGTTAAATAGCATAGGGCCACAAACTGATCTAACTTATTTACCCATTTGCTTGATGATGGTTTCTTGTTCTGAGTTACACTTTGAGATCCGTCCATGAGTTGGCTGTGAATCCACTTTATATGTGCCATGTTCCTTTTATACTTCAATTTAATCAAAACATCATGCTGCACCAAGTCAAGCACCTTACTAAAATTAAAAGTGAAATATGTTACACCAATATTATTGCCTTTATGAGTCAAGTTCGTAATCTCATCAGAAACATATTATGTTAGTTTGTAAGCATCTATTTTCCATAAACCTCTGTTGACTAGAATTAATGGTGCCATCCTCCTTTAATTCTTATCTGAGTCCTGATTCAGCTTCTCCATTACTTTGTCAGGGATTGATGTCAGACAGACAGACCTATAATTACCTCAGTCATTCCATTTACACTTTTTAACTATTAGCAAAACATTAGTTTTTATTCAATCTCCTCAAACTTCCCCAGTGCCCTAGGGCATATTAAAATTCACGATTAATGGTCCAGCAACTTATCCAGCTCTTTTAAACCTCTTGGACACAAATTTTCTTGACCTGATGGTTTTAAAATGTCTTACTTGAAAAGCCCTATGGAGGTTTGACAGCTTGTCTTTTTCACCAACGGACATTCATTTAATGAAATTCATTAAGTTACTCACATTGTTGCTAATTTTAATAGCAGCTGTTTAATATCCTTCTGAGATACTAGTGCAATAGTAAGCAGTATTATTGTAATACAATATGATTACATCACTTGTCTTTCCCATACATGTAATAGAAACTTTTAGGGAACTCCTTTGCATTATTATTGATAATTCTACCATTTCCATCCAGTAACAGACCAACACTATTATTAAGATAAATGAAAATATCAGAATTGGGTCTTTAACTGAGTGCATCTCATCTGAGCCCCCAGTTACTCCAGCCTCTATAGGTGAGGGACAGCAAAGCTGGTTAGCTGGGCCATGGTCTGATTCCATGAGGGAAGGCAGTTGGCAGCCTATGCAGGTGAAGCAGTTGCTCAACTAGATCAGGCAATAAGCAGCAGTTGCACCCATAGAGCAGCAAGGTTTATATGTTGGTCACAAGGGGAAAGGAGGTAGATAGGGAAAGGGTATGTGAGGAGGTGTTGCCTGTTTCTCTGAGCCCTGGAGACTGCTGGCTGGAGGAAGATGCTAGTTATTCATGTATATCTAGTAAATAAAAGCATGGGTGACTCCAAACCAAAGGTCCTCACATCCTTTGTTGGCCAAAGGGGAATTAAATAGAGGGAATGTGGCAGAGTGGGGGACTTGTAAGAACACAGTTCCAGCCTTCTTGAGAGGTGGTGACCTGGAGAACAAGGCATGGCAATAGTTGGTGAAGCAGCAGGAGGCAATAGGAAAGGCCCTATAAGGCCCCCAGGAGTCTTACTAGTTAGGAAGGCAGGCCTTGTTCACTTGTCAAAGGAGATCAACAAAAATCCCTGCAAGACTTTATACAGAAGCAAGCCAGTGTCCAGCACCAGCTCCTACAGAAAGTGGTGAGTCCTGGGATGGTGGATAGTACAGGGGTGCCAGACTTGAGCCTTTGAAAGATGTGTCCAATGGTAGACCAAGAAGTGTTCCTTGGCAATTTTGACTGAGTAGCTGTCGCAGCCAGATGATACAAGGTGACCTAAGCCCTGTGACTCATGCCCCTCCTGCTGGATGAGGCCTTAGTAACTGTATATGGCCCTGAGTGATAGACAGGACCAAGACTAAGAGATACTTAAAATTCACCATATGTGACCAAGTCAGGCTGTCTGTGGAGTGATGACTCCAGGAACTGTGGGAGTGAGGTGGACAAGGAGTCTTCAGCCTATGTCATTTTCCCAAAGTTTGAGAGATTGGACAACCAATGGCTGTGACCCACCATCCAAGACAGTGGAGGAGATTATGAACATGGTGGTCCTGGAAGAGTTTTTACAGGGACTCCCTGAAAATGTTGCCTGGGAAAGTTGATGCCAGCCTGATATGTTGTAAGCAACAGTGAGACTGAGGAATATATGGAGGTATAGAAGCTCCCAGGAAACTAGGACAGTCCCATAAAGGTCTATGGGCTGGGAAGGAACCCACAGAATCCCTTCCTGGAAGGGGTCCAGAAAGAAAATGGCAGGGTGGCTGGGGAGCCCCTGTGGAGATCAAACTAGCATGTCCAGGGACAGGACTTGCTAGTATGATTTAGGAGTGGGGCACCATGGGAGGTGGTGGCAACATGGCCCCCTGGCTGGGCCATGTCTGCAGCCAATCCCCTAAAAGCAGGGTCTGGCCTCAGCTCTCTGTCCATTCTGTCTGGGTGGGAGCTGAGGGACACAGCCATGGACATGCAAGTGTCCGATGTCAGAGTGCTGCTCAGGCCGTCTGAAAGCCTGCAAGCTGCACTGGTGCTCTGTGACACAATATTCTGGGACCCTGAGACTGATGACAGTGTGTCCAACATCGCTGTAGCACAGACCCTGCATGCTGCTACATACTCCTTGACATCTCCGACCCCCCGTCAAATGTGGGCATGCCCCACCAGCAGGGGCTAATGGTATTGTGTGGTCCTTGCTACATGAGACAACAGGCAGTGGCAACAGAACCTGAGAATGAGCAGGGAAACCTATAATTTGCTGCTTGCGGAACTGGGCTCGGCACTGCAGGGCAGGGACACCCAAATGAGGTCTGCCTTCCCTGCAAACATGAGACTGGCTGTGGGCCTTTGGAAGATGGCAGCACCACAGTCTTATCCATCTGTAGTCCACCCTTTTGGAACTGGGAGGTCAAGCATTGGCACAATCCTCTGGGAGGTCTGCATGGCCATCAACTCCATCCTGCTGCCCCAGCTCATCACTCCTGGAGACTTACAGGACACCATGGCCAGTCTATCCAGCCTCGGCTTCCCAACTGTGTGGGCATCTTAGATGTCATGCATGTACCAGTGTGCACCCGTGAACACTGGGCCACAGAGTATCGGAAGAGAAAGGGCTACCACTCCATGGCTGTGTTCACACGGCACTTTTGTTTCGAAACAACCTCGTTGTTTCGAAACAAAAAAACCATGTTCACACGACGCACAGTTGTTTCGAAACAAGGGCTTCCCCTTGTTTCGAAACAACTG
>ML681995.1:22766648-23021177 GCA_007922195.1 Podocnemis expansa
GGGGGCAGCTCTGGCGGGGGGGCTGAGCCACCCCGCAGCGGCTCACCGGCTGCTGGTGCCTGCAGCCCCCTTTCTGGGGCTCCAGGGTGAGCCAGCAGCAGCTCACCCCCAGGGGTAACGAAATAGCATGTTCACACAGTGAACTTGCTATTTCGTTTCCCGCTTTTTTTCTTATTTCGAATTAACATTTTGTTAATTCGAAATAAGATATTTCGAAAGAAGGTGTTGTTTCGAAACAAGTTGTTTCGACACAACTTGTTTCGAAATAACTCTGTGCGTGTGAACACAGCCCATGATACTACAGGCTGTGGTGGACCATTGGGGCATCTTTATCAATAGCTAAATTGATTTTTTTAAAATTGCACTTCCAGTTTAATTTATTAAAGATATCCACAGTTATGTGCTCATGATGAGCTCAAAACTTAAAAAAAAAAAGTATTTAGTCAGGATATGAACTACTATGTACAGTTATTTAGAAATAACACTTTCAAAGGAGGGTGCACGACACCTGGGGGTGCCAGAACTCAGCAGTCTTCAGGGGCATGGAGGCAGGCACCTTTCTACCAAGGCATAACATACCCCTTGGGGACCTGCAGGTGCCCAAACTCCTTGTCAGTGATGCAGCCTACCCCCTCCGCCCACGACTGATGCGGCCATATACAAGGCACCGGGATGCTTCATCCACCAGGCGGTGGAGTACGCCTTTGGCTGGCTGAAGGCTTGGTGGTACTGCCTCCTCACCTGTCTCCATCTTGCAGGGGAGACTGCAGCTGAAGTTCTGAGTGCCTGTGTTGCACTTCATAATCTATGCGAGCTTCAGGGAGAACAGGTGGCTCACATTTGGGAGCTCAAGGCTGCATGCCTGACACATCACTTTGAGCAACCAGAGCATGCACCACTCCAGAAGTGAGCCCATGAGAGGGCAACCATTATCTGTGAAGCCCTAAAGAACCTGTTCCTCGCCAAGGAACCCTAACAACCAGGACTGGCAAAACCTCTCATTTCCACCCCCAGCCCACCCTTTGCCCTCCCCCCCCGTACTACTAAAATAAAATAAAAACCACACACCACACACCACACACAAGGGATCAAGGACTTTTATTTACAGAGGGTGTGCGGGGGTTCCTATGGGGTCTGGTGGGTCATGTGAGGGCAGGAGCCTGGGGTGAGGGGAGGCAGGGAGGTGCCTCTAACTTGGAGGGGAGTGGTGTGGGTGGTGGGAAGGAAAATATGGGGTCAGGGAGATCAAGGGGGTTTGGGGTGTGCTGGGACGGTCAGCAGCTGTCCTTGAGCCCTCTCCGTGGCCAACGCGAGTACAGACATATGAGCATCAAGGGACGCTGGCTTCCCCTTGTGCCTCTCTCCCTGCAGGTGGTGGGTTTAGGGAGTCAGCGATATGCCGCAGACTGGCCGCTGCATCCTGATGGGCAACACTGAGTGCAAGCAGGCCCCAACTCTGGCACTCAAGGGCAGCTACGACGTGTTCGTCCAGTGTGGCGGAGCATTGCAGGAGACTGATAGCAAGGTCCTGCTGGGTGGACACTCGCTCCCACCATGCGCACATCCTCCCATCTGCCTCGTGGCTGCAGTCCAGGAGCTCTCGCAGAATCTCCTCCCTTGTCTTGTGGGTTCTCCTCCTATCAGCCCATGGCCGGCTAGCTATGCATCCTGTTGTAGGGAAGAGAATGTTAGGGTTAGTGTCACTTGTCCGCTTTGCTAGTGCTGCTGGCATCCTGACGGCATCTGGCATATGCAGCCCTATGATCCCTGTGTGTCTGTGGCTTTGTCCCACTGAAGACACCCCACCCCCCAAGGCCCGCGTGTTCGCATCTAGCACTCGGGATCTTGCACAGTGCCCATTGTGGTGGGCACAGGGAGCATGCCACATGCCTCCTTTCTTCGGAGCCAGCACGTGCCTGTGCCATTGCTAGCATGAGCCAGGCAGCATGTGGAAAGGGATGCCAGCTCACTTCCTCCTCCTAGAGCTGGGCATCCTAGGAGGAAGAAGGTCAGGAAGCGCTTAAATTGATTTAACTTTTGTTTCAAAATAACACATCCAAACTGCATTATTTCAATTTTAATGACTTGATTTTATTAAATTTTATTAAATTATTAAATTTTTTATTTTAATGACTAGGTTTTATTAAATTGCTATGACTGTTCTTTATATCAAAATGATGGGGCCTCTCATTTCAATATAAGAAAACCCTGTTGGGACCTAACTGTCCTTAAATTGATATAATGGATGTTATATCTATTTAAGACGTGTGGGGACATATCCTATCCACTTCTTTAAACAGCTCCAGAGAGTACTGGCTGAAGCAAGGTGCTGAAAAGTAGAGAGAATTTACATACTTCTTAAAAATAACAGCACTGGTGATGGATTCTTTGAGTCTTTTGTTGAATTGAAGAAGGGGCTGTGATGTAAACATGCACTAAAGTGCTTTGCAAAACAGTGGTTTCATTTCATGAAACCTCTAATAAATATTTCAACTAGGAAAGCTAAATTGATATATATAGATATAGATATAGATATAGATATAGATATAGATATAGATATAGATATAGATATAAAATGCACTTCTGGTTTAATTTATTTAAATAAATCCACAGTTATTTGGTCATGATGAGCTCAAAACTTAAACAAAACAAAATAAAAAAACAAATAAACAAAAAAAAAAGAAGGTATTTAGTCAGGATATGAGGTACTATGTACAATTATTTAGAAATAACACTTTAAAAGAACCTCTCCCAGGAGAAGCATCTAGGTCTTGTTAAGAAGTCTGTTATCAGATCTGATTTCTAACTTGGCATCTCACTAAATATAAAAAATAGGCATTGGAATATGCATTTTATTTGCAGCACTTAAAAAACAAAATTAGCAACCTGGTTCAAGAATATAGTCATGGTCAACATTATATGGAGTGGGTAAATTTTTAAAGATAAGTTAAATATAACCTATTTCCATTTAAGTAATTTAATAGCAACAGATCCTATGTTCTTAAATCATTACATAGATAGATAGATAGATAGATAGATAGATAGATAGATAGCATTAAAACAAAACTTTGATGAAGTCTGAAATTAAATTAAAAACAATGGACCTTATTCTACTTTCACTTTCCCTAAATGTACAGTATATGAATTCCATGTAGAACTGTGTGACTAACAGGCTCATCAGTTTGTTGGCAATTCTGAACAACTAGGAAAAAAAAGGTTTTGCGTCAGACCTAAAACAAAATGTTTCACACATGTGGATGAATAAGAAACTCATGTGTGATTACAAATCCCACACTGGGCAACAAGGGTTTCAGGAGGTCCCCTGAGATCAGTCAGCTCCTCCCTGACCCTCCTGCAGGAGCAGGAAGCACAACCTGGTGGCAGAGTTAAAAGGGAACCAAACAACTCTATAGTGGGCATTCCAGGGAAGAGAAAGACCCTTTATGTTGCAGCTTCTGAAGAAAGACAGGGCCTCTCCCATCAGTAGCTGCATGAAGGCCCCTCCCTGTGAGAAGGCATGTTCTAGTTCTGCTAGACCATGAGAAGGAGGCTATGACAGGCTCCCTGGGGTGTCACCTGAGACTGAGGTACTACTACCTCCCATAACTCTACAAACTG
Source organism: Podocnemis expansa (assembly GCA_007922195.1). NCBI lineage: Eukaryota > Metazoa > Chordata > Testudines > Podocnemididae > Podocnemis > Podocnemis expansa. Next base: position 22,770,267 of record ML681995.1, read on the forward strand.
GGTTGCCTCCTACAGTACTTTGCTAGTGACAAGCAGCAATGCCCACCTCAATCCCAGGAGCTGTTATCGTTCCGCCTGGCAGTGGGGAAGCCCTACACCAAGCTAGATTGCATGTCTGCTCTGAACCACCCACAAATCTCACAGAAAGGCCCCAGGCCAGTCTGCCCATCTCTCACCCCTGAACTTCCAAATTGCCCTCTCCCGCTCTGGTCAGAAGTCTGATCAATAAATTAGTCACCTACTTAGCTCTTCTATCAGCATGGAGGTGACAACTTTGGTTAACTAAGTGGGGATTTTTCCAACTACTTCACACAAACAGACTGTTATAGTTCAGCAAAATAAGCAAAGAGTACTTAAAGACTAACAAATTTATTGAGTGCATGAACTTTCATGGGAGAAAATCCCACTTTGTCAGATCCTATGAAGATTCTTCTAAGCCTATGATGAAGTGGAGTTTTCTCCTGTGAAAACTCATGTGATCAATAAATTTGTTAGTTTTTAAGTGCCAAAGGCCTCCTTGCTTATTTTGCTAAACTAGACTAACACAGCTACCCCTTTGGAACTTGTTTTAGTTCAGAGTATAAAGCAGGTTTATTAAAGGTGGATTTTAAGTGAGCTTAAGGTGTAAGCTTAAAAATCAGTGCTAGGTACCAAAGGAAATAAAGATAAACATGCAAACCAAATCTTAAATTTTTAACATTAGGCATTGTTTAGATCAAGCAGATTTCTCACCTCACCTGAATGTTCCGTTCCTCGGTATACAGGCTTCTCTAAAGCATGCTGTAGCCTCTTAATGTTCCACCGTTTCTGTTGCTTTACGCTTGGATGGTGGAGGAAAAAGGGCAATGCTTGTATCCTGTTTCTTTACATTTTTGTCACCTTCTGACTACGAGATATTAGTCTAAGCATGTCCAAATGGGCCCTCAGGCTGAGACACAAGGTTGCTTAATCCTTTGCATGCAAGATAGTCACAGAGCTGAGAAATCTGTTTTGTACAGTCTTGCACAATGGTCATTGTATTGTAAATCTTCGTTTACCACTCCTTTGCTGATTGATGGCTTCTGAGCCTCTTGTGGACCAGGTGCCTCCTCAGCTGTTACTAGCAAGCAATAACAAAAAATCTTATCACTTGATACATATTAGTGAGACATATTTTGACAGCACAGTGGGTTTTAGTAGATTATGAAGGTCCATTATATATCTTTCATGACATGCTTGATATGAATTATTGCAGCAGTACTGAAATAAAGAACAAGGGTGATGTCTACATCAGCAATTTAGTTTGAATTAAGGAGGGTTAATTAAGAAATTAAGAAATCAATTGAGAAATCCTTAATTCAACTTATTGAAAGCTTAGTCTGAATTAATAAGAACCACCTGTTAGTTCAAACTAAGCCTTACTTTGACTTCTTAGTTCACACTAAGGATGGTGTAGACCTGGATTAACCCTTAATTCAACTTTATTAAATTCAAATTAAGGTCAGTTTGGTTGAATTAACAAAGTAGACTAAGTTGACTTAACTTTAAGTCAACTTAGTCTACTTTGTTAATTCATCTTAATAAGGTTGAGTTAAGTTTGAATGAAGGTCAAATTTATTAGTTCAAATTAACAAATCTGACCTAATTTTTTCTAGTTTAGACATAGCCAAGTAGTTTACAGTATACTTCTTTGGAGCACAGTGTGTCAAATCCATTTACTCCTCCTATATACTAATCCAGGGATTTCTTTTTTTGTTGTGTTCATAGTCTCACAACGGGACAGACTTGAAACTGATGTGGCTGCAGGACAAAGGCATGAGAGGATGCAGCTACTGTCCCAAGAAGGAAAGAGCTATCATGCCATGCCTAGCTGTGGTGAAGTACCAAGTGGTGAACTGACCTCCCTTCACAATCTCCTCTTAAAAACTGCATATTTTGGACAATAGCAGAGTGGTAGGAATTACCTGGACTGGAGCCTGATGGAGTAAGGGGGCCTGGGCTCTCCTACCTCATACCATGCTACATTAGTATATATGAAGAACACAAACACAATTTTTATAAATTGACTAATTGTATTTTTAAATACAAGCTCCTTTTCAGACTACTACATTAAAAGACTCAAGAAAGAAAATGTTATGCAGATTTGTTTTTGGTTTTTTTTTCTTCAATACAAATTTGTGTGCCAGGCGCTAGTTTGTAAGACTTTTGGAGACTTCATGTTGTACTGACATCATGACAAGTCCTGACAGCATCTTGAGTCATTGGAAATCTCAAATGGATCTTGATCTGTTGGAAAAAACTAAGTTCTTCAAAAAAACATATTAGATGCTATAATCAAGAAATTCATGTTCCACCACAGGTGGGTGGGTAAATCTGTAGTGAAAATGTTGTTTGTTTATCTGGGCAAGATTTTGTGGTAAGCTTTTCAGGCTGAGTTTATTAAAGCAAGAATGATTATTTGTGTAGTTAGTTAGTGTTGGAGGGTATGTCTACACACACATTTAAATTCGACCTAATAAACATTGAAATAAGTTATTTCAAAACAACTTGTTTCGAAATAAAGCCCTTATTTTGAAATGACTTAATTTGAAATAACTAAAAGCCACTTCAGAATAAGGGAAAAGCCCCAATCGAAATAGCATGTCCAAACAGTGGACTTGCTATTTCACTTTAGGGAAGGGCACCTTGGGAGATGTGGCAACATGGCTGCCTCCTTGGGCCATGTCGGCAGGCATGTTGCCAGCCAATCCTATAAAAGCTGGCCCCGACCTCACTTCCCTGTCCATTCTGGCTAGCAGGACTCCGCAAGCAACAGACATTGTCGCTGCCTGGTTGCCTAGCCAGCACCATGCAACAAATAGACCCTCTGCCTGCCTGTAGAGTGTCCTGCTGATGTGGGACACTCTGCTTGCAGACCCTGATGGTGCCCAGCCTGTGCCTGAGGCCGTCATCCATCTGGGCCGCAGAGCAGAGCTACTCCCCCTGCCCCCTTCTGTGCCTCGCCAGATCTGGGTCCAGGAGACCAGCCCAGACTGCTGGGACCAGGTAGTGCTCCGAGACTGGGGGGATGACCAGTGGCAGAGTAATTTCCGCATGAGGAGGGCCAGCTTCAACCTCCTGGTCACAGAACTCGCCCCACTGCTGCGCCAAAGGGACACCACCATGAGGCCTGCTATCCCTGTGGACAAAAAAGTGGCCATCGCCCTGTGGAAGATGGCCACTCCGGAGTTGCACAGGTCTGTGGCGCATCTGTTTGGCATCGGGCAGTCCATCACTGGCAGCATTCTGTTGGAGGTCACCAGGGCGATCAACAGGATCCTGCTGCGACGCCTGGTCACACAAGGGGAGCCGCAGGACACCATTGCCAGCATAGCCACACTGGGCTTTCCCAATTGTGCGGGGATCCTGGATGCCACACACATCCCCGTGCGAGCCCTGGAGCAGAGAGCCACGGAGTACAGAAACTGGAAGGGGTACTACTCTATCATCCTGCAGGCCCTTGTGGACCACCAGGGCATTTTTCAAAACTGTTACGTGGGATGGCCATGGAGGGCCCATGATGCCAGGGTCCTCCGTAACCCTGCCCTGTATTGGGACATGGAGGCAGGCACCTTCTTCCCCCCTCATAACATCAATGTTGGGGGAGTAGAGGTGCCCGTCCTCATTGTGGCAGTCACGACCTATCCCCTCCATCCATGTCTCATGTGGCTGTACACAGGGCCCCTCGATGCCCTCCAGCAGATTTTCAACCGCCGGCTGAGCCACTGCCATCAGGTGATCGAGTGGGCATTTGGCGTCCTCAAGGCACGCTGGAGGTGCCTCCTTACATGCCTCCACCTTGCAGAGAGGACAGTGCTGCAGGTCATCAGTGCGTGCGTGGCCCTGCACAACTGTGAGCTGCTGGGTGAGACTGTTGCTGCTTCCTGGGAAGCTGAGACACAACTCCTCGCCGGAGACGGCGAGGAACCCAGCCCTGTGCCCCCCCTGGAGCAAGCATCACAGAGAGCTGTAACAGTTTGGGATGCACTGATGAACAACTTTGCCCTGGAGGAACTCTGAGGGCCAGGTCTGCCCTGCCCCACACCACCCTCTGCCCCGTTCGCCCACAGCCAGCCCCCACCCATCCACCTGCACTTTGAACTACCCCCAATAAAACCACTCACAACAAAGAATATGTTTCAAACTATTTATTTAACAGAACAGGGGCTGGGGCAGGGAAGGGCTGGGGAGGGTTATGGGATGGGGAAATGTGGGGGGTGTCTGTGGAGAGGGCCAGCAACTTGGAAGGGGGAGACTGGGGAAGGGGCTGAGGGAATCTGGGTGGCAGGGGAGTCCTTAGGTGGGGCCTGTGGGGGAGTCCGGGAGTGGTGGTGTTTCCTGCCCCTGCCCACAGCCACCCTGGATCTGGAGTCGCCTCTGGGGAAGGCCAGGCGGAGGACCCCCTGCAGCTGCTGGAGGGGCCATCTGCTCTACCAGCTGGCAGACGCTGCTGGGAATGGCCTTGCTCATGGTGGGCAGGCAGTCGCAGAGGTGCTGGAAGGCCTGTTCCTGTCACTCGCTGGCCTGCGCCTGGCACTCCAGGGCAGCGACCACCCGGTCTTCCGCAGCTGCCGCCTGCTCTGGCAGACGGAGGGCAGAGTCTTGGCACCTGGCTTGGTCCTGGCGCCAGGCCTGGGTGGATGCCTCAGTCCACTCCCCCAGCTCCTCCAGGCTCTCCCTGCACGTCTGGGGGGCCCTGCTCCTCCTCCGTGGTAGTCTTGGGCTGACACGTTGGGACAGCAGTGGTGCACAGCGGGCAGCTGGGCAACCTGCTGGAGGGCAGTAGAAAACACAGTTGGCCCCTGCTGCCTGCTGGCCTTCTCTTTGTGCAGCCTGTCTGCAGCACACACCTCTGCCCTGACTGTCAGTAGGACTCAGGATCCTGTGGGACATTGCCCTGGGGTAGGGCTACCAGATCCCAAAGCCTCGAAAGGAGGTCAGGGAAGTACAAAAAGGAGGACATTGGAGGACACATGGGAGAAAATGTAGTATGCATGTAATATTCTTCGGTTTTTAGGGCGCCCTGGAACACTTTCCCTTAAAAATAAGTATTCTATGGCATTACAGGATACTTCAACCCCTATAGTAAAAAGCCTCACAAAATCCTGTATTTTAAAATGCTTACCAAACAGAGAATGTTAGGATAAAAAGAAGAACATGAAGGTAAAAAGGAGACCACGTTCTCCTTTTGCCTGACATCTGGTATCTGTACCTTGGAGGCACACATGCTAGTGGTGCCCACAATGGTGAGCTCGACTCACCCACGCCTTGCTCTAGGGAGTCTCCCAAGGCCACTTGCCAGTGGCGTAGCCTGCATGCTCTCCACCCCGCCCAAGATGAGGCTGCATCTTTGACACCCAGTCCCTGTTAACCACCCCCAGGCACACAGGGGCCTATGACCCTGCTGCCACCTGTCTCTCAGGTACCCGTGGTCATGGGAGGGCCTCTGCACCTGCCAACCCTGTGCCCTACCTGGCCCAGTGCCCGGCCCTGTACCCCCTCACTGCCCATGACCTGGACAGGCCCAGCCCTGCGTGCTTCTGCAGGAGAGGAATACTCACCCAGAGGGGCTCCAGAGGTCCAGCACGATGTCCCCGTGTCCGTCTTGGAGTCCCCAGGAGCTGGGATGGTCTCAGGCCCTTGCTCCTCCTCACTGCTCTCCGACGCTGGGACAGGGAACAACTTGGGAGTCCCTGGTGTCACCTCTGCTGCTGCTGACGGTGTGGCTGGAGGCTGTCCGACATCCAGGGAGACTTCAGACCTCACGTCCACTGCCTCAGGGCCAGAGGAGGAGCTGCAGTGTCAGCCGCTGTCAACAGCCTACGTAGGCAGGCCACTGGGCTCCGGCCCCAGGAAGGTGTGGAGCTCATCATAGAAGGGGCAGGTAGCAGTGCTACCTGCCCCCTGGAGCTCCCATGCCTCCCTGGTTGGGGTGTGGTTCTGCCTGAGGGCCTTAATTTTTGAGGGCACCTGCTCCATGGTGCACTCGTGGCCCTCAGCGGACAGCACCACAGCGATGTCCGCGTATATGTTCCGGTTCTGGTGGCTTGCCCGGAACCGGGACAGGATGTCCTCCCTCCTCCAGATGCTGATGAGGCAGTGGACCTCCTCAGCAATACAGATGGGGAAACGGCATCACCCCCTGGGGCACTGGTGCCACTTGCTGCCATGCCTGCACAGGGCTGTCAGCACACTTGCAGGTACGTGTGGGAAGGGACTTCCTGTTTCCCTTGGGTGCTGTGCACCTTGGGAAGAAGGTCAGGACAGTTATTTTGAAACAACACTTGTTTTGAAATAATATATCTGAATGACGGTTATTTCGAAACGACTCCTTTCGAAATAACCATCATTTTGAAATAGCATGTCCCAACGGCGCTATATCGAACAAGTCATTTTGAAATAACAGTCATTTCAAAACAAGAAAATGTTGTGTGGACTTTTGGGTTTTTATTTCGAAACAACCAGTGTTGTTTCAAAATAAAAGCGTCATGCGGACGTACCCGTTGATGTTGGCAAATGAATGATATAGTTTATGTTACCATCTTGATCAATATTTTTTACATATGATTACATTGGGATGAGTCATTTTGTATGTAATCACCTCAACATTGAATAAGTTCCAGAGGGGTAGCAGTGTTAGTCTGTATAGAGAAAAAAAATGAGAGTTCTGTGGCACCTTAAGGACTAACAACTTTTGTGGCCTGCAACCCACTTTGTCAGATTGTTTTTATCAGTACTGAAGGTTCTCAGCTATTGAAAAATTATAAATGATTTTGTTTTTCAAAGCAGCCACTGATTATAAAGAGCTTTCTTCATATTTAAATAAGATTATTAAAATCATTCCAAAATCTGTTTGGTATCCTCATCCTATTACAGGAGATCTAGATTCATCTTGAAGCAGAAGCATCCAGAAACAGAAAATGCTACAGCAAATGAAGCACTAAATGTGCAAGAGCTCTTCTTTATTGGTATCTTTTTGGCCTACATTTTTGAAAAATTACAAGCGATTTGATGTAACATACTTCAAAAGGTTGCCATATTTAGTCTCCCTTTTTACCTTTCCGCAAATCCGTGGCAGCTTTACAAGGTAGGCAAGAAGCTACCATTTCTTTGAATGCAGCAGGGGCCACACTAGCGCTGGGCACATGGTGCTTGTGCCCTGAGTGTCAGGGCCAGTGCCCTGGGTCTCCAGGAGACCGGAGACCTGACCGCCGTGGGCCCAATGCAGCCTCCCTCTGCGGCCCAGGGATCCAGGGCTTGGCTGCCGTCAGCCTGCCCAGGGCTATCCCTTTGGGGGACAGGGCCCAGGGCCAATTGGCCTATGTGGGCCACCCGCCTGGCCAGTCTGTCCTGGGGGGGGGCGAGGTGAGGCAGGCTGGGTATGCTGTCATGTGGCCAGGGCCCTGCAGAGCCGCCTGGGCCTGAACACAGCTGCTGGAGCCTAGCAAACAGTGGGGCCTGGGGTGATAGCCCCTCCCCTGGAATGGCCCCGCCCCCACCCCCTCTGGCCACACACCCCCGGCCTGGCTCCAAATCTATTTTGGGGGCAGCAACACCCCTGGAATGCAGTGTTTTGTTATATATGTAAAATAGTAAGGACCTGGATAAGTACATCATGCTCAGAAAAATGATTTAAAAATGTTTACAGCTTTGTTGTTTCTTTAAAGAAATCCAAGCTTACACTCCTGCATCAATGTACTTTTAGGAAAGAAAAAAGGTACTAAGGGAAGAAAGTTTCTAAGGGGACAAAAAAGTACTTGAAGCATATTTTTTATAGCTAAAAAGAAAGCATTCATGCTTCAGCTATCAAACCAACAAACAAACTCAACTGCCAAAATTATCTTTGAGCATGAAACATGGGTAAATTGAGCCAGATCCTCAGCTTCTGTGCATTGGCAGAACCAGTGGAACTACCCCAGTTTATGTCCTGGAGTTTCAAAAAGTTTTACCTTGCAAGACAATGTTTTTATAAAATAATAAGTAACTTTAAATAAAGGTTTGAGAATGGAACTGCTGTCTATGGGTGTAGCACTGTAGTGGTACACTGTAATGTTATGGTTACAGTTCTCATTCAGTCTATTAGCAATGAACTACAATTTGTAGCCAATTAAATATTTGAGAAAGCTACTAGTTTTCTTGTCTGAGAGTCTGCACACTGTAATTTACTATTGATTTGGTAATGGAGAGTATGCATACCATTGAATTAGATACTCTCAAAAGTGTTGTTACTTCTGAAGCCTGATTTGAATCAACAATGTAACTGCTGTCATTTCAGTGGCTCAAAGAGCCATGTAATGGGACCATGACTGATATCACAGCACAATATTAAGGATAGATGATTTTTTTGAGACTGGCTGCTGTTTTCTTTTTCTTTTCTTCTCTCATCTTCCATTGTGACAGTATAAACTGGCCTACCCAAGCTGGCTGGGGAAAAAACTAATGTTAGAAAAAAGTCAATCATGTCTGTCATCTGTCAGCATTTTTGGTAGACTTCAGAGGCTGTCTTTATTTAATGAGAGCATGTTTTTCACTGTGTGTATTTCCATTATGATGTGGAATTCAGTTTTACTGACTTACAGTGGCCATATTAGAAATGATTTTCTATCTACTTTGTATATAAAACCCCTATGATGAGGTGTTCAGCCCTGAAGGAGTTAGGGTGACATAGGAGAGGCCAATTAAGATTACAGCCTGCACATGAAGGTTAGCCAGCCTTGACTGAAAAGCCTGATCAAAGATCAAGCCCAGCTACACTGGAGCAAGCTGGGCTTGTTTAAAGCCAGGAAATGGTAAGCAAACAAAGTTGGGCAGGAGAAAACTCAGGGGAGGTGCAAGAAGAACCGTGGGATTCAATCTTGCATAAAGGATTTATCCGAAGGAGTAGCAGAATGGAAGGAGGTCTGTGGAAGATGGAGCAGGAAGAAGCAGCAAGAGTTGATAGTGTGTAGGTCTTGCTTGCTCACAATAGGTTCTTTAGGCTGGAACCCAGAATCGTGGGTGGGGATGCCTGAGTTCCCCTGTCAGGCACTGGGAAAGAGGGTGCTAGGATGGATGAGATCTAATCCTCAGACCTAGCCCTGAATGGGTGCTGCAGAGGTGAGTGAATCCCATTCCACACAGTCCCTAGGGTGACAAAATTAACATACTTGAATTTTACCTTTTCTTCATGGATCTAATTCATTTCCAAATTACCCACACTGAATTTGGTACTGCAACTTTGATCTAATACTCGTTGGTTTCTTGGCAGCAAAAATGTTACAATTTTTATGTTTTATCATACAGATTTTATCACTTTAATATGAAAATAGGTCATTCTCCACTAAACCACTGCCAAAGCATGACATTTTTACTATCCCCATTACTTCTGCAGTACACTTAAATTTGATTTATGAGAACATTTTATGGTATGTTTGTCCTTAGGAGGCTCTGAGCAATGAGATAAAGAATATTAATGTTATTCGCTTCAGAAAAGGAGAATGTGTTGCATGTTGATTGGCTGCAGCTATAACTTAACAACAACAACAAAAAAATCAAATTTCAACTAGTTGAGAAAAACACTGAAAACTCTTTCCTCTGACATGTCCTGAGAACAGTGAAAAGAAATAACAGGAGGCAGGAAGGAGGGGGAAGCCATGAAGCATCTCCCTTAACTACTTCAGTTCACAAGGTGGTATTGGATCATGCATGAAACGCCAAGAAAACTTGCTTCAAAAAGATTTTTTGGATCAATCGCAGGAGGGTCAGAAGTCATGCAAAGGTGGCAAACCCTGTCATTTTACCACTGACCTTTTTCAATTGAGATGAACATAACTGAAGAATGTGCAATGTGTTTTCTATAAGGCAGCATTTTCAGAAGCAACTGATAATTTTGGTGACAAATTCTGCATGGGTAGTCATAGTATTCTAAACTCCAGTTCATGTGTCTTATGAAGTGGGATTCTACTGACAAAACACATGCGATAAATGTCTTTAAAAATGCTGCAGACTCCTTGTTTGTTTTAATAATTTTGAGTGTCTCAGACTGAGTGCTTGATCTGAGACATTTTACAGGAACATCACTCTCAGTGTTGAACACTGATCTTGTAAAAATCAGGCTTTTAATTTATCTAAAGTTGGATATCCAAAACTTGAATCACTCAACACTTTTTAAAATATCCCCAAGATGTGTCTGTGCATGCTGTTTCCATGAACTTACATTATGAAGTATGTCTTCAATAGAGTCCCTGTGGAAGTGGTTTTGGCACTTTTGGTTTTACACTTCTGTCTCCAGGGAGTCACTGAAATATTTGCCATCACAGACTGATTAATTGTTAAAAAAACTGATGACTTTTCTGAAGTGGACTGAGAGATGTTGCAATATGACTATGATATGTTAGTATTTTAGCGGAAACCTTGAGTTAAAAATGTTGAGTGTGAGCTTTTATAAAAACATAAAGTAAGTGTGGCTTAAAAGTTCATGAAAATTCGAAACTAAGATTGCTTCAGTAGCTTGCATCTAGATAATGTTATTAAGACTGAATTAGACCCATGCTTCACCTGCAGGGTTATAGTATTTAGAATTTACTTTATGTACCTCCCCTTTTTAAGACCCTCTGACTAAAATGAAAATAAATAAATAAATAAATAAATCTAATGCAAATATCTATGTGGATTTCAGAATGTTATGCATTGTTGGCCAAAACAATACCTTTCCATTGCAAAACTGATTTTTTTTCTTTATTTTGGCACCCTTTAGCATAGGAAATGTTCCATAGAGTGCCTGTAGTAAGGAGAGCAGTTGCCCTCCAGCTGGGAGTCAGTTGGTCATCAGCACTCCCCCTGCTGGCCTGAAGAAGCTCTGTCCAAAAGCCCTGCCTGGAACCAAAGAGGCGGGCCAGGGGAAAGGTGGGGGAGATGGAGGGGAAGAGGTATGGTTGAGCCATTGAATCTTCCTCCTGGGGAGACCCAAGGAGGTGAGCGCTGGTGGGATTTCCCTCTATGTTCACCACCCCCACATCAGGGCCTGGAAGATCTTCTCTCGGCAGAGAGTCTGGATAAAGGAAACAAGGAGGATTCCCATGAGGACTGAGAGGAACTTCCCTCCATGGAGAATGCTGATGAGCAGGCAGCACTGAATCCCTGTGATGTGGAGGAGCTGCTGCTGGTGGACAGACTGAAGGGGTTGCCAGACAGACCAGCTCTTGACAGTGAATACCTGACCAGGATCCCACTGGGCACTTATCCAGAAGACCTGGAGGACTTTGAACTTGCCAGGGGGAAAATTGGAAGAAGTAGTCCAGGGACAGCTGGTGAATGTCCAGCTGCTTTTGGGTCAGCATTTCAGCTGGAGCCCACTGACTCAGTGTCACTGTTCGCCACTGATAGGGCCCTGGGATGGCACACAGTGGAGTAGGCAGCCCTGAATTCCTCCCCCAACCCCACCTGACTGCGGGTGCTTTGCCTTACCATTCCTGAGGAGCTGAAGGCCACAGACTTTGTTACGTACTTTGCCTTACCTGGCCAAGGGGATTGAAGGCTCCTGACTGTGGGTGATTTGCCTTGCCCTGCCTGAAGGCTAAAGGCCTGAACTTTGGACACTCTGCCTGGCCCTATTTGAGGGCTAGAAGGCCACAGGACTAGGGGAGTTCTGCCTGGCTCCATAGAGGGCCAGAAACCCCACACCATAAGGTGGCTCTGCTGAGGACTGAGTCAACTACAATGCCCTATGTTTAATTTGCTAAAGAACAAAATTTGAATTGATTTTTTTTTAAATAGAAAATATTGTGACTATGGCTACTTAAGACAATCTGAGTCTCCCGTGCTGCATATACACTCTGGCCATTTTTAACTTCACGCTGGCAGCGAAGAGAAAATTGGTCTCTCTCCCTCTTTCTCTTTCTCAAACTAAAAGCTAGCCTTGCTACTTGTGTTAATGGAGGTTCTCCTTTAACATGTGAAGTCCAGGACCTATGATGTTTGTCAAAGTAGTTCTGATGCTCCCCAGTTTGAACTAAGAATTGGTTGGGCCTAAAAAGCCACACTTAGTTCAAACTAACCACTTAGTTTGAATTTATATAGTTCAAACTAGCATGGCTACATCATGCTAGTTCAAACTAAGTTTCAACTAAGCGCTAAGTTCAGACTAACCATGCAAACTTACTAGATCCAACTAAGCTAATGAAACCCTTTTTGTTTGAACTAGGCAAAGCCTATTGTAGACAGGGAGCAAATTAGTCCGGAAGAAGCCTCCTTAATCTGGAGTAATTTGCATGCATAAACATAGCCCATAGTTCTTGTGGAAACCTATTCCAGAGTTTAACTATCATTTATAGTTAGGTTAGATATTAAGAAGACTTTCTACCTCACCCCTGCTGCAGGGGACAGAGCAGGATTGTTCCTAGTCCTCTTCACAGCAGCCCTTAGTGTATTTGAAAATTATTAGGTCTCCTGTCATTTTTATTTTCTCAAGACTAATATGCCCAGTTTCTTCCCCCCCCCTATTTTCTTTCTTTCTTTCCTTCTGTTTTTTTTTTTTTTAAACCTCTTTTTCTACATAGGTCAGTTTTTTAAAACTTGTATCCTTTTGTTGCTCTCTTCTGGACCCACATGTTTCCTAAAATGTGCTTTGTTGTTTGTTTTTATATTTATATTCACAAAGGACAAAGCAAGTAGTTAGATGATTGCTTTGCAGGTGCACTGAAGCATTCTGTGGGGCAGGAAGTGTCACTTGCTGTAGGTGTACAATGAGGTTTTCACTTGGCTGGCTCTGTATACTGGCTCAGTGTAAATGTTAAATACAACCAGATGCAGAGATGTGTTTAGTACAGTGAGAAAAGTTAGTGCTCATCACTTCTGGACAGCTCAGCCTTGCCTATCCAGACCTTCCCAGTTGCTTTCTTGCACACATATTCCAGTTCCTTTCTAGCAAGAATAGCAGCTGCAGAGACACAAATGTTGACTGCCTAGAAAACCTACAGGAATCAAGACCTCAGCTTGTAGTAACATTTTCTTGCTATGTCATAGCTGCATTTAAATAGTGGCTTTTATGAGCCTTCATAATTTGTACCATTATTAACGCAGTAGTTCAGGACTCATCTTTATTTGTTACAACAAGCATGTAATTAGTTCAGTGCAGGTTGAGATCTGGTTAGTGAATACGTTGCGAAAATGCAGGTTTTTTTTTTAAATGAAATGCAATTACACTAATAAGCAATATAATGATTGTGATAAAATAGCAAAAATCAGTTCATTTTGATCCTACCATATTGCATCATCCTATGTCTGTTAAATCTACTTATTACACCAAGCAGGAAAATGATGTGACACAAGTTCCTAGGTGATATACAAGCTCTCCATATTGACTTTGGTAGTGAATTCGGTTCTGTGCAGGTGGTCTCCTGTTTGAGGGGGTCTCCAGATGGGACAGCAAAAACAATGAGCGTCCTGTGGCACCTTAGGCTATGTTCACATGTAAACTGTTATTTTGAAATAAGTTATTTTGAAATGAGTTATTTCAAAATAAAGTCCTTATTTCAAAATAAGTTAATTCAAATTAAGAAATGTTAATTCGAATTAAGGGAAAGCCTGCTATCGAAACGGCTGTTATTTTGAAATAGTTATTTCGAAATAAGGCCATTTGGACATGTTGTTTCAAAACAGTCATTTTGAAACAATGGCTGTTTCGATTTCAAGAGAAATTTTACTGTTTCAAAATAACGGAACGTCATGTGGACATAAGAAATTTTATTTCGAAACAACGGCTGTTGTTTCAAAATAAAACTCTCATCTGAACACAGCCTTAAAGACTAAGGCTATGTCTAGGTTGCACTTTAGTTCTAATTAATGAGGATTAATTCGAACTAAAATAGGGCATGCCCACACTGGCTTTCATTACTTCGAACTAAGAAACTACTTAGTTTGAAGTAATGAACAGTTACATCAAAGTTGTAAAACTTTGCTTAACTTTGAAGTAACAATTCATTCAAACATAACAGTTTGAATTAACCCCAAAAAGCCATGTTAATTGGAACTAACCATCAGTTTGAATTAAACGGAGTCTGCCCTTCTCCCCCCAGGGTGCATGGTACCAGGAAGAACATGCCTGCCCTGGACACCACTGCTCCACACTCTCACAGGCACACCCGACCTGGACAACCCACTGTGTGCAGCCTATACAGACATGTGTCAGGCAAGCACAGGCAGCCAGGGCAGATGGAGGGCTCCTGTTTGGAGCCAACAGGAGGTCCTCTGCCTCCTCAGCATCTGGGGCAGTGAGGACATCCTCTCCCAGTTGCCAATCAGCCACTGCAATGAGGAAATATACACAGACATCACCCAGGCTCTCTCTGTGAAGGGCCACACCTGCACCACAGAGCAGGTGGAGATGAAAATCAAGGAACTGCGGTAGGACTATGCCCAGGTCAGTGAAGTGAGGTGGCACAGGGGGCACAGCATGTGCCAGCAGTTGCCCCTACTATGAACAACTGAATAGCTTACTGGGAGAGGAGCCCATGAACCTCCCAGTGTAGTGTTGACTCTGCAGAGCCCCCCTTTATGGCTGACCCCAGGAGGGGGACTCCATGAAAGGAAATGTCCCCTTGGATTTGGGAGACACCAGCTGTCCTCAGGGGGCTGCCACTAGCTGACCCAGCTGCCAGCTCAGAGCTCTTCCCCACCCCCATGGAGGGACCAGCCAAGCCAGAGGAGGAGGAAGAACAGGAGGAGAAAGACCCTCCACCCATGGAGGAGGAGGCTTGTGAGGGAACATCACGCTGGACCTGCCTGTGACACTGACAGTGTGGGCGGACATGGCCTGGGGACAGGCAGGGTCCTGGGGATGGAGAGAGTGTGGAGGCCCTCCCATCAGGCAGAGAGGCTGGGGACCATGTGTGGGGGAAGACCCAGACCCAAGGAGGGAGAACCAGAGGTGGCAGCTGCAGCAGCAGACAGCATGCAGACCACACCACTAGCACACGGCCTCGGGAGGTACCTCAGGAACAGGGTGGGACTGACTGCTGCTCGCCACTGTGGGCACTGCACCTGATCCGGGCAGCACAGCATAGCCACGTGTATCTTGGGGGCCCTAACCCACAGGACATGGATCAGGAAGCAGGGGGACAGTCAGGGTGCACCTGCTTGCTGCTGGCAGGCTGCACCCAGCACTAGATAGCAAGCTGATGGGACCAAACCTGTTCTCTGCTTCCCTCCAGCAGCTTGTGCAGCTACCCGCTATGCTACTTCATGGAGCTTGCCACACACTACAGGGTGGAGGAGGAGGGCCCGCCACACCTGGGATGACCTGCTCCAGGACCTCATCCACCTGGGCCAGGGGCCAAAGAGGGCATACAGGCCTGGACAGAGCAGGTGTCAGCCCACCAAGTAGCTGCCCTGTGCCTGGTGCAGTGGTCTGTTGACTTGGATGAGCAGCACACCATAATCCTTGTGCAGCAGAGCTACAGCCTTCTGAGCATTGGTGTGGCCCTCCAGTATATGGCGGCCAGCATGCACTGGCTGGCCGACCACGTCACCCCTTCCTGTTGCGGAGGGAGCTGCCCCCAGGGAACTCACCATCCCTTATCACTGGCACTCCTGGACCCAGAGTGTACATGGGGAAGTCTGGGGCATGCCCCCCCTCCGGGCACCATCACTGCCCCCCCATCATGACCTTCCTGCCTCATCAAGTCCTCACTTCTCCCCAGTTCTCCTCCAAGTCCCAACTTCTCCCACAAGTCCCCAGTTCTCCTCGCTTCTCCCCCAAGTCCCGAACCCCCTTGTTGTCCCCAAACCCCCATTCTTTGTAAATAAATCCTGGTAAACCATTCTCTTTTGTCTTGTGATTTTTATTGTTTTGGCAGGAGGGAGAGGGCAGATAGATGGAGTGGTATGGGTGCCTGGTGGCAGGCACAGCCCTCAGTGTTCCTCATGGAGGAACAGGTCCACCAGCACCTCTCAGATGCTGGCCACTGTCTGCTGGGCTTGTTCCGTCTGAGCCACCAGCTCAAGCTGTTTGAAGCACCTGGCGAGGCATTCAGCTTCTGCGTCCCAAATGTGGGGGGCCCTCTACTCCACAGTTCACACAGATTGTGCAGCACAACACAGGTGCTGATAACCTTGAGAATGGTCTCCTCTGCTAGGTGGAGGCATGTCAGGAGAGCCCTCCATCAGGCTTTGAGCAAAGCAAAGGCATACTTGACAACCTGGTAGCACCTGTTTAGCCTCCTATTAAAAAGCTCCTTGCTGGCGTCCAGGTGGCCCATGTGTGGCTTCATAAGCCATGGGAGCAGTAGGTAGGCGCTGTCCCCAACTATGAGGACGGACACCTGCACATCCCCAGGGGTGATGTTTTCTGAGGGGAAGCAGGTGCCTGCCTGCATGCACCTTTAGATGCTGGAGTTTCTGAGCACGCGGGCATTGTGCACCCTTCCTGGCCATCTGATGTACATGTTCATGAATATCCCCCAGTGGTCCACAAGGGCCTGCGTGGTCATGGAATAGTAGCCCTTGCAGTTACAGTACTCCCTGGCTCATTGTTCCAGGGCTCAGACAGGGACGTGTGTGGTGTCCAGGATGCCTGTGCTGTTGAGGGTGGTGAGGCTGTCAGTGGTGTCCTGCAGGTTACCTGGGGTGATAAGGTGGGCTAGAAGGACTTGGTTGATGGCCTTGCTGACCTGAAGGAGGGCAGTCCCCATAATGGGCTTCCTGATCCCAAAGTGATGTGCAGTGGAGTGGTAGGACTCTGGGCTGGCCATCTTCCAGAGGGTGATGGCCACTCTTTTGTCCACGGGGAATGCAGGTCTCAGCCAGGTGTCCCTGAACTGCAGGATCGGGGTGAACTCGTGGACCAGCTGAGGGAAGATCTGCTTTCTCATCCTCAGGTTCTACATCCACTACTTGTCATCCCACGTGGTAAGAACTATCCATTCCCAAAAGTCACTGCTGGTTTAGTGTGCCCAGCATCAACAGGACATGGAGGGCACCAGGGTGGCTGCAGCAGCAGCAGGCAGTGCTGGCATGGTGGTGATGCTGGGGTCCACCTCTGTGCTGTCAGGGTCAAAGAAGACCATGTTCCAGGCAGTCAGAGCACTGCACAGGGTTGTGCAGCTGCTGAGCACCTTCGTGGCAAGCTGCGGGAGCTGGGCTTGTTCCATGATCTCCTTGCTCTGCCTCTTGACAGCCAGAACGGGCAGAGGGCTGAGGTCAGTTCCTGGTTCTATGGGATTGGCTGAGGAAGTATACTTTCTCAGGGACCATGTTGCCACACTTCCCATAGTGCCCCCTTTCTAAGTCAAACTAGCAAGTCCTGGACATGCTAGTTTGATTTGGGTTTCTAGTGGGGCCATGGTAGTTCAAATTAACTTAATTTGAATTAACAGATATTAGTTTGATTTAATTAGCTCAAAGTAAGTTAATTCGAACTCACGTTCTAAAAGTAGACATAGCCCAACAGATTTCTTTGGCCATAAGCTTTTGTGAACTCCAACCCACTTTGTCAGATGGGATAGGAGTTGTTCCACGAGTTATGCAAAGAGGGGTTTGTGAACAGGACTTCCACAAATGTTCTCATTTGCTGTGAATATTCATAAGAGTGAAATGTTCTTCTGCTGGGAGATTCTGGCTGGGGGTGGTCGGGAAGTGTTGTAAATCTGGATATTTGCATGAATGCCCATGTCAGAAATCTTTATCGATCAGCTTGAAAAGCACTGTAAGCAGCAACTTCTTGCTATTGATCCATCAGTGTTCATGCTACATACATGCACACTGATACTAAGCCCAAGGACTCAATTATTAACTAAAAATGGTATCTCCGACTTCCTCAGCATGAGCTATATCATACCACCCTGGGGCCTGGAAACTAAAGTTCTTGTCTGAACTTCCTCTCCATTCTCCCAGTATGGGAAAGCCCAGCCTTTTTCTTTTCTGTGGGCTACTACCATGCTTTCTTTAAGGTCTATATACCCACAGTCACTGAATGCACCCGCCAAAGTCATTATGGAGAAAAAAATCTTAGACTTTACTAGGTTTCTGGAAATATTATGAGGTTTCCATGGAAATCATTCTAAACATCCACTAGATTCAGCAAAACATGAGATCCTTTCTGTATGTCTTTGAACATCCATTCTATAGAACTACATAACAGAGATGTAGTTCTGTTCTAGAGGCTGATTGGAGTCAAAAACAAAAATAGACAATATCAGTCTGTGTTGAACTCCATAGCTCTGTCCTTGCTTTATGGCAATGTGGTTAGTTTGGAGCTGCCATGTCAGACATAGGTCTGTCAGAGCCTTGCACTTTCAGAGTGATTTCCCGTGTAGAACAGACCCTGAAATATCTAATTTCTTCTGTTGTGAAGCTGGTTGCTGGGTGGGATAATACATGTTTTCTCAGCCAAACATCCCAAGCACACTCTTGGGGAAATGCCTCTGAGCAGGTGTGTCATTGGTGGTGGGCATGAGCCCCCATTCCTAGCATTAGTGCCCAGGGCCAATTTCCATTCCCAACTGGAGACACGGGGTTGGGCCAGCAGTCTGGCCCTGACCCTGACCAGGGATGAGGGGATGGGCACAGCAGTGGCAGCAGCCCAATCCCACCTCGACCCTGGCTGATGACATGGAGTTGGGCTGCTGTGGCAGTATCATCCCAGTCCAGCCCCGATCCCAGCCAGGCACATAGGGCCAGATCAGGGCTAGATGGTGGGGCCAGTGATGCAGGGATCAGGTTCAGCAGAAGGGAGGCTGTGCCAAAACCAGGCCCTGATAGTTTGAGTTTTGGCAGCCCAGTGACATTCCTGGCTCTGAGCTCAAGAAATGGGGTAGGTGGAAAATGCCACAGAGATAGCTGACTTTACTTTGTGTGGGGTTGTAGGGTCCCATTTGAAGCTATGTCACTTAGGCCCAGCCTCCTTTGTTCCAAAGGGGCAGCTGTGTTAGTCTAGTCCTTACAAAAATAAATAAATAAATAAATAAATAGAAGAAAAAAGAGGAGTCCTGTAGCACTTAAAGTCTAACAGATTTATTTTTCGTATGAGCTTTCGCTGGAGAAAATCCCACTTCATCAGATGCTTTGAAGAGAAATGAACTTACAGAATGGAAAGAAAATAAATGAAAGACAGTGTGAAACATGGGATTAGGTCATGCAGTAACAGCAAATCAGAGCAGTTGTTAAGGTTCAAACCTGGGAATGATGAAGTCATATTACCTGTTGTTATGGGAAAAGAAACCATAGTCATGATTTAGTCCTGCTTTCACACAATCTAATTTGCATATTAATTCCACTTCAACTGTTTCTCTTTGAAGTCTTGATGTCCCACTGACGTCCCTGAGTATAGTTGTTAACAAATCATTTAGGCTATGTTCACACACAGGGGGTTATTTTGATACAAGTTGTATCAAAATAATGCCTATTTTCGAAATAAGTTAATTTGAATTAACAGTTTGTTAATTTGAATTAAGGAAAAAAGCTCAAAGTGAAATAGCAAGTTCAGACAACAGTTATTTCGAAACGAGTCACCATTGTTTCAAAACAACATGTTCAGACGGCATTGTTTCAAAACAATCATTTCGAAACAACGTTGTTTCGTCCTCACATGTGGTTTAAGTTGTTTTGAAACAACACCATTGTTTCGAAACAACGGAACCCATTGTTTCGAAACCATGGTGCATCATGTGAACATGGCCTTTCTTATTTTGAAACAACCTCTGTTGTTTTGAAATAAGACTGCTGTGCAAACACACCCTTATAGAGTGATTAAAAAGATGGAAGTGTTCAGCAATTGGCTTTTCTGTTTTGTGCTTTCTGATGTCAGTTTTGTGTTAATTGATTCTTTTGCGCAGGAATCGTCCTGTTTGTCTAATGAATAAGGAGTTGGGGCATTTCTGGCACATGATGGCATAGATCACATTAGTAGATGAGCAAGTGAATGAGCCTTTGAACCAACCTACAACACATTCTTCTACATGGCTGGACTTCAGAACAAAGAGAAAATCCATCTACAACACATACTTTACTTTCTTACAGAAGAAAAAAGACACCAAACTGTCTAAAGTAGTATACACCACTAAAGACAACATGAGCGACACCTTCAACCCAGACAACAACATTGTTAATCTCTCAAGCTACACACTTATTCCAGCAGAGGAATCTGTGCTATCTCGGGGGCTTGTTTTTTTTTTTTTTTCCCAGTCTCCACTGGCAGCAAAATTTAGTGGCAGTTAAGGAGAGTTACGCAAGCTGGGCAGAGTAGCTTGTGTAATTCCTGTTGGCTTTGTAATTCTCCTTTAGCATAACATCTTCACTGTGCTGCACCAACAAAAACACATTCCCATCAATGCAGAACTACACCACTTGTGGGGTTGGTTTTATTAGAACAACTTCTGGATCGACTGTGTCTTTATTGGCTGGTCTAGTATAGTCAATCTGAGGGTATGTCCACACATCTCTTTTATTTTGAAATAACACTGGCTATTATGAAATAAAAGAGATTACATCCACACGATGTTTTCTTATTTCAAAATGACAGGATCCGTCATTTCAAAATAAGAACCATTGTTTCGAAACAGCTTAAACCCAGATAGTTTTGAACAGGTGGCTATTTCAAAACATTTGTTTTGAAATAATGCCGTTTGGATGCATTATTTCAAAATAACCAGCATTTAGGAATAACGTGTTAGACTTTCCTCCCACCCTGGGAGGGAGGGCCACTCCTCCTCAGCACCCTGGCCAGGGTTCTAAGGAGAGATGCAGGTGTGAGGTGGCTGCAGCCTTGGCAGCTCACCCTGCCACCAGCTCTGGGGGCTGCAGCCCCCGGTGGGGTGGCTGCAGCCGCGGTGGCTCACCCGGCGCCCAGCTCTGGGTCGGAACCAACTCCCCTCATCTGCAGCCACTCAGCCCCCAGGCACTGGAGGGTGGTGGGACTAGGTGAAGTGTGGCTGCTGGGGTGCCCCATGGCCCCTGCCCCACTACCCCCAGCAAGAAAGGGGACACAGGGCAGAGAGATCCCTCCCCTGGAAGCTGTTTTCCCCTGCCTGGCTCTCCAGGCAGGGGATTGGGTGGCAACATGGCCCACCAGGGGCATGTTGCCACACCTCCCAGGGTGCCCCTCGCCTGCAATCGAAATAGCATGTCCATAAGCAGGGCATGCTATTTCAATTGGAGGGCCTTTACTAATTTTGAATTAATTTTTTTTATTCAAAATAAGTTGTTTCATTTTAAGGGTTTTATTTTGAAATAAGTCATTTTGAAATGACTTATTTCAGAATAAAGCTTTGTGTGTGGACATAGCCTGACAGTGGTAGATTTGCCGTTGTCAGTGTAGACATACTCTTAGAGTGATAACAGTAGAACTCTTTTATTTATGGAGCTACATGTCTTGTCCTGAACCCACTGCCATTCATGACAGTCTCTTTGCTTACCTTAGCAAGTTACGGACCAGGGCTGTCTTTTGTATAATGATTTAAATTCCACAGGTCAGGAATTGTAATATTTCTATTTAGGGTATGCCTAGGACAGTGGTTCCCCATATTTTCTCTGCCATGGCACACCTTGCTACCTTTAATTAATTTGAGGCACACCACCATATAGTTTCCAAATAAACTTATGAATATTCATGAGCCAATGTCCAATCCAGAGCTCTTTGAGTAGTTTTTCAAAAAAATTTGTGGCTTACCTGCTCAGACGTGATGGCACACCTGTATGCCTTGACACACTGGTTGGGAAACACTGGCCTCAAATATTATGCAGCTAATACTAGAAGCAAATGCTAAGTCTACATCTAAATTCTTAGCTTGGACTTGATTATTCCAAGCTAAGTAGTTCAAAAGTTAGTTTGAAGTAGGCACATTTTTTTTTTTTAGTTTGAACTAACTTTTAATTTGAACTAGATCTCCTTTTTTTTAGTTTGAACTAACTTTTTAGTTCAAACTAAAAAAGCACAGTTAGTTTGAACTAGAAGTTTGAACTAAAAAATTGTGCTTAGTTCGAACTAACCACTAGGTCAAACGTATTTAGTTTGAACTAGTAGTGGTAGCTTAAACTAAATATGCAAATTAGTTCAAACTAAGCAGTTAGTTCAGACTAAGCAGCCAAACTAACTAGTTCAAACTAAGCTTTGCTTAGTTCAAACTTTTTTTTTTTAGTTCGACCTAGGCAAAGCCTAACATAGACAGGGTTCAAATTAGTTTTAATTAAGGCTTCATAATTTGAAGTAATTTGCTAGCGTAGACATAGCTAAATAGTTGTATGGTAATATAGTCTCTCAGACTTTGTATAGCAATTTTTTTTTCCTTTGGTAGGTGTAGTGCAATTAGAAAGGAAATCTGTCAATTCATTTTGTGCAGTTTCCTTCCTGGTACTAATTGTGAAGTCCTGCTGCAGAGGCTCCTGAAAGAAAATGAGATTGGCAGCACCTTTGTAATTTCTTTGGTCAGCAGATTGATTAATCTGCTTTTCCAAATAGCTCCTTGTGGAGTTAGGTTCTTGTTAAGGTTCTGTTGCACCTGAAAAGGAGGTGTTCTTTGCCCTGTATAGGAAGATTAATATAGCAGTTTCTGTCTTAAAGATGAAAACAACATTGGTCCCCTTAACAATGAATTTATGATGTGTTATAAAACAAAATTCCCTACTGGCATTTCTAGTACTAAGTCAGGGGTTCCCAGACTTTTCAGTGACATGGCACACTTCAATCGGACAAAGGATTCCATGGCACACCCACTTTTTTTAGCTGAATTAATCACTTATAAACATCACATTTACCATGGTTATGGTCTTACTGGAGTGGTTTAAACCATGGTGTATACAACAAGCTAAAGAAGGATCAAGTGCATTAATATTTTAAATCTACTGGACAAAAATACACATCATCTCAAGTTTGCCCTTTGACCACATTTTAGAAAAGAAATACCAATACCTTGTTTTTAACTTGATAGTTAATTTTCACAAGTTTATGAGTTGTAATTTTGGTTGGATAGAATATTGTTCAAGATGAAACAAAATTTGCTTTACATTGATTTTCATTACCTTTGTACAAAATTTCATAGCACACTTGGATAGCTCTCATGGCACACCAATATGCCACAGCACACTGGTTGAAAACAATTGTGCAAGATAAACAAGAAGTCTGATGACACTTATAAAGACTAACACATTTATTTATCACATGAGGTTTCATGGGAGAAAATCCCACTTCATCAAATGTTGTAAACTCCTCATCTTCAAGCATCTGACAAACAGGGATTTTCTCCCACAATAGCTCATGCAATAATTAAATGTGTTAGTCTTTGAAACTGCCACAAGACTCCTTGTTGTTTTGCTGAACTAGACTGACACGGCTGCCCTCTGGAACTTGTAATCTACAACTATATGTATTTCAAGTGATGCTGTCAGATTGAAATGAATCACTTCCACAAAAAATGAACTAAGTTTCACATACACAGTATTTTTTTGAAAGTTGAACTTACCGAGCAGTTGTGTCTGCCATGGATACTGCTTGTACTGTTGTGCTGTATTAGGCTGTGGAGTTTTTCAGCAAGTGTATAACCAAGATCTGCCTGAGGAAAAGAAAGAGGTCATGGGGCCTGATCTTACCCTGCTGTTAATACAGACCCCACTACCAGCTCTGTGTTCTTGACTAGATAGTGACATTCATTGAATGCAGCTCAGTGGCCTGTTTCAGCCTGCACTTCAGCAACAGGAAGTTCAAAGAGAGAACATTATGGATTCCTCTCTAGTCCTTCCCTTTTCCTGGCAGTGCCTTTAGCTGCAGAACTGATATTCCCTCTTCTCCCTTGCTTTCGTCAGGAGCAGAATTAATTGATCTGTAATAGAAGTGAAAACAGAGGAGATTTCTGATCTTGGACATGATATAGGGAACTGGCTGGATTTTTCTTTTCCTGGATGTTCTACTTAAGATAAGACTGAGCACCCACCACTAAACATTGGGGGGTGGGGGGACGATTCCTCCATTTGGTGTTACAAAAATCCTTTTAGTTCAAACTGAAAAAAAAATTAAGAAAGCGAATAAGTGAAATTCTGTTTTGGGTTAACCATACTGTTGTTTCAATTTCAGGGACTAAACTATTTTTGTTTTTAAATAAAACTATGCATATTTTGCAAGTCAATTTGAATTGAAATTTTTAGTCTGACCATGTCAAAATGAAACTGTTTCAAATGATTTTTTACTTCTTCAGATGGGGGGAAAAAAAAAAAAGAGAGTGAAACATTTGAAAAATTGCCAGTATATATGCATCTTCCAGAAAAAAGAAAAAAAGTTTAATACAACAATTTTCACCCAGATCTGACCCATCATTGGCAATTGCTTGTTTGTAACATTTTATCCCAGAGTAAATTTCTATCTTCCCCCTCTCTCCACAAACCGACAAAGTGATTTCTTGTCTTATGGATTTGGAAACCCTACTGGCTCAAATCTTTGTGCATGCAAAAAATAAATCATTCAGTTTCTCTGAACGGTCATGCAAATAAAGACAAGTTGCTCAAATGTTTGTGGAAAGCAAAAAGTAACTACTGACCCGTTGGTGCTCAACAGGGATTGAACACAAACACCATTGTCAAAAGTAGGTCCTCAAGATAAACATTGAACTTGCTTCAGTGGTAGCTGAAACAGACTTGTACGCTATACAGATCATGCCCAAGTGGAGGTTGGAAGGAAATGTAAGGATTCATCCACATTGTGCAAAAAGAAAAAAAAAAAGACCAGCAGCACCAAGTCCTAGATCCCGAATCAGTTAACTCTGGCTGAAGGGTAAAAAATAGCAGTGTAGATTACTAGCTTCAGACTTGGCCTGGAGTCAGGCCACCAAAACAAATCTCATTGTGGTGTTTCAGAACTTACAGCTGTACATATCAGCTCACCCAGGCCAGTGGTGGCCATGCCTGAACCTTAAGTTACATAAATAAGGACAGATGAAGCACATTCACTTGTAAGCTCAAATGGTATTCAAAGACAATTAGCAAGGATACATGTCTAGTGCTGAGTGTGGTTCATGAAGGGCATGATCCAAAGTCCATTTAAGTCAGTAAGAATCTTTTCATTTACTTCACAGACCTGATCCAAGGACCACAGAAGAGCTTTCAAATTTGTGGAGGCAGGTAAGAAAAACCCTAGCAAGCATGAGGCACTTCTGGCCAGATTCTCAGCCTCTCAGATGAGCTCTTGAGGAGCCAGCCAGCTATTTTGAAAAGATGCTCAAACCATAGGCCACAGTGAGCTGAACCGGCTGTAGAACAAAACACACACACAACAAACAGTCTGATGCATCATTCCTCTGGGGATGTTCATGCCCTGATAACTGGGATTGCTGGTTGAAGTGCAGAAAAGAACACAGGTGCAAAACCTTCACATTACTTTGGTATTGCTGAACTGTTTCTGAGATGACACATCCAGCACCTGTTGTGCTACTCTCATGTGGCATGTCTACACTGGAGCCTGAGATTGACTTAACTTTCCTTAAGTCCACCTACAGACCCCTGTGGCCACACTGGGCTTTTATTAAGTCAACTTAAGGGCTTCCTTAAGTCGACTTAATAACAGAACCTCGTAAAGTCAACTTAATGCTTAAGTTGACCGTATTGAGTTGAGAAGCCAGTGTAGATGGGGAATAGTCCTTCAGTTGACTTAATTGGCCTCCAGGCCCTCTCCCAGAGTTCTTGGCCACCAGGAAATGTTGACCTAGCACCTGCAAGTATGGACACAGACAGTCAACAGGAGTTTTCAGTGTGGACACTCTAAGTCGACTTAACAAGGTCGACTTTAAGTTGACTTAAAGTCGACCTTGTTAAGTCCACTTAACAGAGCCTCCACTACAGACATACTCATGCAGTGTAACAAGACAGGGCTTCTCCCCAGTTTCCAAACACATTGCCACACGTCGAGTTTCTTGTAGGTATGTTGGTGTCCCATACTTACACAATATTAGAGTGTTTCAACTCATCCTGAGATAATAATCTCAGGGGATCTTTTTTCCCTAATTTTTTCTTTCAAGCTCTCGCTGTCTTCCCTCCAAGAGACCCTGACAATCCTGCCTTTTAGCTCTAACTCACCAGGCCCAATGACTAATCTAGGCCAGCTAATGTAGAACAGATGTACTAATCCTACTTCTTCTTAAAGGGCCAGAGTCAACATTTAGCCCTGTAGACTTTCAATGTATCTGATAGTTGCTTTATAAGCTGTTGTAATGAGAAAAAAAAATTCCAAAGTGTGGGAGGAAGGAAGATTGACAGAGCAAGGCAGGTACCCCAAAGTCAACTACCACAGGAGAAGCCCAAGGAAAACAAAACCAACAAAACCAACAAAAACTCAGAACGCCTCTAGACATTACCTAGAAATCCCAAGTCACACCTCTACTGCACATCATCAAGGATCAACATCCTATTCTATATGACAATCCCTCACTCTCTCAAGCCTTGGGAGACAAACCTCTCTTCACTTACAGACAGCCCCCAAACCTTTAGCAGATACTCATCAACAACTACAGACTTAACAATAGAACCATTAAAGCAGGCACATATCCCTGCAGCAAACCACACTGCAATCTTTGCTCACATATCTGCAAAAAAGTCATCATCACAGGACTTAATCAAGTCAGCTACTCCGCCAAAGGCTCATTCACCTGCTCATCCACTGACAAATGAATAGCAACTCAAAACTTCAAAGAGAAATTGCAGGATTGGAGTTGTTATTCAAATTTGACAGTGTTGTTTCAGGCCCAAATAAGGACTTTGGATATTTTTCTCATTACAACAGGTTATCTGACCTCAACTTCCTCTATATTTTGTTCCCCATTGTTTGAATCTTAACAACTGCTTTGATTTGTTGTTACAGAATGACCTGATTCTATGACTAACAATTCCCTGCATTTAGTTTCCACCCATTCTGTAAGTTACCCCACCTTCAACGTGTCTGATGAAGTCAGATTTCCTGCCACAAAAGCTCATGCTATTAATTAATTTGTTAGTCCTTAAAAGTTCCACAGGACTCCTTGTTTGTTTTGCTGAACTAGACTAACACGACTACCCCTTTGAGACTTCCTATGTGACAGTGGGCTAAATTTTGGCATCATTCTGCTGGTTTAGTACCACCTTACTCTGTGGTCTGTCTTGTTGACCTTAATGGTCCAGTTGTTGAGTTAAGTACCACTTGCTGTGCTGGAGAATCTTCTCCATAAGCCTTGAGCTCTAGTGCTCCCTCTGTAATATGGGGATAATATTATAGTTGTGTTGTGAAGATAAAACAATGTTTGTGCGGCACTCTGATATAAAGATAATGGGCTCCATAGAAAAGGCAGCAAGGGGATGGTGCTTTGGCTTGACCTTAGAATAACAGAAGCCAGCCAAGGTTTTTGGTTTAGATTGTGCTTGTTAAACCTTCAATTACAAGAATGCTCTTGCTTTAAGTATTAGAAGATGGGAGACTGGAGCCTGTTTAGGACAACTGTTGCCTTCCTCTTTCACCGCTGCCATGACTGTTTGATTGAAGGGGTCAACTTCTTTGTTGTTTAAAATATAAAGTCTGAAATTTCAAATGTTCTATCAGTTCCCGTTGGCCTCTGCCAGGCATAATCTCTTCTTAAATGCTAAAGAGCATCTTTGCTTGTATTTTATTGCTACAATATATGTTGTTGCAGCTCTGTAAGCTAATGTGTTTTAAACTGATGAAAGACAACAACAAAGCTGAATACAAGGTCATTATATTCAATCCTTTTCTGTCTTGGCACCTTTATTATCTTGATGGTATCTATTCATGCATGACTCATCATGGAACTCTGCCACCAAAATGCTCTTTTGTGTCCCACAGCAACCGGAATTCTTCACTTAACACTACAGCAATAGAAATGTGTCGCTGCATTATGTTGAAACATTGAACTCTTAACATTGTCTCTCTACTCCCCCACCCTCACCCCCCCCCCAGCCACTGGAAGTTTACTACTCACAAATTCAATTGAGTCACCGTGCCTTATCAGCATTTCAGTCCTCTCTGTAACACATGGGCTGTGTTCAGATGAGTTTTATTTTGAAACAACAGCCGTTGTTTCTAAATAAAATTTCTTATGTCCACACAACGTTCCGTTATTTTGAAACAACGGGACCCGTTGATTGAAATAACGGCCATTATTTTGAAACAGTAAAACCTCACTTGAAATCAAAATAGCCATTGTTTTGAAACAACGGCGTTCGGACATGTTTCGAAACAACACCGTTGTTTCAAAACAACTGTTTCAAAACAACATGCCTGAATGGCCTTATTTCAAAATAACCATTTCAAAATAACAGCCATTTTGATAGCAGGCTTTCCCTTAATTCAAATTAACATTTTCTTAATTCGAAATAACTCTTTTTGAAATAACAGTTTACATGTGAACGTAGCCATGGAGTAAAAAAATGAGACTCCTTGGGTATGTCCACATGTCTCTTTTATTTCAAATAACACTTATTTTGAAATAAAAAAGATTAGGTCCACATAACGTTTTCTTATTTCGAAATGGCAGGCTCTGTCATTTCAAAATAAGAACCATCATTTTGAAACACCTTAAACCCCATTCATCTTGAAACAGCTGTTATTTTGAAATGGTTATTTCAAACTAATGCCATATGGACATGTTCTTTTGAAACAACACCATTGTTTCGAAACAACTGTTTTGAAACAACAGCTATGTCCACACGCAAAGGCTTATTTCGAAAGGACTTATTCTGAACTAAAAAAATTTTAGTTTGAAATAAGGCAAAACCTGAAAGCGAAATAGCAGGTCCTATGTGTAGACCTGCTATTTCGCTTCAGGACAGGGGCACCCTGGGAGGTGTGGCAGCATGGCCCCTTGCAGGCCATGTTGCCAGCAGCCGGGGGGTAGGGCTTGTCAGGAGCCTAGGGGTGCCCCAAGCTGCTTGCCCTCTGGGCAAGCGGCTCGCGGATCCGCGGCACTCCCAGGCACTGCTGCCAAGGTGGGGGGGGAGCTGCAGCCCCCACGGGGGGACCTGCAGGTTGGCGGCTCACCCCTACCCTTCGCTGGGGGGGGGCTGCAGCCCCCGTGGGGTGGCCGCTGCCACGGTGTCTCTGGCCACTGCCCAGGTGGCTCACCCCACTGCCGGCTACGGGGGGCTGCAGCCCCCCGTAACTGGTGGCAGGGTGAGCCGCCAGGGCAGTGCCCACTCCATGGGGGCTGCAGCCCCCCTTAGACGGCAGCGGGACTCCCCTCAGCATCCTGGCCAGGGTGCTGAGGGTTCCCTGGCCAGGGTGCTGAGGGGGTGGCCCTTCCTCCGAGGGTGCTAAGCACCCTGAGAGGAAGGTCAAATGCTGTTTTGGAACTGTTTGTTCCAAAATAACATGACCAAATGGCCTTATTTCAAAACAAGGGTTTTGAAATAATGGCCATTTCGATTAGAAACCAGGTTTAAGGTGTTCCGTAAGAACATCTCTTATTTCGAAATGACGGACTCCGTCATTTCAAAATAAGAAAATGTTGTGTGGACATGGCAACTTTTCTTTCGAAACAACAGCTGTTGTTTCGAAAGAAAAGTGCCGTGTGGACACAGCCAACATGTACAAATGGCCTTATTTTGAAATAACCATTTTGAAACAACAGCCGTTTCGATAGAAGGCTTTCCCTTAATTCAAATTAACATTTTCTTAATTCAAATTAGCTTATTTCAAAATAAGGACTTTATTTCAAAATAACTCATTTTGAAATAATTAACTTCAAAATAATGATTTATTT
The DNA here is from genome assembly GCA_007922195.1 of Podocnemis expansa. Taxonomy (NCBI): domain Eukaryota; kingdom Metazoa; phylum Chordata; order Testudines; family Podocnemididae; genus Podocnemis; species Podocnemis expansa. Next base: position 22,799,981 of record ML681995.1, read on the forward strand.
GTGGACATAGGCCTTAAGAGTAAAGAGGAGAAGGGGGAAATGGTAGAGGCACAAAATATAAATTAGAACTGTCAATAGTGGGAAAAGTTTATTTTCAAACATTTGGGTGAACTAGAAATTTCCTTGGGAGCAGACTTTAGATTAGGAGACATGAGATAGCTAGACCCAAGTCCTAACTCTGACACTGACTTTTATGTGACCTTGACCATGTTACTTTGCCTCTCAGTACTTCGGTTGCTCATGTGTGAAATGGGGATAAGCCCTAGCACCTAGGTGTTGAGAGGATACATTCATTAAAAGACAGTGAAATAGCTATTATGGTAATAGGGCCATACAAGAAAACTAAATAGAAACTACATTTTGATCTGCCCTTTTCAAACTCCTTTCCTAATAGATTTTCACAAACAGTTGTCTATTTTTAAAAAGGAAAGAAAAGTACTAGAGCTAACTTTGCCAGTGAATATGCCCATAAACAACATTTCTCCTTTGCAGGTCAATGTGGTCTTTCATGAGCAAAAGTGTCATTCTGAGTCTGTAAACATGTTTTATTGCCTCCTTCTCCATTATCACTATGAGCATCTTTTGCTCATTATATGAGGTGACTATAATAAGTAGCTACGTGTAAAACTGTACTTCAGCAGTGCTCATAAGAAACAGTTCCCTGAAGTCCTGATATCAAGACTACAAACCCATGTTCCTCATCTAAGACCACAAGAATATCATTAGTCTTTAAAACATTAGTCTTTAAAAGTGCCACAGTAGTCCCTCCTTGGTTTTCATTACAAATGGTGATTCTCACTTCTTTCAACCTCACCACTCTTTGGATATGTTGTTCCACACTGCTTGAAGCTACACAACTTGTTTTATTTCCTAATGCCATCTGACCTGATGCAGTGAAATGTAATCACAGGATTTTTCTTTCCCTCCAATTCTGTAGGATTTCCATTTTCTACCATCAGATGAAGTAGGACTTCACCCATGAAAGCTCATATGATAAATAAATTTGTTAGGCTATGTCCACACATACATCATTATTTCGAAATAAGTTATTTCAAAATGAGTTATTTCGAAATAAAGTCCTTATTTCAAAATAAGTTAATTTTAATTAAGAAAATGTTCATTCGAATTAAGGGGAAACCTGCTTTTGAAACAGCTGTTATTTCGAAATGGTTATTTCAAAATAGGACTGTTTGGACATGTTGTTTTGAAACAGTTGTTTCGAAACAACGTGTCCAAATGAGGTTCAAGCTGTTTTGAAATGACTGTTCTTATTTTGAAATGCCAGAGCCTGGCAAGGGGAAGCAGGGGGCACCCCCAGGGCTCTGCCCGCCGCCCAGGCTGTGGGGGAGCTGCCAGCCCTGCAGCCCGGTCAGGAGGACTGCAGCCCCCGCGGGATGCCCGATCCAGGGGCAGCTCACCCCACCACTGGGGCTGCCCCCAAGCCTGGGGCAGCCTGCCCCTGGGGTTCCCTGACCCTCCCGCTGCTTCTGCCGCTGGCAGGGGGGCTTCCCCCCCACTGCTTCAGCAAAGGAGAAAATATAGTTTGTAGTATTAGCAGATGGCTTTTAACTCACAAAATAATTTCTTCCTGAATCCACAGGTCCAGTGATTTTGATCCCTTCCATTCTCCCCACCCCACCCCCATATAGCTTCATAATCCAATCAGAGAACACGTGTAAATGTAATTATGAATCAACTGGAGATGGACTATAAATAATATGATGCAAACAGTTTGTACTGAGCAAGCCACAAATTAGCCACAGAATTATAACAACACTAATATAGATTGGATTATGCTGTGAATTTTGAAGGCATTTGAGGAAGTGAGACTCCCATGTAGAAACCAGCCACCTTACTCCTTTTGGTTTCATTGACAATCTTAGCATCCAATGTGTTCAGAAAAAAGTCATGCACAGAAATAAAGTGGAACCCAACTAATTAATTGCTCACTGCAAATAATTACCCCAGTTCTAGGAGAAATGCTGTGTAAACATCCTTTCATCTAGCTACACTGCAACATGAAAGTCACTCTAGCAGCTCCCACCCTGTTCTTCATAGTAATCATAATTTGTTCCTTGTGACTTTAATTGACATTGTATATTAAATAACTGGTGTTTCTAGTGTACCTCATTCTGGTTCTCCAATGAATCATGCCATTTAGGAATTACAATGGAATTTTTGTTTTCATGTGAAAAAATGTTCTTCCAAAACTGTCAAATCTTTAGTTGAATCTAATATGGTATGTTGCTGACAGCACTCTAATTTGACACAAATATATACTGTTAAACTGTCAAAATGCTATGTTTAACAACTACATGTAGGGAGAAGGAAATGACTGCCCATCTGCATCTACAGGCAACAGTGCAAAGGATTAGATATCTGAGATTTGATTTCTGCCCCACTCCCAAGTGCTGAATCAAAGATAATGCCTTCACATGCTCAGCAGCTCTGAAGCTCCTACCCGTACGCTCAATGGACTCCACTTTAAAGAGTAAAGCTATGTAGGGCAAGGGAGGGTGCATGTGTGATGCCATTTGCACAGTCAATTGGTTTGATGGCAATTGCAGTGGTGTAAAATAGTTTTTAGGTGTTAAAACTAAATTCTGTACTCAAATGCAAATTGGAAGTAATCCTATCAATGCAATGGGAGTTGTAATGATAGAAACATAGTGCAAATAAAAGCAAAATTTGGCACTTGGAGCTTACAAGGGAAGTTCAGTGTTAAAAGGGGCATGGCCTAGATGGAAGGGATATGTGTGTCTTGGGGGGAGGTAGAGAAAGGAGCTAAGCATTTATATTCCAAAAATAAATTTGTAGGAGGGATTTGGTAATTTGGAAACAGGCAGACAAACCTAAACATGAGACATTGGGTCCAGAAACTTTACTGTGTTCAGTGACATTCGTGTGGACTTCAGTGGCTATCTTTCTCAGATACCTGAAAAGTCTCCATGAACAACATATTGTATACAGTCCATTGCTGAATAATAAAATTTTCCTTAAGGTGTTATACCAGTCAAGGATTTAAACAGAGGGACATGGGACAGGAATGATACAATCTTAAGGAAGACAGAACCTATTATAGATAAGCTGGGTATCCGCCCATGGGGATTCAAGGTTATGATGCAATTAAACAGAGATGCTCAGAAGAATATTTTTCATTTATCTAACTACAAGTACCTTGGATCAGATAGAGGGACAATAAGATAGCAGGGGCAGCTGCCAAAGTAACTGACATTAAAAAAATCTAAATATTTGAGCCATCCATGTAAATAGATGGAATGCAGGGCAGCACAAGAGAGGAATACAAGAACAAATATACAAGAGAAAACCCAAAGATATTCTTATTCTTATTCTTATTCTTATTCTTATTCTTATTCTTATTCTTATTTACCTCTAGACTTGGGATAAAAGATTCTGAAGAAAGGATTCAAATTCAGAGAAACTGGTAAAGGGAAAGAAGGGTGGGGGAAGAGGGTTGCAGGAAGATGAAGTAGAAAGGGATAGTAGGGAAGTAATGAAAACAGGAGACCAGAAGGAAAAGAAAGGGGAAAGCAAATACTGCAAGCTAGGGTCTATATAATGTGGGAGTTCAGGAGAAAACTGTGAAATTACTGATTTCCAGAAGGAGAAGGGATAGGGTCAGGAAAAAACAAAAGTGACTGGTTTTAGAAGCTTCAGACCCTCCACAGGGAAGAAAAAAAATTATAAAGGTGAAGAACGAATGCATCTGCCCACAAGGAAGGGGAGAGTGGCTGTGAAACATATTGCAGCTGACTTGTGTAGTGAACTGACTACAGACGGAAATCTAAATTCTTACTTATGCTACAATAGCATTTATTTGATTGTTACTAATTCCTTTATTTAATAATCTTTGGATTTCATAGAATTGCAGAATCATAGAAGGTCATCTAGTCCAACCCCCTGCTAAAAGCATGACTACTGCCACTAAACCATACCCACCAGTGTTTTATCTATTCAGGCCGTAAAAGTTTCCAAAGATGGAGATTCCACCACCTCTCTTGGCAACCCATTTCAATGCTTCACCACCCTCCTAGAGAGAAAGTTTTCCTAATAGCCAACCTAGACCTCCCCAACTGCAACTTGAAACTACTGCTCCTTTCCGTCTTCTATCACCACTGAGAGTAGCCTAGCTCCCTCCTCTTTGGAGCACCCCTTCAAGTAGCTGAAGGTTGCTACCAACCCCCACCCCCTCCAGTCTTCTCTAATGCATAGCAAACATGCCTAGTTCCTTCAATCTCCCTTTGTAAGTCATGTGCCCCAGCCCCTAATCATTTTTGTTGCCCACCATTGCACTCTCTAATTTATCCATATCCTTTTTGTATCTGTGATTGGTCGGTAGTCACATAGGGTATGTCCACATGTCTCTTTCATTTTGAAATAACACTGGTTATTTTGAAATAAAAGAGATTAGGTCCACACGACATATTCTTATTTCGAAATGACGGACTCCGTCATTTTGAAATAAGAGCCATCATTTCGAAATAGCTTAAACCTTCTTTGAATTGAAATGGCTGTTATTTCAAAATGGTTATAACCATTATTTCAAAATAACACTTTTGCCCTTCTCCTTCCCAGGGTGCCTTCCTTTTAGCCTATATTGGGTGGGGGCATGGCCCAGGGAGGGGGCCATGTTGCCACACCTTCCATGGTGCCCGTCTCCTAAAGCAAAATAGCAAGTCCTGTGTTTGGACATGCTATTTCACTTTGAGCTTTTCCTTTAATTCGAATTAACTTATTTTGAAATAAAGACTTTATTTTGAAATAACTTATTTTGAAATAATGATGTATGTGTGGACATAGCCATAGTTTTGTTTCTGTACTCTGACAATCTAATTAGATTGTGTGTGCATTCGCAGAAAGCAAATTTATAATGCCTTTCAGCATTCATACTCATAGAACCTACAGGCTTTTAAAGCTACATAAGAAGCAGTGGGAACTCCTCATTGCTATGAGGTAGTTTGAGAAACTAGCATAAAACATTAATTAGATAATTTTTATACCAAATCATTAGCAGTGTGATAGTTAATGGTGATATTTAAAGAGTCATATTTTTAGATTTACTTCACGTCCCATTGGCTATATCTACACTAGTAGGCTCAGGTAAGTCAATTTAATAAGGTCAACTTAAAGTCAACATTATTGAATCAAATTGGAGAGTGCCCATTTGTTTAAATTGACTTTATGAAGTAGACTTAAGCCAGGTGACTCATTTAGGGTATGTCTACACTGGAGGCTAAAGTTGACTTAACCTGACTTAAGTCAACTTAAGTGCTTCCAGGGCTATATTTAGCATTTATTATGTCCACAAACATTTGCTTAAGATGACTTACTAAATCCTGCCCTGGAAGTTGACTTCAGCTTTTAAATTTCCAAAGGGGCAGCCATGTTAGTGTAGTTCAGCAAAAAAAACCCAAAAAAACAGAGTCATGTGGCACTTAGAGACTGACAGATTTATTTTTCACATGAGCTTTTGTGGGAGAAAATCCCACTTCATCAGATGTTTTGAAGATTCCCCCATCTTTGAAGCATCTGACTAGGTGGGATTTTCTCCCACAAAAGCTCATGTGAAAAATAAATCTGTCAGTCTTTAAGTGCCACACTACTCCTTGGGGTTTTGTTTTTGGGTTTTTTTCTTTTTTTCTTTTTTTTTTTTTTTTTCAGCTTTTAAATTGACTTACGAGGGTAGGAAGGGTTGGGCATATGTCCATCCCTACCCCAGGTCCTGGTCAGGCTTTGGGGCCTGATAAGGCCCCAACCCCTCCTGGCAAATGCCTGGGAGCCTGATCCTGGTCCCAGCCCCTTGCTGCAGGTGGCTGGGGCTAGAAACTGGCTTCTGCCATCTGCCACAAGGGGCTTGAAACCCGATCTGACTCCCAGCCCCTTGCCGCTGGTAGCACGGAGAAGGAGCTGGCCCCTGCCACCTGCAGCAAGCAGCTGGGAGGCAAATCCAGCCCCAAGTCACTTGCTGCAAGTGGCTCTGAACCCAATTCATCCCCGACACACTTTCTGCCACCACCAGGCAGCTCACCAGCCTGGTCAATTTCACAGGCTATTCCTGATCTCAGGAATAGCCTGTGAAATTGACCAGGCTGACTGGGCTGTCTCCCTGGTGGCAGCGTTTCTTCAGCCGAGGAGACAGCCCAGTGACAAAGCCTGGTCAATTTTACAGGCTACTTCTGAGATCAGGAGTAGCCTGTGAAATTGACAAGGCTGCCTAGCCGACTGCCAGCGGTGGCAAGGAGCTCGGGGCCAGATCAGGCTCTGAGCCTACTGCCATTGCCAGCAAGTGGCTCATGTCCTAGTCCAGCCCTGAGCCCCTAGCCTCAAGGGGCAGGAGACTCAGGGCCGGTTTCTCCTGCCACTGGCAAGCAGCATAGGCCAGATCCAGGCTCCCAGTCCCTGCTTAAATTGACTGAAAAACTCTCACTATTAAAGTTGACTTTAAGAGTTAAGTGGACTTTATAAACCTGAGTTAATAAAGTTAATTTAAGCCAGGAGACTCATTTGAAGTTGATTTTATTAAGTGAAATTTAAGGCTATGTCTACACTGGGAGGGCCCTTTGAAGTTGACTTAACAAGCTTGACTTTAAGTTGACCTTTTTAAGTCAACTTCAGGGTATGTCTGCACTGCACAGTAAGTTCCCAGCTCCTTCCCGCCACTGGTGGGAGCTGGCTGCCAGTTCTTTCCCCTTGCAGCAAGAGGCTGAGAGCCAAATCAGGCTCCCAGTCCCTTGTCATTGGCGGCCTGTGCCAGCTTCCAGCCATTTGCTGCCAGCAACAGGAGCTGGCTCCCAGTCCCTTGCTGCATGTGGCAAGGGCAGGGGCCGGATCCAGCTCCCAGCTGCTTGATGGCTGCAGCTGGGGCTAGATCTGGCCCTAGAGCCCAATTGGGATCCTGGGTGGGACAAAAGGCATGGCCCATCCTCGGGCCTGGGCCTGGGTATGAATATACTGTGTCCAGTGCAAACATAACCTGAAGTTGACTTAACAATGTTGACTTTAAATGGGTCCCCTGGGTTATGTTGCCTTTATAAAGTCAACTTAAATGGCTCTCCTGCCTTAAGTCTACTTTATTAAGTCGACTTTAATGACCAAATTTTGTTAAGTTGATTTTATTAATTCCACTTAACCTTTAAAGTCAACTTTAAGGGTGAGAGTTATTAAATCGACTTAAGCATGTGCTTAAGTCAACTTAATGAACTCTAAATGCGGCCCTGGAGTTATTTATGCTGACTTAAGCCTGGTTAAGTCAACTTAAGTCTCCAGCATAAACATGGCCATTGAGATAAAGCAAGCAGTTCACGCTTCTCAGATCTATAATTTCAGGTGTGTGTTTTAATTAGGCACATCTCTCTTCCGGAAATGTCATATTTCCAGATGTGCAGTTCCACACAATACATAGTGCCCTGATAATGCAATATAAATGCAGTAAGGCATCTGAAACACCAGTCTGAGCTATGCACCTTTTGTAAGCATAACTGCATCTTGTAAAACATATCCAGTTACCTGAATGCAAAGACTATTATTTCTATAGCAGGTATTTCATCAGATATTTCTGCATGGCACCATTTACCTCAGAACCTAAAAGCCTCAGAGGGTTTAAAAATGTGAACTAGGTGACATTGAGAAATAATATTAATCTGGGGGCTTTTGCTTTAAATAGGTTGTGGGAAACAACCTGGTACGGTCAAAAATTTACTTTAGTTATCTGTTGCTGTTCCTTGCCTCTAGGCAGAATACAGTGAGCTGTTTGAAACTGTATACAGTTCCAGTGATAGAAATAAAAGGAAATCAAGGCCTGCAGCTTTCTGCTATAGTTAGCAAACTATGTAACATGCTCCAGCACTGGCCTGCAGAGTTGTTCCCCCAGGTCTGCAGAATGAAACATTTTGACAATCAACTGGAAGGGAGATTGTTCGTGGTTCTAACTTGCTCATAGTAAGCTGTCTGTAAAAGTGCTTGATATGTAATACATTAAAGCATGTAGCCCTTGGATTCTCTGCAACAGCTGCCTTGCAGTCAATTAAGACTTGTGTCCTTGTGCCATGATAGTTCAATCTGAAAACAAACCAATCTGTGTGTCATAAGGAGGTACTTCAAACCAAATTAAAAATTCAAATCGAATGCAAAATGTACAAAAGATTGTCTTTAATAAGAAACCTCTTGCCTTAAGAGCCCACTTCAGGGTATTATAAAAGGTATCAAGTACAAATTTCTCTGTGTTTACTAGTAAACCACTTCTGTTAAACAGCAAATTTTGTCTGTGTGGTTGTGCAATACAACTTCCACCACACAAAAGTTTTAAAGATGAATTTATTTACATTTAAGTTGCTTTAATGATTCTTATTATTAGTAGCAAACTAATAGACTTATTACTGACTGAACAAGTTCTCCTTTCCACTCTCTCTCTTACTGTATGGAAACCTACAGGAAATGTGCTATTTCTAGATGTGCACTTCCACAGGACAAGACAGTTATGTCCCAGATGTACAGTAGGCTACATAAAGACCAGATTAGATTTTGTTTCAGGATCAAGAAGAAAAAGCTGGGGGGAAGGAGACAGAAACACGTATGTATTAGTTAAGAAACTGGTCCTCCCCACAGAAAAAGAAATACTAAGTCCATTTTATTTTGTGTATAGTGTTCACATTGAATCAAACATAAATTTCTCTCTTAAAGAGTTCAGTTCTACATTCCTTGAACATCCAGACTTCCTATTGAGCTTGGAAGCGGTTTGGTTAGACCAGTGTTTCTCAATGAAGGATACACATACACCTCAGGGAACCCAGAGATTTTCCAGGGGCTATATCAACTACTCTAGATATTTGCCTAGTTTGACAAGAGGCTGCAGAAAAAGCATGAAGAAAGTCAGTACAAAGTAAAATTTCATACAAATAATGACTTATTTATAATGTTCAGTACTCTATACAGTGAAATGTAAGTACAATATTTATTGCCTTGCATGCTGCCAAGTTCCAAAGGGGCAGCCATATTAGTCTAGTTCAGTAAAACAAATATGGGGTATGGCCACACACTGGTTTTAAATCGAAATAATGCTGGTTATTTTGATTTAAAAAAGCTTTGGTCCACATGACGTTTTCTTGTTTCAAAATGTTGAGCTCCATCATTTCAAAACAAGGGAATTCAGATCAATTCAATAAAGCCTCATTTAAAATTGAAACAATGCTTAGATCACAACCATTATATTGAAATAACACAGTGTGGACATGTTATTTTGATTTAATGGTTGTTTCAATTTAACTCTTTTGCCCTTCTCCTTCCCAGGGTGCCTTTCTCTATTCATATATTGGGTGTGGTTATGGCCCTTCTAGCAAGCCATCTCGCCACATCTTCCATGGTGCCCCTCTCCTAAATCGAACCAGCAAATCTTGTCCCTGGACATGCTACTTTGATTTGACTTTCTGGTGTGGACCTGTTAAACCAATTTAGCTTAAATCTATGCAATGATTTTTATAGTAATTCTATTAAATTGATTTAAAGTAAACCGATTTAATTGCCTGTGTATAGACATAGCCAGGAGTCTTATGGCACTTAAAGGTTAACAAATTTATTTGTTTCATGAGCTTTCATGGGAAATAATCCCACTTCAGACAATCTGAAGATGGGGGAACATACAGAATGGGAGGAAAAAAATGCAGGGAAGTGTAAATCTTGGGACACTATAACAGCAAGTCACACTATAACAGCAAGTCAAAGCAGTTGTTAAGATTCAAACACCAGGGAACAGCATACAGAGGAAAATGAGGTCAAATCATCTGCTGTTATGAGAAAAAAATTCAAAGTCCCTATTAAGCTCTGAAGCAATGCAGTCAAATCTGCAAATAAATTAGAGTTCTGTAGCTTTTCTTTGAAGCTTTGATCTGGTATTTATTTGTCTGAGCACTGCAATTAGTAAATTGTCAATGGAGTAATCTGGAAGATTGAAATGCTGACCCTGGTTTTAGTGTGTTGTCATTTCTGATGTCAGATTTGTGTCCATTTATCTTCTGTGCAGACTGTTCTGGTTGTCCAGTATATAAGGAAGAGGAGCATGTCTGTCAGATGATGGCATAAATCACATTGGTGAATGAGCTGGTGGCTGAGCCCTTGACAGAACAGCTGGTTTTATTAGGTAATGTATTAGTGTCTTTTGTGTAGATATGTGGGCAAAGTTGGCAGCATGATTTGTTGCAGGGATTTGTGCCTGTGTTAGTGTTAGGTCTGTAGTTGCTGGTGAGTATCTGCTTAAGGTTGTGAGGCTGCCTGTAAGTGAGGTGAGAGGTCTGTCTCCCAAGGCTTGGGAGAGTGAAGGATCATCTTGCAGAATAGGCTGTAGATCTCTGATGCTGTGCTGTAGAGGTCTGACTTGGGGCTGTAGGTGATGACTAGCAGTGTTCTGTTGTTTTCTTTCTTGAGATTCTCCTGTAGTAGTTGACTTTGGGGTATCTGCCTGGCTCTGCCAATCTGTTTGTTCACTTCCACAGGTGGGTACAGTAGTTTTAAGAATGCTCGATCGAGATCCTGAAGGTGTCTGCTTCAACAAACCACACTGCCATCTTTGGCCACATATCTTCACAAAAATCACTATTACAGTACCTAATAGAACCAGTTTCTTCATCAAAGGCTTATTCACCTGCTCATCCACCAATGTGATTTATGCCATCATGTGCCAGAAATGCACCTCTGCCTTATTTATTGCACAAACAGGACCATCTCTGTGCAAAAGAATAAATGTGCAGAAATCTGACATCAGAAATTACAACATTCTAAAACCTGTGGGTCAGCATTTCAATCCTTCTGATCACTCCATTGATGAGTTACTAATTGCCGTGCTCAGACAAATATATAACAGCTTGTTAGAAGAATCAACAAACAGGTTGAGCCAGAGAAGGACCGGGTCAATTGGATCCTTTTATTACCCATCACTGATTCCCTTGATGTATCAAGTAAGCCATGAGGGGGGTGAATTACAATCCTTTAAAGCTTGAAAATATGTAAAAACTTACATTCTTATGAACACCCCACAGACCCTTTTTCGGCTACATTAACACTCAAGCAATGAATATTAGTAACTATGAAGTGAATATAATTATCCCTGCCCTTGTTATTGTTTACAGGTTTAATCAATGGTGTGCAGCATTTAACTTTACAGCACGTTACTTTCGTTACAGCAATGACTATAATATTACTGACCAAGCATTTAGCAAGGGAAGGGAGCAGTGAGAAAGTTGGTAAGTATGGTCTTTCCAAGGCTCTTATGCAGGAGAGAAAAGAAAGTTTCTTTCAGTTACATTTCTTGCTCAAACAATGAAAAAGGGAGAGGGGAAAGGGAAGATAACATATTTCACTAAATTCCAAATTCAAGATGCAAAGCTTGTGTGCCCACCACTGACCCCATTACCATAACAACCATGGTGCAGGCAGAGGCCTAGGGGCTGAGTTAGCATGCCAGTGTCCAGCTTAAATTTATCCTCCTACACAAATCAAGGCTTAAAAGAGAAGCTACAGAACTTGAATTTATTTGTAAATTTGGTTGAATTGATTCAGGGCTTATAGAATCATAGGGTTGGAAGGGACTTCCTGAGGTCATCTAGTCCAATCCCCTGATAAAAGCAGGGCCACTCCCAATAAATCATCCCAGCCAGGGTTTTTTCCAGCCGCACCTTTAATATCTCCAAAGATGGAGATTCCACTACCTCCCTGGGTAACCCATTCCAATTGTTCACCACCCTCCTAGTGAGAACGTTTTTCCTAATATCCAACCTTGACCTCCCCAGCTGTAACCTGAAACCATTGCTCCCTGTTCTGTCTTCTGTTTCTACTGAGAACAGTGTGGTTCCCTCCTCCTCAGAGCACCTGTTCAAGTAGTTGAAAGTTGCTATCTAATCCCCCCTCAGTCTTCTCTTCTGCGGGCTAAATAAGCCTAGTTCCTTCAGTCTCTCCTCGTAAGTCACGTGTCCCTGCCTCTTAAACATTTTTGTTGTCCTCTGCTGGACTCTTTCTAGTTTGTCCACATCTTTTTCGTAGTGGGGAGCCCAAAACTGGACACAGTATTCCAGATGCGGCCTCACCAGTGCCAAATAAAGGGAAACAATCACTTCCCTCAGTCTGCTGGCAACACTCCTACTGATGCAGCTAAACATGCCATTAGCCTTTTTGACAACAAGAGCACACTGTTGCCTCCTATCCAGCTTCCTACCCACCATAACCCCCAGGTCCTTTTCTACAGTGCTGCTACTTAGCTGGTCAGGCCCCAGCATGTAGCAGTGCATGGGTTTTTTCCATCCTGAGTGAAGGACTTTGCACTTGTCCTTGTTGAACCTCATGACATTTTGTTTGGCCCACTGCTCCAATTTGTCTAAGTTCCCCTGGATCCTGTCCCTGCTCTCCAGCATGTCTACCATTCTCCGTACCTTGATGTCAACGGTGAACTTACTGAGAGTGCAGTGTATCCCATCATCCAGATCATTAATGAAAATGTTGAACTGAACCGGCCCCAGGATCAACCTCTGGGACACTCCACTTATTACTGGTTGCCAGCTAGACATTGAGCCATTGATTCCTATCTGCTGAAACAGTTGATCTAGCCAGTTTTCTATCCACCTTACTGTCCATTCATCCAGCCCATACTTTCTTAACCTGCCAATGAGAATGCTGTGGGAAACGGTGTCTAAACCTTGCTAAAGTCGGGGTGTATCACATCAACGGCTATTCCCAAATCCACGACTCCAGTCATCTCATCATAGAAGGCAATGAGGTTGCCCTTGGTGAATCCATGCTGACTGTTCCTGATCACTCTATTTTCCTCCAGGTGTTTCAGGATGGATTCTTAGAGGACCTATTCCATGATTTCTCCAGGGATTGAGGTGAGACTGACTGGTCTGTGGTTCCCTGGATCCGCCTTTTTCCCGTTCTTGAAGATAGGCACTATATTTGCCTTTTTCTTGTCCTCCAGCACCTCTCCTATTTGCCATGAGTTTTCAGAAATAGTGGCCAGCAGCTCTGCAATCACATTGACAAATTCCTTCAGCGCCTTCGGATGCAATTCATATGGCCCCATAGACTTGTGCACTTCCAACTTCTTAAGTAGTCTCTAATCTGACCTTTCATCACCAAGGACTGCTCTTCTCTCCATTGTGCATTACCCAGTGTAGTGGCCTGGGAGCTTGCCCTCCCTGTGAACAGAGAAGTAAAAAAAGCATTGAGTACTTCAGCCTTTACTGCATCCTCCACCACAAGGATACCTGCCCCATTCAGTAAGGGACATCCACCAGCCCAGATCCTCTTCTTGTTACTGAAATACTTCCTGTTATCCTGCATATCCCTTGGTAGCTACAACTCCAACTGTCCTTTGACCTTTCTGATTTTCGCCCTGCAGACCAGAGCAATATCTTTATATGCCTCCCTAGTCACCTGTCCAAGTTTCCACTTCTTATAAGCTTCCCTTTTATACTGCAGCTCATCACAGAGTTCTCTGCTAAGCCACACTGGGCACCTTCCACATCTTCTGTTCTTTCAGCACATCAGAATGGTGTGTGTGTGTGTGGGTGTGGGTGGGTGTGTGCGCGCGCGCGCCTATAGCAAGGTCTCTTTAAAATACAGCCAGCTCTCTTGATGCCTTTCCCCTTCCGATCACCCTCCCCAGGAATCCTGCCTGTCAGTTCCCTAAAGGTATGTCCACACGAGTCTTTTATTTTGAAACAACACTGGCTATTTTGAAATAAAAAACGGAATGTCCACACAATGTTTTCTTATTTTGAAATGACAGGCTCTGTCATTTTGGAATTCGAACCGTCATTTTGAAACAGCTTAAACCCCATTCATTTCGAAACAGCTGTTATTTTGAAATGCTTATTTTGAAATAAGGCCGTTTGGACATGTTGTTTCAAAACAACACCATTGTTTCGAAACAACTGTTTCAAAACAACATGTCCAAATGGCCTCATTTTGAAATAACCATTTCGAAATAACAGCTGTTTCGAAAGCAGGCGTTCCCTTAATTCGAATTAACATTTTCTTAATTTGAATTAACTTATTTTGAAATAATGATGTATGTGTGGACATAGCCTAAGAGAGCCAAAATCTGCTTTTCTGAAGTCCAGGGCCTGTGTACTGCTTCTTTCCTTTTCTCCATTGATCAGCATCCTAAACTCTACCATCTCATGGTCACTGCTGCCCTGGCTGCCATTCACTTCTACTTCCCCGATCAGTTCTCTGTGAGCAGCAGGTTGAGAGGTGCAAGGCCCATAGTTGGTTCTCCCAGCATGTGTACCAGGAAGTTACCCTCAACGATCCCCAAAAACTTCTTGGATTGCCTGTGCACTGGTGTATTGCCCTCCCAGCAGATATCAGTGTAATTGAAGCCCCCATTATAATGAGGACCTGTGATCTAGAAACTTGTTCTAGCTGTCCATAGAAAGCCGCATCCACCTCCTCCTTCTGGTCTGGTTTTCTATAACAGATACCCACCACAACACCCCCCTTGTTGCCCTCTCCTCTAAACTTAACCCCCCTAAACTTTCAACCAGCTTGTTTCCACGTTCATAGGGTGTGCTCACACAGCAGTCTTATTTTGAAACAACAGAGGTTGTTTCGAAATAAGAAACACCAAGTTCACACAATGTACCGTTGTTTTGGAAACAACTTAAACCTCATTTGGTGACGAAACAACGTTGTTTCAAAACAATACCATCAGAACATGTTATTTCGAAATGACGGTGACTCATTTTGAAATAACTGTTGTCCGAACATGCTGTTTTGCTTTGAGCTTTATTCCTTAATTCAAATTAACATTTTATTAATTCAAATTAACTTATTTTGAAATAATACCTTATTTTGATACAAGTTGTTTCGAAATAACTTGTATTGAAATAACCCCCTGTGTGTGAACATAGCCATAGTGGAGCTTTGAGCAGTCATACAGCTCTTTTACATATAGCACTACTCCTCCCCCTCTTCTTCCTTGCCTGTCCTTCTTGAATAATTTATACCCATCCCTGGCAGAGCTCCAGTCATGCAAGATATTCCACCATGTCTCTGTTATTCCAATTACATCATAGTTCCTTGTCTGAGCCAGGACCACCAATTCTTCCTGCTTGTTTGCCAGGAGCCTTGCATTTGTGTACAGGCACCTAAAATACTGGGCCAACTGCCCTACTTTCCCCTATCAATTATCTCTCCTGTTATATCTTCCTCCTTGCATTTTCTCCTGATGTCCTCCTTCCCCACTCACCTCAGGTATTAGGGTATCATTAGGACACCTAAGACAGTGATTTGATCCCCCCCACCCCAAAGTTCCAACTACCCTCTCTTTTATCCCTTCTGTTATGGTCCTGGTACCCCCCAAGTTCCATCCTTTCCCCCAGGTCTCCCTCACTGTGACTTACCTGTGGGTTTTCATCACCTTTCCCCTTCAAACCTAGTTTAAAGCCCTCCTCACTAGGTTAGCCACTCTACATGGGAAAATGTGCTTCCCCTTCCTCAATAGGTGGAGTCCATCTCTGCCTAGCAGTCCTTCTTCCTGGAACAGCACCCCATGGTCGAGGAAGCCAAAGCTCTCCTGATGATGCCATCTTCGGAACCAGGCATTCACCTCCAGGATGCATCTGTCTCTACTCAGGGCCCTACTCTTGGCCAGAAGGATTGAAGAGAATGCCACCTTTGCACCAGACTCCTTCACCCATGCTCCCAGAGCCATGTTGTCACTTTTGATCTGCTGAGGGTCACCTCTCACAGTATGACTGGTTCTCACATGGATGAGGAGCATGGGGTAGTAGTTAGAGGGGCGGATGATTCTTGACAATCCTCCATAACATCCTGGATATGGGTCCCTGGCAGGCAGCATACATCCTGAGAGGCCTCATCAGGGTGACAGATGGGCACTTCCATCCCCCTCAGAAGAAAGTCCCCAACCATCACAACTTGACGTTTCCTTCTGGGTGTGATGGTTATGATCCTCCCAGCCTGAAGGTGCATGCCTTCTCTTCTTCCACCTCATCGTATATCTCTAGTGCTGCATAACAGTTCCTCACCATAATGGAGGGTGAGATGGGAGCAGGGGTGGAGCACTGCCTGCTGCCAGAGGTAACCAGCTGCCAGTGTCTTCCCTGTGCCAGATCTACCTCATCCTTCTCCGATGGTGTAGCAGCAGTCTTCGGCACCTGGATGGTTTCCTCATCCTTACATGTCTCCTCATGGATGCTATCAACAAATTTCTCCAGGGCATGGATACTCCTGAGCCTAGACACCTCCTCCTGTAACTCTCCCATGTGCCTCGTGAGAGATTGCACCAGAAGGCACTTGTCACACTGAATGATCTCCCAGCCTGATTGTCTGTGAGTGTTAAATGCAGGCCACAGTCCCTGCAAGTCCACACCAGGATCTTGGTAGAGACATCCATGGTCAAAATGTCTGTCTGGATACAGGCGCCGGTAGAAGAGACAGAAGGGATGCTGGCACAAGCAGTGCAGCTCCTCTTCTCCATTCTGTACATTTCCCCCTTCTTTGAAGCATTTGACTTCAAGTGGGATTTTCTCTCACAAAAACTCATGTAGTAAATAAATTTGTTAGTCTTTAGAAGTGCCACTGGACTCCATGTTAGTTTTACAATATTTATATTTCTATTGATTTATTTTATAATGGTAAAAAGAGAGAATAAACAATTTTTCAGTAATAATGTACCATGTGACTCTTTTATAGTTTTGTATCTGATTTTTTTTTTTTTTTTTTGTATGCAAGTAGTTCTTAAGTAAGGTGACACATGAGGTATGCAAGACAAATCAGACTCAGAGTGGTATAGTTGTCTGGAAAGTACGACAACCACTGGGTTAGCCCAGTAGATTTCTATAAAGAGTATAACCATGAAAGAAGAGGGGAGAAAAAAGAAGTGTGAGCAACTCTGCCTTGTGACAAATATGAGGATGCCCTGTCTTCGTAAGCTGGTGCATTTGTGCTGGCATGTGCCCCTTCTGCCAGGTGGCTAATAGCAGTGATGCAGGCAGGGTTTTCCTTACAAACATTCACACTCACTTGAGCCCAGATCTGAAATCAGGGAAAACTAATTCCACCCTCCCTGGGTGCCATGAGCAGGCAGAACTCACACAAATTAATTCCCATATGCCTGTGAGATTTCAGCTAGCCCCTAAAGTATCTGAACCTTTGTAATGTGAAGAGAATCACTGGACACACTTCTTTATTTTCATGAATCAGTTAAAAATAAGATAATTAAAAGCATTCAAACAAGTCCTCCAGTTAGTCTCAGAATCTGGGAGACTTTAGAGGTTGCATATTTCTACAGAAATGCAAGTGTCTGCACTCTTCATTTAGCATCACATTGAAAACTTCTAATGGAAATGCATTTTCTTTGTTTTAGTAATAGAGCACCATTTAAACTCTGCTCCACCCAAAAGGATTAGCAGTTATTGAATCCTGATTTATCTTGAAGGCTCAATTCATAAAACAGAAACGAACAACAAAAATATCTTTATGTGACTTGGAGTGGACATTAGAAGACAGCCAATTTCTGTTCTGTGCGTGCAAACAGAGCTGTTTGAAACTTGGCAGTTTTGGCTCAGGTTTATGTGAATCCTTTAATTTAGGTTTTCATTCATCCACATGTGCAGCCTCTCTGTTATCTCTGCACTGGGG
Organism: Podocnemis expansa; assembly: GCA_007922195.1. Lineage (NCBI taxonomy): Eukaryota > Metazoa > Chordata > Testudines > Podocnemididae > Podocnemis > Podocnemis expansa. Next base: position 22,817,648 of record ML681995.1, read on the forward strand.
GCAAGCCCAAGCCATTATGTATTTCATGGCTGCTTAGAGAGTATTGCTTTTGCAGCAAGAACCTTGGTTCTCAAGAAGTGGTGTTTGGAAAGTCAACTTTATTTTTTCCAAAAAATTCCAAATTGAGCTCTCTTCTGGGAAAGAAATATTTGGAAAATCAAAATGTTCTGTTTTGATAATGTTGAAAAATGTAACACAACATGTTACAATTTAATATAATGGAATAACATTTATATTTTAATATATGAAAGCCAAAATGAAATTAAACAAAACCTTATAGTAAAAAACAAAATGATTTTGACTTTCCTGTTTTAAAAAAGAAATCAAAAAAGACACATTTCCACAATATTACTAATGTTAGCAAAACTTCATTTTCTGCCTGAAAACTCTTCCGTATTTATTGTGACCAGCTCCATTCTACAATGTTTTTCCATACTGTGACCACTCAGATATCCCTCTTCCATCCACCCAAACTCAAGCTGGGACCTGGTGTATTGGTGCAGATAGAGTATGGGAGCCCCCAAAGCCAAAGATGTTAACTTAGCAGAGTCACTGTTAGACACTAAACAGTTTTAAACAAGGTTAGGTACACAGAGACCTCAGTCTGCTTAGTAGCACGGCAAATACAAAATTGAACTTTTTCTATATTTTAATATAAAGGTTAAAGCAAAGAATGAAAAACAGTTGAAGCATTTGGAATCTAAAGTATTACTTTAACTTTAACATCATTCCATGTTTCCTTTCTCTTTAGCTGTAGAGCAGTGATTCCCAACCCCTGGCCTGAGGGCCAAAAACAGCCTATGGGGCCTTTTTAAAATGGTCTGTGCTCCACACCCAGTGGCTGAGAGACAGACTGCACCCACCACCCTGGGTGGGAATCTGTGGCTGGTGTCTGAGCTGGCAATTGAGAGCCTGTACCCTGGCTCCCAGCTTGGGCTCCCCTGTTGGACTCGGATCCCAGGATGTAGAGAAGACACAGGTGGCTTTTGCCCGGCTTCAAGTGTGACTTGTATGGCAGGGAAGCTGCTGGTGGGATCTCAACCAGGCGTGGGAGGCTTCTGTCCACCTCCCAGCTAGGAGCATGGACTTGGCAGGACACTGGCAGCTACCACCCAGCTTCCCAGGACTTAGGCAGCTATGCCGGCAGCTTCACAGGGTCCTCATCGGAGCCAGAGGGAAGAGAGTACTGATCTCTCATTTCCCTGGCTGCAGAAGAGATCTGCTCTCTGAGGACCCAGGTGGGGTGCAGGCTTCCCTGCTACAGCCAGGAGGACAGAAGGTCCCCCTCACTGATCCTTTCTGACTGGCTCTGGAGGTTGGGGAATGGTGCTGGCAGGAACTGGTGGCTCTTCAGGGTTATAAGGTTGTGTCCCTCAAGGCAAAAAGGTTGGGAACTACTGCTGTAGAGTGTCTTTAGAAGGAGAAAAATGCCTTGTCTGATAGTCTTTTCAGGATGCAGGTGGGGAGTGGGGGGAATAAATTGAGATGGGCTGGAGCTATTATTGCAAGCTGTTGAAGTGTGATCCCATTTCCAGTGAAGACAGACACATAAAAAGGGAGAGAAAAGAAATGAAGAGGTAGAAAGTGCAGCTGCTGTTTCTGTTGTTGGCTGTCACTTGCAGAGTTGCAGCTGGGGGTAGGGGAGAGAAATAGCAGTGTGGGATTTTATCAGCCAATCCAAGACCTGGCAAACTAGTACCAAGATCAGATTGTTCTGCGGATTGTGTCTAGCTGACCTCAAGCTTTCAGAAGTAATGCAAAATGTAGTCTTGGTTGGCTAGCCAGATCTTTGCTAGATAGAAGGTAAAACGAACAAGATAAGAAAGAAAATAAGAGAAGGGTGCAAAAGTGTGTCTTGCATCCAGTGGGGGCAGCAATGTCCTCTGGCTTCATCCTTCTGGCCTGGTCAGGCCCTCATAGAACTAAAATAAAGATGGGCTGGGATCCCAGGGTTTTGGGGGCAAAAGTAGTAGTCATAATGGGGAAAGTTGCTCTTTTTGCCTTCTCCTATCCTTCATTCAAGCAGTGTGATATAAACCAAATACATCTCTGTGCCCCGCCCCCACTTTCTGCTAGTCTCTTTTTAAAGAACCCAGATGGAGTACGGAGTAATGGAAGCCCATCCTTACATTATTTGGTCTGGAAAGCAGGCATAGTTTCCAACATGCCAATTTGGGTTCAATGATTACTGGTTGCAACTGTCTTCAAAGAATCTGATGAAGTGAGATTTTCTCCCACAAAAGCTAATGCAATAAATAAATTTGTTGGTCTTTAAGTGCCACAGGACTCCTTGTTTGTTTTACTGTAGTAAACTAACACAGCTGCCCCTTTGGAACCTGGTTCCAGCTGTTCTTGTTTAGTGCACATGAGTTTAGCACAGTCCTTGAGTTCTACAAGCAGGTCCTTTCATATGGGCTAATTCAGGTTTTGGTTTTCTGTTTTATTTTTCTTTCTTTGCTTGGTCACCTTTTGTCATCAACACTTGTTATAAGTATTGTGACATCTGATGAATTTAAACTCACTTTTCACAGGTGAGCTCACGATTAGGGAAAATTTGTAGGCCCAAGTACTGCAGCACCTCACCTCCTCCAACCTCAACAATCCATTTAGCAGTATGGGGGGCGGATGGCCATGATACTCTCATGCCATTTGTGAATCGTTGATCCGGAGCAAGGTACACAGAGAATTTGCAAAAGGATCAGGAACTAAAAGACAGTGTGTATCTCTGTTGCAGTCAGATGTGTAACTGAAGCACAAGCAAACCTACTTCAGTTGGTAGATCAAATCTACCTCAGGTAACAACAGCAATGAAACCACGCAGCATGGGATGAACTATCTTTCCCAGAATCCTATGGATGCCCTTGAGTGGCTAGCCTGTGCTGCCATGGTTTCACTGGCTATTTTTTGAGCCTAAGTAAGCTTACATGTGCCATAATCATGCCTGCAGGCAGCAAGTATAATAGAGTAGGAGTGACTAAGCCTCAGCAGTCAGCCACTGGAAGTTTCTCTGCCTCTTTGCCTCACCCGTGCTCCACTCCCACTCTGTCCCCAGCCTCCACCTGCCTCAGTGGGAGGAGTCAGCCCAGGATAGGCCTGGTGCCACAGGTACAGCCCTCCTAGCATCATAAGGAATGCAGCATTGGGCCTAGTGCAGGTAAAGCATGAGCTATGGTCCTGGAAAGCAACGGGTGCCTGCCCTACTTGAAGGGTGGCACAGAGCCCAGCTGGCATCGTGTGCTATCCATGGTCACACCTCTGACTGCAGTGTACACATACCCTCAATATGCCACCTTTATTCCAGTTTACATCCAAAACTATAGCTTACACCTGGTTTATGCCACAAGTTAGGTGGCATAAGTATCTTTGTGTCAACTTATTTCTGTATGTGTCTTTGCTCAAATTTGTCTCCTGTTAATGTAAGCAGCTCCCTACATGGCCGCTGCATAGTGGTCATTGCAGTGTAAATGCACACTGTGCAACCTATGTTCACTCTAACAATTCTCCAGTAGCTATCCCACAATGATCTATGGTGACTACTCTGGTCACAACTACCTAAGAGTCCTGAAGACCAGGAGTTGATCCCTCTCCCCACTTTTCAACTCATATTTATTTTCAAAAATATTTTCCTGATATTCTAGGCAAGCACATCTAAAATCTTTCCATGTTATTGTGAGCATCTGCCCTACTATCTATGTGAGCCATGTGCTCAAGGTCTGCCCTACCTGGAGTAGATGGGACCTATTGGATCCTCCAGTTCTCTGGGGATAAGAGCTACAGGCCCATTCTAGACCAGACATCTATAAAAAGCCTGCACAGAGGCTGAATGCAAACTGTACAACAGGAATTGGCAGCAGTGCTGTGGCATACCAGGAAGGCCAACATTTGCTCTGATGCCAAGCTGCACAATTACTGCTTTCAAAAGCTGTGTTCTTCACTTGGCAGAGACCCCCACAAAACACTCTAGTTACCTCAATGGAGGCCAAGACCAAAACCCTGGCCTTGAACGGTGAGAAGGAAGGACATGTGGCAGGTAGATCCAGCTTGCCCCTAGCTAGGATCTGTTGAAGACTCCATCTCAGTCTAGTCTGTCATGTCAGCTGAGTATGAGCAAGTCCAGTCAAAGTGAAAAATCCACTGGTAAGTGTGTGCAAACATTCTCCCTGGAAATATTTAAATGTGAAGATGGTGCCTGGCCCAACCCAGTGTTAGCAGGATACAGGTACTAGTTTATTTTCATCAATTTACTTCTACTAGAAGAGGTACTATCATGAATGGTGGTAGTATTCTCTTCTTTTCATTCATCTGTGCTGTTAGCCAGGGTAGGAAGCAGTTTGTGAACACAGGGAGTTCCTATGTGTCCCCTGAGAGATCTCAGTGACACTTCCCTGGAGCTATTCCTCCAACAAATGTGTCTATGCCTTATTTCTTCCTCCATGGAAGAATGATTTCACACTTAACTAGAGCCCTGCACGGATATAAATATGTGGATCCACATCCGACCTGCATCCACAAGAAACGGTCCATGGATATCTGTGTTGTATCCCCGGATGCGGATATAAGGCAGATATCTGCATTTTTGTAGGGCTCTAGCTCTGTGCAGATAAAAATATGTGGATCCGTATCCGATCTGCATCCACAAGAAATGGTCCGCGGATATCCGTGTCGTATCTGGATATAATGCAGATAGCCGCGGATATCCATGGATTTGCAAGGCTCTACACATAACCCTGTGCTGACTTCAGCAGGCACCATTGCAGTAAATAGGCTAGCTGTGTACTGGTCCAGTGGCTATGGGATGCCAGCAGCATCTGTGCCTCTGTGCCTTTGTGACACCCAGGAATGAGAAAGCAGCTGAAATCACCACCTTTGTGCTTTCTGCTTTACTGGCACCCATGGAAATAGGCCACAAAATATTAGAGTTTGAAGCAATCAAACCATTTCCACCTCATTTCCCTGTCTCCACTTGTTCCTCCTACAGCGGATGATCAAGACTGTGCAGAAGCACTCCAGAGCCACAGTGTCAAGAAGCATGTCCAATTTAAATCCCATATGGGGAGGAAGGCCTGAAATCTGTCTTTGGTTTTCCATTGTGACTGTAAATACAATGATCCAACTGTCTGGAGCTGCTGCCTTGAGCGATCCCCTCCACACCAGAAGAATGCCTGACCCTGATTCTGTGACTGCACTGCACTTTGCTGCTACGTGATTACTCCTGGTGAATATGTGTGATGCCAAGGCAAGCAGCCTAGCCTGTTTGTGCACAAACAATATGCTAACTGTGGCAGCTTTATGCCAACGCTGCATGCAATGAACAAAGCTTAGAGCATAGCTGTGGTTTTAATTTCATTAATGCTAATTTTATTTTAAACCACCTCAGGCTACTATGCAGCATATAACCATGTATAACAGACTGCAATGTGTTTTTAAATTCTCATCAAAATGAATTAGACCAGTTGAGTGGGTCTGACGTAAAATGACACAGGAAAGCAGTAATTTTAAAGCAACTTTGGGGTAGTTATGTGAAGGTCTCTTTTGTGGGCATGGCTATTGTTGGGTTGGTTGTGGGTTATTTTGTCTGCTTGTTTTGTTTTTCAGATTGCAGTAAGATAAAATTGAGTTGAATGCCTGGGGAAGTGAATTTGCTTACCATAAAATTTGATTCAATATACAATAGTGGGATTTCTTAAAAGATTTGTGGTATATGATTGTAGCTGCACATCCGGATGAGGTTGAGGCAGGTGGTTCCAGAAAGGGCAGAGCCTAAAGCTAATTAAGACTTTAAAAAGAAGCGCCAGTGTAAAATCAATCAGCTTGTCCTTTTGTGCAGAGCCCAGTGTAAAGAATGTCAGGCATGTGTAATATGATCACTTCTGAGCAAGCTGCAAGAAATGGAAGAAAACTCTCCTAAAGGGGCATTACAATTGAGCCTTATGGTCACAGGGACATTTTGGCGGCTGCTGTTGTTAGATAAGTGTGAAGAAACTGCATGATCGTTAGAGCACTTTTGTATCACATTTGGGACATGGCTGCCCATGGAAAGGCCTGGGTGAAAGTGATACCAACCAAGCTCATCAGCAGGCAGCAACATCAAAGATGAGTGAGCTTCCTCACAGCAGTGACACAAACCCAGCTCCAGATTTCATCCTCCCAAATTTGAAAACAAGGTGCATCCATATTGTGCATTTCCGTTAAGGATTCGGTGAACTGTGGCTTGGTAGTAAACTGGCCCCAAGAAGGGGTGGTATTTTGGCAAAAGAACTTGAAGTAGATTTACTGGGGGCTCTGAAAAGGGAAATTTAGGCAGGCCTGCCTAGCACACCATGCCCTACTAAAGAGGAAGGTCCAGGCAGGGCTTGCAGATGACAAGCTCCATGGCTCTAGTGTAATTCTGGCACAGGAAGACCTCATCCATCCCTTGTAGTTTGCCTAGATTTTGAGCTACCCTGCAGAGTCCTCCCAGGGCCTGCCATTGCCTCTTGGTTCTCATTTAGCCAGATCTTGTTTCAGATAAAATGACAGTGGGAATAGACACCAAATGCAGAATCCTTGGGTGCATATTTTAGGAACCAAGCATATTTATTCTAGGTCCCAAGCAGTACAATTTTGCCTTATAGGTGTAACAGTGTCTTGATGATTTTCTGGCTGCACATCCTAAATATATTCACAATGCTCTTTGAATCTGCTATATAGAAGGAGGAATTATAAAGGGTGTGTAAAGTAATTATACTAAGGCTGTATCTAAAAATCATTAGCAGTTATGAACGTTAGACTGAAAAGCTCCTATTGCTTAGTTTGCTTTTGCTTTAAAATAGTCTACAATGTTCATTGTAGCTCATTTATAGCAGTAGTGAGCAAAACTCAAAAGGTTTACAGTTCAGGTTCCTGTCAGAGAAGTAACTAACTGTTCAGCTGCTTACCCAGAGCTCATTCCATCTTTCCAAAAATCCAATCCAACTCCCAGTAAAATGAAAAGGAGTCTTCCATGGACTTCAGTGGATAGTAGGGCAGGCAATGTTACCTCTAATTATTCATAGGCTGTGTATGCAAAAACATTTTTGTGTGTGCAAAAAAATTTTGTGAGTACCAATATTAGCACTATTGATTTTTTTTTTGTGCACACTTTATTTGGTTGTGTGTGCAGGTTTCATGACTTGTGTGCATGTGCACATGCACACAGCTTAGAAGGAACAGTGACAGGCATCTATCTAATCACTGGAGTTTACCAAATTAAACTGAAAATTTCCATAGAATAGACACCCTCATGAGATTTCTAGGATTAAAAACATTTTTATCTAAATATTTCAGAACCTCAAAACTGGTTCAGTTTATATGGATTATTATTTTGTGCAGACCTGTTTGTTCCTCCCTAAATGCTAGAGGGATTTCTTCATGCTCTAAGTCTTTGATTTCAAACACTGAGGCATCCTGGAACGTCATGGCCAGTGGTTAGGGCAGGGTTAGGACTCAGAAGACCTAGATTAAATTCCTTGCTTTCTTACAGACATCTTGCATTACAATGGACAATTCATTTAGCTTCTCTTGGTCTCAGTTCCCCATCTGTAAAATGGGAATAACACTATTCCTGCCTCACAGGGCTGGTGTCAGGATAAATACATGACAGATTGCAAGATACTAAAATACTATTGTAATCCATATGAGAACCATAAACTGATAGAATTACAATGTAAAACTCAGAAGCTCTAACTTGGTCCTTCAGTCTTCTCAGGTATTTGCACTGTTTTCTGCCCTATTTACTTGATGCCTTTCTCACCTGTAGATGAGCCCACACAATCAAGCTGCTGTATATCCTGTATAGGGATGGGAGATCCATGCCACTTTTTGACAAGAGAGGTGCTTTGATTGGATGTCTTTAGTCAGTTCTTCCCTTTACCCATTGCTGGTCTATATGATGTGTTCTGCCTTCCATCCCAGAGCCACCTCCTCAATAAGATCCCAAAATCTTGGGGAGAAAAATCATACCAATTTTGCTGTTGGCAGGGTCCTTAGCAGTCATTGGGAAGGGCAGGAATTGCCTCTCAGTAAGCAGGAGGAAAGTGTTGACTGTGTGATTTTCTCTTTTTCACAACAAAGAATTAACTGGATTTTGCAAAAAGACAGGTTTTAGCAATCCTGCCAGCATCTGACAAGTTCAGACATTGACTTCTTCAGATGTTTGGGCCCCCAGCGCAGCTCTGTACCCATCAACAAGTTACCCCTCAGTGACAAGGATGAGCGAATTCCAGACACATAGACGTCAGGGGTTACATGAGTTTAGAAGAGAAAAGACACAGAAGGTGTGGAAAGTTTTGACAGTTCCAATTGCATTTTACATTTGTAAAGCTGAAGTGTGCACTCTTTGAGAGAATGAGCATCAAGAGAAGCAGCCTTAAAGGCTCATGTTTGTTTGTTTCTAAAGAAAAAAAAACAACCAAGAACAAAAACCCTCCACCAACCACAGCCTAATCAGTCTTTTCTCTCTGATTTCTGAAAGCTATGGAACTGCTGAAAGCACATAAGGCATGTGATCAAGTACTGCTCCAAATCTTTATGACATACCGTCTCATAGTGATGACCCCGAGTCTTACAAGTGTCAGAGTGAAGGAAGAGAAAGGAGGGGGTGGTGGAAGTATGGGTGAAGATTTTGCTCCTGAATTGTCTTCAGATGAGGAAATAAAGTAAAGTTTTGTTGAAAAATCAAAGCTGCTTCTGCACAAAAAAACCTCTGAAAGCTTTATCAAACTTCAAAGGAGCAATACAAGAGCAGTCAGAAGATAACATCACCAGTGCCAGGAGTTGTAGGGGGGTTATAATATTTTATAAATTATTATTAAAGTTAATAATTTTGGCTACATTCCAGCACATAGAACTTGTTCTATATTACATTCCAGCTACTTGTGTGGAAAATGCCACAGTAGGTCAGAAATCTGCTTGGGAAATACCATGTGACTCAATGCACGGAGTTCCTGAGACAGCATCCCTTTGGAAATGAGAGGTTTGAGGGCTTGCCTAGGGGAGTTCGGTTCCAATTACACAGCTATCTGGATCTCAAATTTCTGATGAAGACTTTCCCCTCTTTTTTTCTCCTATCCCTATCATACCTGGGAAAAGGCCTGATCACATGGTTTTCTGCCACTGATTAGCTGCCTACATATATGGTCTACTTCCCTGGCAGAAGAAAACTACAAGGTGCAGAGCAGGAATTTAATGGTAAAAAGAGCAGCATTGACATTAAATTTCAAAGCAAAATCTACAGGGAATGATTTCACATTTAGTACTTGAACAATGATTCCAGGCTCCAGCTCTCTGATTGGTTACTTGCCCTCCAAAACCTCTGAAGTTTCAGGAACAAGGCATTATCATGGAGAGGCATGATGGAAGTAGGGGAAATGTGCAACATAAACAGTTCTGTCCTATTTCATGTGTCTTTGGTGGATAAATTCAGTCTGTTCTTGTTCCTCCCAGTTTTTTTCAAATGCCATTTAATGAGTTGCAGAACACCTGTACTGGGCACACACGTCAGGATCCGAAACACACTGGCTATGTTCAGACGAGAGTTTTATTTCGAAACAACAGCCGTTGTTTCTAAATAAAATTTCTTATGTCCACATGACATTCTGTTATTTCAAAACAGTGAAACCTCACTTGAAATCGAAATAGTCTTTGTTTTGAAACTGCTGTTTTGAAACAACAGCATTCGGACACGTTGTTTCGAAACAACACCATTGTTTCGAAACAACTGTTTTGAAACAACATGTCCAAATGGCCTTATTTTGAAATAACAGCTGTTTCAAAAGCAGGCTTTCCCTTAATTCAAATTAACATTTTCTTAATTCAAATTAACTTATTTCGAAATAACAGTTTACGTGTGAACATAGCCACTGAGGTTAACAGAAAAACTCCTGTTGACTTGAATGTCTCAGAAACTCATCCTGGGATAGTCATGACTTTGGTCTTGAATTGTATATGTTTCATTTGAAATATTTTTACTGTATTGCAATGTAGAATTACAGAGACTATATGTCACATCAGACATCATTAAGAGACAATGCCCATTGTCAAGGCTTTTTCCCCACTCTGGCACTCTGAGTGCAGAAGGTGGGGGCCCGCAACAGGCCAGAAAAGCCACTGGCCTTAAAGCCTGCTCTTCAAAGTCTCCAAGGCCTCCAGTTCCTGGCCTTGGAGTGGTATCGCTGCCACCACCCAAATGCAAAAAAAAACCTCTTGTGACCCAGGAAGGCGCACTTGGGAATTCCTCCCTGTGAGGTACTTGCAATCCTCTTTATTCCTCCTTCAGGTAAATGACTGAACTCCAGCTGCAATATGAGCTGGAACTGGAACAGGGTTCCCTCTAGTAGCTGCCTGTGCAGTCTAAGGCACGGGCACACAAACCTCTTGCCTCTCAGGACACAGAACCAGAACTTGCTTAAAAGGTAAACTCTTTAATCAAAAAGAACAGATAATAAACACAGAGAGTTGCTTCTCTGGGAATTAACTTAGGTAGTTACAGGGTAGTGGGGGGGAGGAGGATTACATGTGCTCAGCACAGAGAAATCCAAAAGCCAAGCCAAAAACAAAGAAAATACCCTGACCGCGTCTAAATAAACATTCCCTGTTCTACCCACGCCTGGTCAGTACCAAACTTAACTTATCTTTGGTAAGGATGTTGCTGGATTCTTCCTCAGGCCCCTCTGGCCTCCTCCTGATCCTTCCAGGAGCTCTGCTGCATCCAAACAGGCCCAGGCCAGGCTGCTGTTACCATTCAAAAACCTGTGCTTTGTTCCTATTGGCTGTCCTGGGACTCACTGACCAGAGTGTTAACCCCTTCCTCCCCAAGGGTTATTACATCCATTCCTGCAAAAGTCACACACTTCTGCATCTGACTTCAACTGGCTCATCACAGTAAAGCTTGGGAACCTCCTTCTTCCTCTGCCATTGATGCTTAAAGAAATCAAGAGCAACGAGGTCACAGTAGGAAAGTTTTAGGGCCACATGATAAAAGTTGTAGTCTGAAGTATGGTCATTTCTTAGGTAAGGCACAGGTGCATGCTAAGAAGTGACACATTGAGCCTCCAAGCATCAAGGTCTGTAAGACTAGAGCTCAGCTAAACTGATGCAGGTTTAAAGAAGCAGTTAACCAGCTGGTGTAACTTTAAATCATAAGATAACAAAAGGAAGAATGTCGTGATGACTACACAGCTGACAGATAACCACAAGATGGTAGCTTTTACTAGCCTCGGACAGATGTCCAACTCATTGACATATAAGCTAATAGTTTAGCTTGATGTAAGCAGACTAGTAGCTTGTAGGAGAAGGGTAACCCAGCATTAGCCGGGTTAAGAAAGAAATAAGCAAAACAGGGATGAAACCCCTACTGAATATGCATTAGCATGGCGGAGTCAGAATAACAGATTTATAGATGCTGTATCCCAGCCTGTATGCCTTGGGAGAACCCAAGGTAATGTGTTCTTATTACCATACTCTGCTGGGGCGTTTGCAACTTTGCTAAGTGTGTTGTTCCATATACAGATGGTCTTACTTATTATGAGCATAGCAAGGGTGCATGGTGGAGTTCCTAAGTGAACCATAACTCTAATAATACTGGGCCTCACGTTGGGGTGAGAACCTGTTAAATCTTGGTGCATTATTTGGGAATTCTTAAGGGCTCAAAATAATTAATACACAATCAGTAGATCAGGCACCAAAGCGTGCAAGAGCATAACTGCAAGTAAAAATATTGGATCAGAGATTGAGCTGGTATGAATCAGAATCACTCTTAGAAGGCAGTGCAATGCTGATTTGCACCAGCTGAGGACCAACATCATTGTGATTACAAGGAAATAATAGTATGTAGGGAAACATAGAATATGCTCATTATGGAGCAGCCTTATCAATATCATTTGATGACCATTGAGCTTTTGTGAATGGCATTGCTTTGACTATAGTTTTCCTTACAATGATTATGGCTGTGCTCTTTGGCAGTCAAAACATCTTGCAAATGACTTTCTAGCTTCCAGAACCCTTCCAAAACGATGTTGTTATCCCTGGATGCCTTATTTGTTTCCCATCTACCCACTGAAGCATTTACCAAAATGGTTGTATTAAATTTGCTCCAGCATGTGTTCATTTAGATGAAAACTTCTTAAATATTGCAGTAAATGTGATTTGGGGAAATGTAAGATTGTAGCTACAGTTGTTCAGGGTATTCTCAGAGGTGGATGGCACTGTACTATAACATTGCATCCAAGAAATAATCTAAACAGGGAGAAGAAAGCCTATGTTTAGTTTTTTTGTTTTTATATTAAAAAGTCCTTGTTCTAAATATAACAGATTTCATTCAATGAGTGGAAATTGGAAGTACCAGCTATCTCGTTTTTTAGCTAGCAAACCTTTCTACACAGCAATGTTTTATCAAAACCAAGCTAAAGATTTTACAGTACACAAGAGACAAACGTATGATTTGAGCTGGATTAGTTCATTAACTTTCCAAAGCAAATTTTGCAATGGGAGTTGAACACATTCTTAAAATGAAGCAATATTTATAGATTCCATTTGGTAAATGCAAGTAGCTAACCTATTTTATCACCTCCGTTCCATTCACAGCAAGAAAGACAAGAAAGCTTGGATGATCAATGGTTTTATGTTACCAATATGCACTTTGGGCCAAACCAATTTGATTAATCTCAGCATAAAACTTTTGTTTTTCTACAAGCTATCATTACATGAATGTACTCACAAAGCTGACAAAACATTCTGGAAACAAAAATGTATCTATTATGACAAGTACATTGCATTAGATCTTCAAAATCATAATTAGTTTAGCGGCCAAAAGATAACGACAGCTTCCTTGGGGCAGCTTCTGTATCAGAATTAACATTTCAGTATCAGGCAGTTGAGGCTGGGGAACGTCATTGTTTAGGAGTTAGGGCTGATCAGGCAGTATGGTTTTGCGGAAATGTCTTTTAAAAAAGAAATATGTTTTTTTTATGTCACTTTTGGAAAGCGTGGAAGTCTTCATATAAGATCCATTTAAAATAAACATTGGAAAAAAAGTTTGGATACAGCTGCCAGGATCACACAAATAATGTGGATACAGCAGTTTTGGTTCTTGTCATATTCCACACTTGAAGATAACCTACTTTCTGGCTCTGTTTTGCAGGTGGTGGAATCTCCTGAGAATAACTGTCCTCACAAACTCCACTGTCATTAAGGATGTTGATCCCACAAAATGTCTGAAACTTAGGTCAAAATGACATATAAACAGCTCATACAAATTTGCTATCACTGAATGTGAATGCTTCTCTAGTTTAGTCTGATGAATAATGCACCATATTTTATTAAACTTAATAACAGGCCTTTAATTTGAAAAATAATAAGAAAAAAAGTGGTGTTACGCTCCTAAGCTTTGCACATGGAAGATCTCATAATGAGACACCATTCACAATAGGTTTAAGCAGATATTTACATTATGATTTTGCAGGTTTGGTGTCATAAGATTCATGTGGGCTCTGATCTGTGCGACTTTTCTGTTCACTTGTGACATATAATTGTCTTGTTTCAGGCAAAAATATACCACATAGGATTCCTTTATGAATGTTCATAACATGGTCTGCACTATTGTTATGGTATCATGTATCCTGCAGCATCATGTATGTGTACAGGCATAAAGAATATTCCCAGGTATTTCACATGGCTCAGGAAGAAGGCAGACAATTAGGGCTGCATCTCAGCATGGAGGCTGAAGAGTTACATGACAAAGACAATCTAAACTGAGCTCCCCTCTCAGGCTGAAAGATCACCTCAGTTCAAGAGGAGGAGGAGGGGAGGGGAGAACAAGTACATGCACTTGTAATGGTTAAGGGCTTTTAGCCAGAGAATCTCCATCTTGAAACATCTCTGAGTAGGAGTAGGCCCTGCCTATGGAGAGGCAGAGACCTACTGCAAATGATCGCTGTCGAAGTTGAGTGGTGACTTTATGTTAGAATGCATTTCATATTTTTATTTGCTTGTGATAACTCCTGACCAATTTATTAAATGATTGTGCATTGATTTGCCATATACTCACTTAAAATCATGGTCTAACCCATAGATATCAAACTCCCCACTACAAAAAGGATGTGGACAAATTAGAAAGAGTCCAGCAGGGGCAACAAAAATGATCACGGGTCTGGAGCACAAGCCCTATGAAGAAAGACTGAAGGAACTAGGCTTATTTAGTCTGCAGAAGAGAAGACTGAGGGGGGATTAGATAGCAACCTTCAACTACCTGAAGGGATGCTCCAAGGGGGATGGAGCTTGGCTGTTCTCAGTAGTAACAGAGGACAGAACAAGGAGCGTTGGTTTCAAGTTGCAGCTGGGGAGGTCGAGGCTGCATATTAGGAAAAACTTCCTTACTAGGAGGGCGGTAAAGCATTGGAATGGGTTACCTAGGGAGGTGGTGTAATCTTCATCTTTGGAGATGTTTAAGGCCCGGCTGGATAAAACTCTAGCTGGAATAATTAGTGGGAGTGGTCCTGCTGTTTTGGCAGGGGCTTGGACTAGATGACCTCATGAGATCCCTTCCTACCCTGTGATTCTATGATTCTATGATTCATTTGCTATGGCTAGCCATACTTGATTTAAATGTACTTCAAGTGGTCCATACACACCATAAATCAAAATACTATGGCACTCTGGTGGCATCGTGCAGTGCCGTGTATACAGAACTGCATTCTCCAAAACTCCACTCTGTCTCTCTGTCTCTGTCTCTGTCTCTGTCTCTCTCTCTCTCTCTTAGGGAAATAGTGTGGTCTTGCAGAGTGCTCTGTGATGTCATAAGACCTGACACTCTCATAGCATTACAGAATGCTGGTTATGTGAGACCACTCTCTCTATCTCTCTCTGTTAGGAAGAGAATGTGGTCCCACAAAGTGCAGTCATGCGCTGGATGGAATAGGTTTGCAGGACACATTCAGTCCATGGGCCATATGTTTGACATCCCTGTTCTAATCAATAAATTAGTATCTGTTTTATATAAAACTGTTTTCTTTTAGAGAGGGTGAACAAGCAGGTGGGAGCAATACCATTTCTTTGGTAAATGGGTGAGTCAGTGGCTATAAGCTTATGGTGATTGGGGAAGGTTCCTGATCCTAGTAGACTGGAAGTTCTTTGGTGTGGTATCTGGTAGCTAGGGGTGCTCTCTGGGGGACCGCCCTATGTGGCTGGAGAGTACACTTCTGCTGCCTGGGACCAATTACACACAGAAGGCTGGTGTGGACTGACCCAGGAATGAGTGGTCACCTAGCAAAGGCGGGGTAAGACAGTGTTCAAGAGTGGCAATCAAGGGGACACAGTAGTACCCCAGACCAAATTCTGGGTGAGGAACATCACACTTGGCTAAGCTGCTTGAGAGTTTTTCAATACAGTGTTTTTCACTCTAAAATGTTGATTCATCATAACTGAAACTAGGGGTTACCCGATGACCTGGTATTTGAGTCTTTATCCTGTAAAGGCACCTTTTGCCGCCACCCCTGTCCTATAACGGAAACTCTCAGTATGAAATAGTTGGTTTTGATTAATTTCCCATCTCAAACTTATTTTTTTTGTTTTAAAAGAAGCTTTAAAATTTTTGAAATATCCCATTTACATATTTAGTGTATTTAAAACAAACAAACACACACAAAAAAGAAACATCTTGATTGACTCTACCAAAAAACTTTGGTTCAAGAGCATTTTCTGAGAATTTGATTTTTTCACCTATTTCTGGACAGGGAAAATATTTAGACACCTGAAATTTTTGTAGGAATGAAGAATTGTTTCCAACACAGTTATACTGCTGAGCTCCCTGTCCTTTATTCTCCCTCAGCTGGCATTGGACATGCCTGTAGATGGGAAGGGATTAAAGTTCATGCATGCATATATGACCCCCTAACTCTCACAGGTGTTGGACAGCACCAGAATATCAGCTTTCTTGCTTAGAAAATTGCACCTAAACATCATGTTTAATGAAAAGCATGTTGATATTGTGGCATGAGTAGAAGTGATGTCAGGCTGAGACTGCAGAAGAGGTGGGAGCAGCAGCCACTAGAGCCAGGGAAGTTCCTCTCTGAGCCCACACCTATCATTGGAGCAGACTTGGCCACCACTACTTGGCTGGATGAGGGGTAGACTACTTTGTAAGAATGGCTTCCTGCTGAGGTGTCTTAGTTTCCCTCCAGAGCTTGTGTTCAGCCTTCTGGGTGCAGGAAACTTGCAGTGGTATCTTCCAAATACCATCCCCATACCAAATGAGATACCAGTCTCACCAAGCTGCCTAGATGTCTCATTCTTTGTTTCTTGTTTTGAGAAGAGATAAATAAGAAGAGAGAGGGTGATGAGGTCTTTGGTATGTAGGTGTGTTAAGAGCTGCTCACAGGAAGTCAGCTCCTATAGTACAGAAGTTTTGTGCTGTTGGATACAGTTGGAACAGGCAAGTCAATGGGGATGGGGGTGCTTGGAACTCCTATTGAGATTTTGTGGTCATACTGCCCTCCTTCTTCCTCATCCCATGCTGTTGTCACACCATTTGGGTACCTAACAGGAGTGTAGCAAGAGAGGTAAGTCTTGGCTGCCTGATTGGCATGTGTCACAATGGCTAAAAGATGGAACTGCAGCCATTCTGCCTGAGGTCTTCCTGCCACCCAACAGGATGTGTAGCAACCTGGCTGAGATATTTGCAGGAAGAAAATGTCTGCCAAAGGCATGGCTTGGGAAGGATGCCTGAGCCCTGTATCGCTAACTACAGAAGTTATACAGAAATGCCTGAAAAAATGGGAGAAGAAATTGTTTGGACCCCAGATCAGGAGGGCTTGGGAACTGAATCTTAGTGATTGGAAAGGACTGATTGAGGGTCACTGAGCTTGGAAAGGGCTGGTAGACTGTTCAGTTGGATTTCTGTTTTATTCCCTGAGGAAAAGAAGTACAGCTTTCAAACTGGTAAGAAGAGTTGCAGTGGCCTAGTCATCCTGACTTTAAGACAATGTATGTTTCCTGTAGCAGATGTGTTTGCACTTCAGTATGAATCTTCACTGTTGCACCTTGCTGTGAAGTCATCACTGAAATGTGCTGTCGGTCTGTTTGTCAGAACATGTCCAGGTGTGACTGTGCCACTGAATTAGTGATTTGAATTTGTTGAGAATTTTTTAATTTAATGAGGAAATTTATTTCCAAAATGTATTGTTTCCAACCCTCCAGGATGTTCTGGAGTCTTCTATAATTAATGATGGTCATGTAATGAAACCTCCAGGAATACATCCAAACTGTAATTGGCAACCCTGCCACCAGGAGGGGAAAAATTCCAGGCTTAAAATTATCTGTGCTTTAAAGGAAACAAAGAAAGCCTATCCAATTGTCATCCTGTGTTCATTTTAACAACTGTGGGGTTTTTTGTTTGTTTTTGTTTTTAAAGCTTTTGTTTGTACAGCAACAATGTCGTGAACAATAATGTACATCTAAAATCTAAAATTTCTAATTGTCCACTGACAGGCAAAGAAAAAGTAAAGGAGAAAAGGAATTCAGTAAGAATATACTTACGTGAAGTCCCAGGAAGCCAAGCTGAGAAACAATAGCCCCTTTCAATGGAGAAAAAGAAAAGATGGTTGAAATTAGAGTTATTGAAAATAACTGAAAGAGTGTGGCAATAACAAAACTATAATTCAAGTTGTCATTGTGGAGCTATTTAACACTTTCATGTTTGTTGAGATATGTATTTAAAATGATCCCCACACTGAAAGCATAAACATGACTCTGATATATGTGCAGAGCCTAGCATAAGGGATGGTTGTCTCACAGTCTAATTGACAAATACATTTAAAGTCAAACACACATGCTTTTAGCTGCCTGTAACTTCATAACATACATTTTTATTTGTTTTTAACTTTCTAGGCCTGGCTGAATTTCATTTGATCAATTTTTAGCTATAACTTTAAAACAAGTGAGTGCAGTATTATTAATTATATTATATTATATTATATTATATTATATTATATTATATTATATTATATTATATTATAATGGCATTTAGGCATCTTAAATGTTTTTAACATCATTATGAGAAATAAGAACAGGCCAACAAACAGGACATAGATTTCTTCTACAGCTTTCTTCTAGCTCACTGCAACATATGGTTGAAGTGGAATTTATCTGACCCAGAAATAAAATACCAGGTTCTTGATCCACACAAAAAAATACCACCCAAACCAAAAATCAGTCCATGCTGAATGGATAAACTACTTCTAAAAATAAATTGCATTGAATAGCAAGTTATTCTTGTAGTTATATGGTGCCAACCAGTAGCAGAACCTTGCTGTACCTGTAGGTGAGCATCTCTGTTGTATACCTGAAGAAAATCACAACCTTCACAAGAGTAACTGCAACTTCAGTTTTCTATAGTGGGGTTTTTGTGTGTATATAGAATTAATGTGGGCTTTATGAGACGTGCATCTATGGTACGGCTGCAATCAATGGAGCCACTCATGTTGGAATCCTATAGGAAATGACCTACAGGACACTGAAGCAGGAGGTAGTTTGTGAAGGCCCCTCCTTTTGGTCCACAATAGGCCTGGAAATAATTAGCCATGTGTATAAATTTACTTGTGATTAAACTGAAATTGTACTGATGTAAGTAAGATATGCAAATACCTGACTGCAGCATCAGGCCCCATATTTATTGACCCATCAGACACCGAAAAGTCTATTTTATTTTCCCAGTCATTTGAGGAGAGTCAACCTTTATGGGGTCAGTGTGATGTTCTTTCATTTATTTAAATAGTTCAGGATTTTACAGATGAAGTGGAGGAGTTTCAGGTTTATAAATTGGCTTGTTTTGTGTGGGGGGAATTATTGGTTTGCTGCTGGTCTTTTTCTCTTCAGTTGGATGGCACAGTATTCTCTATTATATGTATAGGGTGTCACAGAGATAGCATTTATATGTTAGAAACTAGGGGAGAAAAAAACCACTCCAAGCCAGTGTTCTGCCCCTCTTAATATTTGCATCACATGAGACCTGCAGTATGCAAAGGCCTTTCACAGAGAAGGCTCTCTCCTCTTTTCTGCTTTTATGCTCAGCTAGTTCTTGACAGCCCTTACTAGCATAGCACCTGCAAAAACCGTATTTCACCTGTACCATGCTGACTACTAAAATAAGATTCTCGAGGGAGAATTCCATAACATGGGTAAGGTAACACATGGTAAATGCTGTCTGAAGCGCCAATAACTTTTGCTGTGTTTTCCAAGAGAAGGAGGGCTCCACAGGAAATAAGCTGGCCTCCTGTCTCCTATCTTCCTGTCCCCAGTTTCCATTTTAATTTCCACAAGGCTGGAACTCATGATGCCTCTGAAGGGACTTTCAAAAGAATGCAGAATGTACTGGGAAGGAAAAGCACAAAACAGGCAGAACTCCTCTGCATACACAGAGGGGAGCATTGTATCCATGAGTGATGAATGTAATATGCATTAAAATTAAGGATGTACCACTATAGTCCGTCAGTGACATGAAGTTTAATTAAAAATAACAAAGCTTCTTCACTTCCAGAACTGAAAATGCTGTGTTCAAAATAAGTCAAAGCAGCTTTAGAGAAACTGTCTCTCAGATCACAGAGTAACAATGGATAATTGGTAGTTATCTACAGCTGATAAGCAGTGTCTAAGTTACAAATGAAAATTAATAATAACTCACAGTACATACAAAGCAGGATGCTCCCTTTACCCCTGTTATCACATGCAATGTGTGCCAGAGAAGCAGGAGTCTGGTGCATTGTCCATTATTCACTGATACGAGTCTAAAAAAAACAACCTAACCCCTTTTAGCCGGGTGGAGACACATTCATTTAGGGCACGTCTACACGGCCCTTTTATTTCGAAATAACACTCGTTATTTCAAAATAAAAAAAAATTCAGTCTACATGACGTTCCTTTATTTTGAAAGGACGGACCTCGTTCTTTCGAAATAAGGATCATCCTTTCGGAAAAGTAAAACCTACCCCCCCCCCCCAAAATGACCGTTATTTCGAAACGGATGTTTCGAAATAACACCTTTAGACCCATTGTTTCGGAACAACACCATTGTTTCGAAACAATGGTTCGAAACAGTGGACCCGTTGGCGTTATTTTGAAACATCCTTTTCGAAATAACGGTCGTTTCAATCCCGTGATTTCCCTTATTTCGAAAGGAGCCCTTTCAAAATAAGGGTTTTATTTCGAAATCGGTCCTTTCGAAAGGACCAATTTCGAAATAAACCTGTGTGTGTAGACATGCCCTTATTGAAGATAGAGCTCTTATAAACCAACATCAGAGGACTAGATGATTCTGATGAGCTCTTACTTGTTTGAGTGGTTCCATGATTCCACTCCTAAGACCACAGGTTCCCCTAGACCTTTGGGGACTAGACTGGCTGTGGGCAGGAGCAGGAGGATAATACAGGGGAGAGAAAGAATGGCCAGGAAACCTGAAAATTGCCTACTTGCCTTACTTGCCTATTGACTGGAGAGGCCACCCCAAGTCACAAGGCCTGAGGAAACAACATCCACTGACCAAGCTAGTAACTGCTATGTTTTACCTATAATTGTTCCAAGTTCACCTAGCACATTTGCAACCAGTTATTTTCCTGTACATTCTAATAAAATTCCTTTCAGTTTAACTATGAGCCTGACTGGTTATCAGTATCCTAGCGTCTTTAGGCCTTGGTAACTGAAGCACATTCAGAGTTTAATTTCAAGGTTTAGGCCATCTGACAGTGCACTGTATACCATCAGTCAGTGGTACAACAAAACCTCTGAGTAGCCATGATACTTACACTAAGCTAGTAGTGTGGTAGCAGGCCCATTAATTGTAAACAGTTCAATAATAAAACATTTGGGAGTTTTGCAAACCCAATCTAATTTGTTGGTGGGAATTGAACTAGTGGTTCAAGTGGTTCAAAATAGTTTTCCAGAAAATGTATCTTATTTTAGTTTGTTTCATTTAAAGAAAATCATATCCCTTTGTGTTTGTGTCATTTTGTGAACTTCGGCTGCTAGTTCAGGAAGGCATTAAGCACTAAGTGCCACAAAACTCCTTGCTTTTTTTGCTTTACCAGACTAACACGGCTGCCCCTTTGGAACCTGAATTGGAGGATTTCTGTTGATGTTCGAATGAACAAGTTTCCTTGCAGGAATGTTCATGAAAACAAAATTGGATTTTTGGTGCAAATACTTGTGTGAATTCCAAATTTGTTTAAAAGTCATTAATTGTACATCGAGACAGTCGTATGAGATGTATCTATTCAATCCAAACTACCTGACACAGCTCAGATATCAACTAGCAAATGCTCACAATGAACTACTGGAAAGCAACTTGCAGATCCAGAATTATTAGAGGAAATTATTTAGCAAATAACCTTGCAGCTGTCAGGAATGTATTCATTCAATCTGCTGGCAGACAATTCTTTAAGAGAAAGGTGAAATTTTGTAATGTAAATTACTCATTCCAACTTACTTGCCTAAAACGTATTCGCGGAAATCTTTATCTTTCTAACATAAAACCTAGGTATAATTCAAAATACATTTATTCTTTCAGACAGCAACAAAATCAAGTACAAAATCAAGCACATTGAGAAAATGTCACTGTAATATATATATATATATATATATATATATATATATATAAGTATCCATCCAATAAATGCATTACATTGAGTGTGGACCATTTGATATGACAGAAACAAAATCCACATTATAGGTCATTGTCAAAGGATCAGTATTTCACTCAAAAATTAGAATGAAATTGTTCCATTAATGGATAGCTGAGTCTAAGAAGAGGTTGACAGAGTTGCAACACTCTAGAGAAAATTCTGCGAGGCTTCCCTTCAAGACTTTCTGATCAGTGTGTGACAGACAAGGCAATTTCCTGCAATATCCTGGAAATACAATATGGCATTAAGTGTTTGTGTTATTTTGGGCCAAGTCTCCATGTAACTTTTCTAGTGGGGGAGATGAAACAGATATGACAATGCCATGGCTTATCTTTGGAGTCTAATGTTTGAAATGAATGGTTATGTATGATTGTGTCCCATGCCAGGGAGGAGGACTGCCACAGCTTCGCCAGGAACTAAAAGCAGTGGGTGAAGATTAAGGAAATTAGCCGAGATGTTAACTCCCAAGGGACATGCTACTTCCTGGGAACCCTCATATACCTTAGTTCAAATTGGATTTTCCACAGAATGACAGACAAATGCAGGACTTTTGATAAACAGTCTGAACTGAAGTTGACTCAGGTCCTGCTTTTAAAATTGAGTAATCGGACACCTCCTTTTGGCTAGAGCTCACTCAATCCTTGCAGCACAGTTGGAAGACTTTAACCTGCTAGGGTCCCATATTAGCAATGTGTTAACTTGGGAAGTGCTTCTTGTTCTGTTTTTTTTTTTTCTCAAATATTTTTATCTTAAATAAAAGGTGCTCGTTGAGAAGCATCCATGCGGAAACTTATAATTGTGGGCCATACACTGATTGCACCCTTTGAAGAGAAAACAAATTGTAGACACTGGCCTGGGAAGTCAGTCTAGCTTGCTGGCAATATTACACTGTAATCTGGGAAGCTATGCATCTCTGACACCAGTCAGAAGAAAGTTGCTCTTCAGGCAAGAGAGGGAACAGCTAGGAGCCTATAGATGGTGCCCCTGAGATAAGGATGCAATTGCCCTATTTTTTTTTTTAAGTGCAACAGATGTGGTACTGATTAAGTGGAGGGATGTGTGGAGGGGGCTGTGGGCCATCTTCCTTTCAAAGGGCCAAGTGCCAATGAGGCAGGGCTGGCTCAAGGGGTTGTGGCTCCCCAAGCCAAATTTTGATTTGGCACCCTCCCCTTCTCATTCATGGAGGTTGAAAACGGTTTTCCAACGTGCATAAATCTCGAGCATCTGCCTGCAGAAGGATTTAAAGTGCACTCTGCCTACGTGAGTTAATCCGCAGGTTGACTAACAGTGCCTGCGCTGCTAGGAAAGACTTGAAGAGGCAGGAGCCAGCCTGATCTTCAGGGGGGTGAGGCACCCCTAAGAACTGTCACCTGAAGCCATGTCTGTTTCTTGCCTCACAGTAGAGCCGGCCCTGCAATGAGGGCACTACTTCTTCAGTAATTGTGAGCCACACATGAGAAGCACAGGGATAGGGAAAGGTTTCTTCCTTTGTCCCCTTGCCCTCTTCTTTATCCCCTTGCCCTCTTCTTTAGCCCACCCACAATGTGGTCCTTAGTTTCAACTGTACAGCCAGAGGCAGTCCCCAGGGTCAAACATACCTTTTGTTAAATGGTTGGCACTCAAGGATGCTTCCTGTTTCTCTTGGGACTGAGAAGCAGCTTTTGTACAAGCTCAAGTGGTCTTTTGTAATACATCTTGGTGGCATGAGCATAACTTTGCTGTGATGGAATGATAACCCCACGATGCAAAGGAACAACATCCATACATGTAATATAAACAAATAATAGATGACCACATTTCATTTTTAATGTGGCAATAAAAATCTACTTCTTTCACTCTCTCACAGCTATTGCTCCTTTCCTTTAAGGAGTAATTTTCTGGACTATTTTAATGACAATTTTTAAATGCAAAATTATTTACTTTTTTTTTTAAGTGTAACAGCTGGAGACCATTATCCTGTGACAATCTCCTATGCCAGTGATGTTCCTTGAATAGAATCAGGGGCATTGCTGCTGATTCCGTGCCCCGAATCCCAGCACCAGTGCCCAGGGTCCTGCAGGGTCCCGCCCCTCCCAGTCTCCAGCCAGATCGGGCCACAGATCCGGGGACCAGCCGCCCGCAGCAGTGGCGGCCTGTTCCCCAAGGCTGGGTGGCCCCGTCCGCAGCCAGGGATCTGGGGCCTAGCCCCCCGAAGCCACAGCTGCTGCTCCCGGCC
This sequence comes from Podocnemis expansa, assembly GCA_007922195.1. Classification (NCBI taxonomy): domain Eukaryota; kingdom Metazoa; phylum Chordata; order Testudines; family Podocnemididae; genus Podocnemis; species Podocnemis expansa. The sequence goes on from ML681995.1 coordinate 22,841,546, forward strand.
CTGTCCCGGTCCAGGGATCTGGGGCCCAGCCACGCACGGCAGTGGTGGCCACTTCCCCAAGGCTGGGCGGCCCCGTGGCCGTGGTTGCTGCTCCTGGCCCTGTCCCCACATGGGGGTGTGGCCTGTGACCGGGGGGGCGGGGCCTGGGCCTGGGCCCCTGGTTCTTCCCCAGGGCAGCTACACTCCTGAATAGAATTATATGGGCTTATCACAGTTATAACCTATGGGCTTATAACCTATGGGCTTATCCTTCTTGTCACAAGACACATCTGGTAATTTCTGTCTTTTTGTTAGGCAGTGGTACAGGAAGAACGATGAAAGGGACAAATCTTGCTGAATTAAACACTTTCACCGAGCAAAGTGTTTGACAAATTAAGGACTTTAGATAGGTATAGGTTAGTGTATGTGAAAACTTTCTAATGCACACATCCTGTCTAACTACACAGGGGAAAAAATGACCATGAAAATGCTGTATCTGAGTGACTGACTAAATAATGAGAGCTTTATCTCCTGGTCCCACCAAACTTGGCTCCTTTCAAATAAAAATGGATTAGTGCAGCTTTCTCGTACCCAAGCTGCCTTGCAGAAGTTTGCTGCTCAACACAATGCAGAGCAACTTTGGGGCTTGTTTGAAATGTACTTTTTTTGTTCAGGTCCCAAACAACTGCTCAAGTATCTGGGGCTTCTCAGGATATAAGGACAACCTGGTCATGCCACTAGAAAGTTCCTTTATCCTGGGTACAGAAGAGGGTAGTCTTGAACAATAATGTTTTTCTGCACTCCCTGGGATTTAGACACATTCACCCAATGATGAGGAATCAGCCTCAAGGCTGATGAAAGATACAATGGTTCCAGTCACGAGCACTTAACCTGATCTTCACTGAGAGCTCAGGTCAATGAACACCCCTGGTGGGGGTGGGGGAGGCTGAAGGTGCTCCCACCCTGACCCCTCTGGCCGGTCTGCCTGATGGAGGGGCAGCTGGTCTCCGGTACAGTGACTCTTGATGCAGCCCCCAGGGCCACTGACCTAGAAAAGGTGAGCCACGCTGAAGCAGAGGCTGTGCCAGCTGGCCCCACCCTTTTGGGGGGCGGCTGAAGAGGCTTCAACCCATTCTGCCCTGCTCCTGGGGTAGGGCAGGAGTGCAGAGCCTGGCCTTTGGCTCCACGGCCCCATCCCTCCTCCCCACAGCACCAGCAGGGAAGGAGCGCTTTCAGCTGAGCAGAGCAGGCTTTGCCAAATTATCACAGAGGTTTCAGGGGCTGGAGCCCAGGGCCCCTCTTTCAGCCAGGTCCCAGGGCTTAAGCCCCTAAACCCCTGTGATAATTCAGCCCTGGTCCCTAAGCTTCCCATTGCATGAAAGGCAGCTGTGGGATGAGGCACTCTTCTGAGTTCTGAGTGGAAAGTGCTTCAAAAGTACAGTCTGGAGATATCGAGGGAGAAGTGCTTGATGCTTTGCATTATAGTGGCTCAACTAACAATAGGAACTGTGTTTTTTGCTCATTATAGGGGATTTATTGACTTTGGGACTGTCCACTCTCATTGAGTGCCTCAGACTGCTTAGGAAGAGGAAGTGTAAATCACAGGGTGACATGTTCTCGGAGCTCATGCACTCTTCCACAGTGGCAGGTACAGAGCTCAGAGTGTGGCAGCTGTTCCTATCTGAGCAGCTGCAGTTCAAAATGGAAGACAGAAGAATGGCACGGGACTGGGATCAGAAAGGGCAGCAAGAGATGACCAGATCTTGAGGCATCAGTATGACATGCTCCAGTCCCTGGCTGAGCTCCAGGAAAAACAGTGTTCAGACAGGGTCTCCCTACAAGACTGCCCCTCAAGTTGTGGTGGCCAGTCTCACCTACCATCAATCAAGGAGAAAGAGGGGCAGGGTGCAATATGTGGTTGCCTCAACCCTCGTGCATGCAAACAGAGATTTGTGATGGACCTTGTAAGAGACGTGCCATCCAGGTCCTGCCCCCAACCATCACAAGCCTCAAAATGTGAACACCTCTTTTCCATACGTGTTTATTTTTAGTGCCTCACTACAATGCCTTTTGGGCAACAGAAGGGAGGGGTGGTTAAGAATGTATGGGATGGGGAGAGAGCATACAAGGAGACCAGCCAAAAACATCACTGCTGCTCATTGCAAAATTGTGTTTTCAGTGCTTCCCTGATATGCAGGGCTCCATGGTAAGCTCTCACTGTATTGCTTGCACCCAGCTGTTCTAAATCTGTGGCCAGCCTTTCAGCCCTGGCAACCCAGCCTTGAGACAACTTTTCCTTGTATGCCTCACATAAATTATGGAGCACACAGGAAGCACTTATAACTGTGGTATTTTTCCCCTCACATAGATCAAGCTAGCCACTATACTCTACCACCTTCCCTTTGAACAGTCAAATGCACATTCTACCACCATTCTGTATTTGCTGATCCTGTGATTGAAGCCCTCCTTATTGGCATGCAGGTGACTAGTGTACAGTTTTGTTAGCTAGAGGAGCAAGGGATGTTCAGGATCCCCCACGATGACTTTTGGTATTTCAACATCCCCAGTGATGGTTTTTTGGTCAGGGAAGAAAGTGCTTGCTTGCCTCTTTTGGAATAGACTTGAGTTCCTACGTATGTGTGCATCATGCACCTTCCCAGACCAGCTAACATTGATAGCTGGGAAACAACCCCTGTGAAACCCAAGGGCCTGCTGGACCATAGAGAAGTACCCCTTGCAGTTTATGCACTGGGTGGCAAGGTGATCCAGAGCTAAAATTGGGATATGTGTCCAATGTTCCCTCTAATTACTCATAGACTGTGGGTGTGTTCACACAGCAGTCTTATTTAGAAACAACAGAGGTTGTTTCGAAATAAGAAACGCCAGGTTCACACGACGTACTGTTGTTTCGAAACAATGGGTTCCGTTGTTTCGAAACAACGGCGTTCTTTCAAAACAACTTAAACCCCATTTGGTGATGAAACAACATTGTTTCAAAATGATTGTTTTGAAACAATCCCATCAGAACATGTTATTTCGAAACAATGGTGCCTCATTTCGAAATAACTGTTGTCTGAACTTGCTATTTTGCTTTAAGCTTTTTTCCTTAATTTGAATTAACTTATTTTGAAATAACTCCTTATTTCGATACAAGTTGTTTTGAAACAACTTGTATCGAAATAACCCCCTGTGTGTGAACGTAGCCTGTGCGCACAAACAGTTTCTTTGTGTCCGCAAAAACATTTCTTTTTGAGCGCCAATATTAGCACTATAGATTTTTTTTGTGCTCACTTTATTTTGTTGTGTGCGCAGGTTTCATGACCTGTGTACATGTGCACACGTGCACAGCTTAGAGGGAAGAGTGTATGTGTCCTATCTGTGGAACCCCCCCAGTTTGGGAACCCTATAACAGCAAATGCATCCACAACATCATTGATATTTCCCACAGTCACTACCCTTCTCAGCAGAAGTCTATTTATGGAGTGTCACATGGAACGGCACACTTGCACCAGTACAGCTTACACAGTGATTTCGCCACTCCAAATTGATTTGTAACTGACCAATGAAAGTCTGCGATTGTGGGTTTCTACACAGAGATGGCCACTCCTCCACTGTAAGAGCTGGTCTCAAGAAAATATTCATATTGCTGCAGTGCTGGGGAGAGCTCTTTGTAAAGTTCAAGGGAAGTTCCCTTTCACATATGGAAGTTGTATAGCTTCTGATAATCATCCTACATGGTCAGCACAGTGCAGTTCCACCACTCTATACTTGTTTTCCAGCACTCTACAGACTTCAGATTAAACGTTGCAGTTTGCACAAAGCCGGAATTATTTCTCACAATGGCTTCTAGATGGGCAGCTTCAGTGCAATCACTGGTTTCTACACAGTGGATCCTGCTGCACTGCTGAAAATACTGTAGAATAAGCCTAGATGTGTTTGAAATGCTACCAATAATACTACAGAGATGTGCAGGATCCATGCCTAGAGCAGCAATAAAGATGCAGAAATATTTCCTGTTTGTTTCTTTGCAATAAGAGAGGGGGAGGGGCAAAATGCATCACAGGAAGACAGCTGAGTTCCCACAAGCCACAGCACTTCATTGCACTGAGACACCTACTCACAGTGCAACACTTCTACATTTGACCTAACAGCTAGCAACGAGGATGCAAGAACCCAGAGCAAGAAGTGTGGTGCAACCACGCTCCTCTATTTTTATTAATTAGGTGTTTAAAAGTTGAATTTCAATCTTGCCCCAATGTAGACATGCCCTAATAAGGAAGGGGCCAGGATGGGTTGCTTGCAGCTGTATACTCCAGCTTGACACCAACAAGATGGTCCTAAATCAACTGGCTATTTAAGTCAATTTTCCATTCTCCTAACAGCACCCAAGTAGCACAAAAGGAGCGAAGCAAGGCTGAGCAACGGTTTCATATCTGTTAAAAGTCTCTTTTCAGAAAATCATCCAGGCTTGTAAAATAAAATAAACTAAAAGCACCCACTGTGTGGAAAGATTAGGCTGAACATATCCTCATGGTTTTTTTGGGGGGGTGGGCAGCAAAACAGGAGAAACACCTGTCATTACTTAATAGCCTCTCTCAATGAGACTAATAGGAATTACATGCACACGATTAAGGCAAAAATAGACCTATTAGTATGTCCCTGGTGCCTTGAGGTACATGTGACAAGAGAGTATCTTTTTCAATTACATTCAGATGCACTACACTGATCTACAAATGTTCTTCAAAGTGAGAAAGATGGCACTATGAACCTGGGAATCAACAAGGAAGGAGGATGATAAGTAAATTATGATTCTGCTCACATAGTTTTCATATAGCTATTTAATCAAGATAAATTCAAGCTGGAACCCCCAAGTTCACACACTAGCCTTCCTGATACTTTATCACATGCACCTAATAGAAATTCCATATTTTGCACAGCTCTGCAAATCTGCGTCTTAACAATTTTCCCCTATCATTGTAGGGCTGGAAGGATCTGGACAAGGTCAATGCCAGCTCTTGAACTGCTTTGTGGATATTTGGAAATTAACAAGCATGAGTTTTTGAGGTGACTCTGAGCACCTGAATCTAAGCCATAACTGAACATCCTGAGTGGGATGGTGTCATTGAAGGTATTGCAGCTTATTTCTCACCGATTGTTGTTTTAGTATTTGCTTTGACTCAAGTCACCCCCATTGTAAGTAAGGCTTCTAGGGTGGTCTAAATCCTTGGAATGGTTGTTGTATGTTGCTGGAAATATGCAGAAGCCAAAATGTGAAAGCACTATTAAACTGAACCTGTGGCTGCATCAGGAATGCTAGCTCACCCCCCCCCCCTTTTTGGAAAACACCTGAAAAATAAACTTAGGTGGCTACCACGCAAGTTGAAAAATAAAAAAAGCAACAGCAAAATAAGGGGTGTAACTTTTAAGTATAGGACTGTGCAAAGGAGTAAAAATCCTCCTTCGCTATGTCTACCCTAGGGGGGTATTTTAAGTTGACTTCACAAGGTTAACTTTAAGTCGACCTTGTGAAGTTTGACTCAGGTGTTTACATTAATAGACATATGCTGAGCCCAGGCTTGGGCCCCATCACCCTCCCTGTCCTGGGGTGTGATCTGACTCCGGGGCCCTGATCTGGAGTCAGGGGCCTAATCTGGCTGCTATTGTGTAGAGAAGAGCTGGGAGTGGGATCCGGCTGCCAGCCCCTTGCCGTCGGCAGCAGGGGCTAGGAGCCAGCTCCTACCACCAAGGCAAGGGGCACAGAGCCTAATAACAGGAGGCAGCAGGAGGCTCAGAGCCCAGTCTGGCCCCCGGCCTCTTGCTGCCATGGGCAAGTGGCTCAGAGCCTAGTCAATTTCACTCGCATCTTGAAATTGACCAGCCTCTCTCTGTAGGCAGTGGGAGCCAGCTCTAAGCCTCCACTGCCTTTGGCTGGGGCTGAGAGACCAATTGGGCTCCCAGCCCCTCTCTGTGGTCAGCAGGAGTTGGTTCCCAGCTCCTGCCACATGATGCAAGGGCCTGGGAGCTGGATCTGGCTCCCAGCTACTTGCCAGAGCTGGTCGGGGCTGAATCCAGCCCCCAGAACCAGACTGGGCTCCAGGAGCCTGATCAGGACTGGGGTCAGGGCAAGGGGAGGTACCCAGGGCTTCCTGTCCTGTAAAGGTGATTTAAAAACCTAAGTCAACTTTACAGGGCAGGAGTTATTAAGTCAACTTAAGCAAGTGCTTAAGTTAACAAAATAAATTCTAAATATACTCCTGGATTTGCTTAAGTTGATTTAAGCCCCTGATCTAGATATAGCCCTAATGCTGTATGTGAACAGCTCAGGCCTTGGTCCAGGTAAGAATAAGCAGGGTAAACCAATAAAGGCGACTTAGTCACAGCATTGGAATACCTAACTTCTAGGTGCTCTGCTGCCTTGTGGAATTCACAGCCTCGTCTTAGGCACCTAGCCTCTCTATGCAATGCATGGGGATAGTTAGACACCCAAAAAAAGTGGTCACAAAAGTCACCAAGCTGAGCAGGAAGTAGTTCAAAGAACTCAGTGGGTAGTGCTGTGGAGAGGAGTGGTGCTTATGCCACACCCCTCCAATGGAATTAGGCCAGAATCCTCTTCTGGGTTAGATGTCTAAACCTAACTGGGCTTTCTTGCATAAAGAAGTGGAGGTCTTCTTACACCCAACAGCCCACTAGTTAGAGTACTTGCCCATGGTGTGGGGAGAGCCCGTAATGACTAAACTCCTGACAGGTAACCTGATGATGCCAGTTTATACCCGATTGGGATATTTTGTTAGGAACATCAGCAGATGTCAGACTACCAGTATAAGGCAGGCTTAGAAGCTGTGCCTAACAGCTTCTGAAGGGGGACTCCTAATCTGCATGGGTTCTGTATTACAATGAAAACGAAAGAGCACAATTAAGTATTAGCATACTGGGTAAAGGGCACAGTGGGTAATGGTATTTGGGGTCAATCTGATCACAAATCTGTCAATATCTGTAATTCTACTGAAGGGAATATAAAATACGGTCTTTTTATGAATTGCTTCTCTCTGTTTGGTTCAAATCTCTCTGGATTAGTTAAAGGGTGAAAACTACCTTTAGTTAAGAAGAGGCTTGTAAGAAAGGCAAATGCATGTTTCAGCCTGAAAGAACTTGAAAATGATGGGGGTGGGGGTTTGAAGCTATCCTGGCTTCTCCCTCTATTGCTTCCCCTGTCTTTTGATAGCTACAGCTAAGCCTCTTGTGAGGCCTTTGTCATTTAAATAGAGATAGCTGTTTGTAGCTACTTAAGAGCTGGAATCAGCAGGGAGAGAAGCAAACTCTCTCTCTGACCTAAAATCACTAGAGAGAAAATCCTCTTTCTGAGCTAAGATGGGTAGAGCCAGCAGACAGTGAGAGCAGCCAGTGGCAAGCTGGGCAACACAAGTGACTGGAGGGCAGAGCCAGCAGATGGTGACAGTGGCCAGTGGTGAGCTGGGCGGTGTGGGTGACCGGAGGGCAGAGGTGGAGGACAGAGGGTGGAGCCAGCGCATGGTGAGAGCAGCCAGTGGCAAACTTGGTGGTGTGGGTGACCTCAGGGTGGAGCCGGCGGACAGTGGGCAAAGCCAAGGAACAGTTCTAGAAGATGGAATGAGTGACCAATAGATGGCGTTGGTGGACAGCTGGCATGAAAGACACTCCCTATGTACCCTAGGGTTGGTTGGGAGCCTAGTTAGCACTGATCTCCAGATCAGTGCCAGTTTTGCTATTAAGTTTGTATGTTCTGTTATGCGGTGTGGGTTGTTGAGAACTTTGCTCTATACTGATTTTTTTTAAGATTAGTGCTGATCTCTGTTATTTGGCCTTTTGCTTTCTGTTTTACTACTATTAAAATTTCTGTTTACTGCACTCAGACTCATGTTTGCTAGTGAGGAAGCCTTACCCCTTTGGGGTACCCAGGGAACAGTGCAGGATCTCCCACAAATCTGAGTGGGGGCTCAAGCCAGCTGGTGGTCTTGCACTATTTGGAAACCCCTAGATATAGAACCCAGCCCCTGCTCTGCCAGCCTGCCCTGGCAGAAGGGTTACACTAGAATACCATGGTAACTATCCTTACTCTATATGATGTGGAGTAGGAACTTGCTTGTATCCAGGTCTCCCCCCTACTTGATGATTTCCCTAATCTTTGGGCTATAAGGTGAATCTCTGAGACAGGGTGATTCTGTCCTGTTGCATTGTTCTACAGTGTATAAAATATTTAAATAATGATTGGGCTGGACAGAAAAAGAAAGATCAAGGATGGCAGTGGTTAGGGCACTCAGCTGGGACAAAAGGGTTCTTCTCCCTATGAATGTCCCTACAAAGTAAAACAGCTTCAACCAAATCCCACACCACAACCCACTATAGCTCAACTTTTGAGCAGTGAGACATCTGTTTTGAAATCCTTACTCCACATATGACAAATGGGGATTTGAACGCAAGGTCTTCCACATCCTTACTGTAGTCTTACCACAGGTTTATCCAGTACTACAGGGAAGACACCACTACTGCTTCCTCCTGTATCTTGTGCGGACCCTGACTTGGTGAGCAACCTCAGTGAACACCTCTCACAAAAAGTCTCCGCAATTGAGATAGATGGTGGCATGTATAGTTTGAGGATTTTATTGAACCTTAACATGAGCTAGGTGCTTGGCATCTGAACTTGGGTGGCTTTGTGCCTGACCACTGGCAGAAATGTAGACACCAAGGGGACTTTACTTGTGCAAACTTATGATCTTCAGAGGCCTATAAGGTTATGAGCAACTGAGCAGGGGTTTTAAGGCTCTAAATTTTGGATTTAAGAATCTAAAGTCATAGGTAGAGCACCTACATCACTTTTGGGATCTAGCCCTGTGCATGTTCTTACTCATTTTCTCAAGAGCCTACAAAGAAAGTGGGAAGAAGCCTTCTTTCTACCCCCTTTCTTGCAAGCCAGCAGTTTTGCTTAATTTGCTGTTGGCTCACAGCAAACTCCTACCTGCCTTCTTCAAAGCAAGAATAAAAGAGAGGGGGACCTGAGACTCAGAGGTGTCACTGAGTCACAGTGTCTCTTGACATGGCACAGAACACACATCACTGGTGCTGTTATTCCCCTGGAACCTGTACCTCAAGTCACAGTGAATCTTTAACATAACAAGGACCAAACACTTTCTTTAACCAAGTGGAATTCAACAGGGACAGGGAGGCCCAGAACAGAAGAGGATTGTATTCTTCAGTGTGTTATTCTGCTTTATGGCCCATCCTTACCTCGATTTCTTCATGATCCTTTCCACATCTCTGCTTAACAAACAAACAAACAAACAAACAAACAAACAACACTTTCAGAGGGACCCTGCAGTATTCTTCTCACTTGTCCTTTGCCTTGAACAGCTCATTTGTTTCTTAGCTCAAAAAAATTACTAAGTGTTTGAAGCCAAGGAGTATGCTAGGATGGTGGTGTTCTTCCAGCTGCATGCCAGTTCAGATCTGCCTGGAACAAGGTACTTTCTTTAGCTGATGAGACAGTTTGTATTAGGGAAAATTAATGAAAAGCTTTGAGGGCTTGGTTGGAAGAGTTTGTGTCTCTGAAGAATAACTCTGCTATGTTGAGAACACTATGAAAATGTCTTGGTTTCAACGGGGATTCTATTCATTACTTGCAGTGTGCTAGATGAAATCAAGCTAGTGTAGTCCCCCTGCACCGGAGGAGATGATCACCATGAAGCAAGGCAAGTGGTGTTGCCACCATTTTTCGTTCTGAGATACTACAGTGAGTGGTGTGATATCAAATTAATGATAGTTTTAATACAGTAGCACTTAGAGGATCCAGTGCAGAACTCTTCTGTGCTGAGTGCTGGACAGACACACAGGAAGACAATCTTGCTCCAAACATTTATGAATCTAAAGAAGAAAGATATAATGAAAAGCACTGTTGTTTCACTGTGCACATTAGGAGCTGAGGCACAGAATTTAAGTGACTTTCCTAAGATGGCACAAGGAGTGTATGGCAAAGCTGAAACCAATGCAGAGCACCTGAATCTGATGAAAAGTGTTGTAGCCCATGAAAGCTTATGCTTAGAGCCCTGCAAATATGTGGCTATCCATGGATATCCGCATTATATCCACATCCATGGATACAACACGGATATCCGTGGACCATTTCTTGTGGATGCAGGTTGGATACTGATCCACATATTTGTATCCATGCAGGGCTCTACTTATGCTTGAAGAAATCTGTGGGTGTGTTCACATAGCAGTCTTATTTTGAAACAACAGAGGTTGTTTTGAAATAAGAAATGCCCTCTTCACACGATGCACAGTTGTTTCAAAACAAAGTGTTCCATTGTTTCAAAACAAGAGCGTTGTTGCGAAACAACTTAAACCCCATTTGGGGTCGCAAACAACGTTGTTTCAAAACAATTGTTTTGAAACAATCCCATGTGAACATGTTGTTTTGGAACAAAGCGTTTGTCCCTCAGCCCTAGAAAGGGGCCTGCAGCCCCCGGCACACGAGCTGCTCCCAAACCCCACCACGGGGTTGGGGGCGCCGAGCTCGAGCCCGCCGCTGCAGGGGCCGGGGTGACCACAGCCCCGGGATTCCCTGGCGCCCCGTTCCAGACAGGCCACCTACAGCACACACTTTGCTTCTCTACAGAGGAAAAGGGATGTTAAACTATCTGAGCTCCTACATGCCACAAGGCACCACATCTGTGATGCCCTAGACTTATCCAACAATATTGTAAACCCCTTCCCATTAGTGGTGCTCAGAGCTGGCACCGCAAAACTGCACCTTTAATAGTGCCATAGTTATGGCCCTGATTCTGTCTTGTCTTGGGGACTCTCTTTCTGCTCCACCACCCCCAGGCACATGATACAGTCCTGTGGTGACCTGGAAGCCTACTTTCACTGTCTCCAACTCAAGGAATATTTCCACCACATCACTAAACAACACACAGATGCCTTCCTTCCTCAACAACAAGAAGGATTCTTCATGGACTCCTTCTGCAGGCTGAAACAACAGGCTGGATTTTTAAATGGAGTGTTTCCGCTGACGCTTACAACCTGAGATTATCAACAAGTAGCACCACTTACCCCATAACCTCAGCTGTGCAGAATGCAATCCACAGCCTCAAAAACAACTCTGATGTTATAATCAAAGAGGCTGACAAAAGAGGTGCTGTAGTCATCATGGATAGGTCAGACTGAGAATGGGAAGTGGCCAGACAACTCTCTAACACCACATTCTACAAGCCATTACCCTCTGATCCCACTGAGAAGAAACTACAACATCTGCTTAAGAAACTCCCTAAGTAAGCACAGGAACACATCTACATGGACACACCCTAGGAGACTCAACCAGAGGTATTTTATCTACTACCCAACATCCATAAACCAGGGAATCCTGGACGCCCCATCATCTTGGGCATTGGCACTCTCACAGCAGGATTGTCTGGCTATGTGGACTCTCTCCTCAGGCCCTATGCCACCAGCTCTCCCAGTTATCTCCATGACACAACAGATTTCCTGAAAAAACTACAATCCATTGATCATCTCCCAGAAAACACCATCCTAGCCACAATGGATGTGGAAGCCCTCTACACTAACGTTCCTCACAAAGATGGACTACAAGCCATTAGGAACAGTTTCCTGGATGATAACATGCCATGCCTGGTAACTGACTTTTGTGACTGTAGCAGGAAGGCACAGCCCCCCTCAGAAAGAGCCCAGAAAGCACTGCAAGATGGCCGGGGGACAGAGCCAGGAGAGGACTGTCAATCAGCCTGGAAGTGGAGGGGCGGGAAAGGAAGTATAAAAAGGGAGGCAGGCAGCTCAGTTCCAGCCAGGTCAGCAGAGGGGAAGGATGCAGCTCTGCCTGCTCCTGACCCTGCACTGCCCTGTGGAGGAGCTGGGCTCTGGCCTCCAGACCCAGGACTGTCAGACTGGCCAGGCTCGCCCACGAGCAGTGACTGGGGCCCAATGCCCGAGCCCTGGGCCGCCCCACACCTGCAGGAGGAACCGCCAGTAGGGAGGCCAATGAGTGGTCCTGAGTTGGCACCTGCTGGGGACCCTGAACCCCGACCTACCTCGTGTGATTTGGAAGAGCTACCCCTGGCCGCTGAGGACCCCCCGCCTCCACCCACTTCTTGCAACCTGGAGGAGTTACCCCTCGCAGAAGAACCAGACGGACTCCCCGACTTGCCACCACCCGACAAAATGGAGGGGTTTTACAATCTACCCGTGGGGGACTACCCTGAGGAGACAGACAATGAGGTATGGCTGGAGCTGCGGAACAGGGGTGACCCAGGGGAGTGCGAGACTCAACCTTCCGTGGGGGGCCACACCACAGGGGCAGCGTGTTGTGGTCAGGACCCCGCTGACATCTGCACCAAAACCCCGGGCCCTTTCGGGGACCTGAGCTGGGACACAGTGGAGTGGAGTGACCCCATGCCTCCGCTGATCCCTTCCCCTAGCCTGAGCCTCCTCACAGCTTGCAAACTTTACAGTGACACTGTTAATCCCTAGATCCCTTAAAAGACATTGTTGGTGACTTTGCTTGAGCCCTGCCAGGAGGCTAAAAACTTTGAGCCCAGCCCCCACCGGGGGCTGAGGGTTGTGTGACTTTGCCCAGCCAAGAGGCCAAAGACTTGGTAGCACCCCCCCCACACACACACACCCACACACCAGGCTGGTGGCTGGGTAGCCTTGCCCAGGGCAAAAAAATAAAGATTTGTTGGTCTCGCTCCTGAGCGGGGGCTGGAGACCCTGGCAGGCCGCCCCTCCCTCTCCTGGAGGCAAAAGGGGCACCGTTACAGTGACAACTACTTCAGATTTGGGGATGATCTATACCTTCAAGTCAGCAGCACAGCTACAGGCACCCGAATGTTCCCACAGTATACCAACATCTTTATGGCTGGCCTAGAACATCGTTTCCTTGCATCTTGTCCTCTATTGCCTCTCCTTACCTGCACTACATTGATGACATTTTCATCATCTGGACCTGCAGAAAAGAGTACCTGGAAGAATTCTACTAAGACTTGAACAATTTCCACCCCACCATCAACCTCAGCCTAGACCAGTCCACACAAGAAATCCACTTTCTGGACACCACCATATGTATAAGAGATGGACGCATTAACACTACCGTATACCGCAAACCAACTGACCACAATGCATGCCTACATGTCTCCAGCTTCCACCCGGGATATATTATATGATTTATCGTCTACAGCCAAGCTTTAAGGTACAACCAGATCTGCTCTGATCCCTCAGACAGAGACAAACACCTAAGAGATCTCTAGCAGGCATTCCTGAAACTACAGTACCCAGCTGGTGATGTGAAAAAAAAAAAAAAACAAATTGACAGAGCCAGACAGGTACCCAGGAGCCACCTACTAGAGGACCGACCTGACAGAGAAAACCACAGATCACTTCTGGTCATCACCTACAGTCTCCAACTTAAATCTCCCTAACACATCATCAAAGATCTACAACCTAGCCTCAAAGATGATCCCACACTCTCTCAGGACTTGGGAGGCAGGCCTATTCCTGCTTACAGACAGCCTCCCAATCTGAAGCAAATACTTGCCAGCTACCGAACGCCATACAACAGGAAGACCAGCGCAGGAACCTATCCTTGCAACAAACCCCATTGCCAGCTCTGCTCACATACTGTCTCAAGGGATACCATCACGGGCCCCAGCCACATCAGCCACACCATCAGGGGCTCATTCACCTGCACATCCACTAATGTGGTATACACTATCATGTGTGAGCAGTGTCTCTTTGCCATGTGTATTGGGCAAACCGGACTGTCCTTGCATAAAAGGATAAATGGACACAAAATGGATGTCAAAAATGGAAACATCCATAAACCAACAGAAAGACACGTCAGACTCCATGGACACTCAGTGGCAGACTTGAAAGTTGCCATACTTCAAAAAAGAAACTTCAAAAATAGACTTCAACGTGAAACTGCAGAGTTGGAGCTAATCTGCAAGTTTGATACCACCAGGCTGGGTCTGAATAGAGACTTAGAATGGTTAGCGTATTACAAAAAGTGTTTCATCTGTTCACACATTCTCTCCCTTTGATCTACTTGTGTGAATGGGCCCCATCTGCTCTCTGAACTGACTTTGCTAATACTTGCCCTCCTCCATTCTGGCATGTGTATATATACCTCTCCTCTGTAGTTTCCACTTCATGCATCTGACAAAGTGGGTTGTAGCCCATGAAAGCTTATGCTCAAAGAAATCTGTTAGTCTGTAAGGTGCCACAGGACTCTTGCTGCTTTTGCTACACACAGACTAACCCGGCTACCCCTCTGGTGAATCCCAATCCAGTTCTTTAATCTCAGAAACAGCCTGTCTCTAAAGTATAAAATAGAATGCAAGTTTCTGATTTGCTGTTGCAGTATGACCTGATCACATTTTATACTCCCCTGGACTTATTTTCATCGCATTCTGTAAATTCCCCCCTTCAAAGAGTCTGACAAAGTGGGATTTTCTCCCATGAAAGCTCATGTGATAAATAAATCTGTTAGTCTTTAAGTGCTGCAAGACTCCTTGCTTTTTTTTTTTTCTTTCTTCCTGGGGAAAAGAAGCTTTCCTCATTAATAGAAGGTGCTGTGAAATCTAACTGAATCATTGTGCCCTGGCCACACAAAATTCATTGCCCACACAGCCTTTATCATACAGCTATGGCTCCCTGTAGGGTTACTGCTGAAGGGAAGGATGGATCTGCCTTCCAGCCTTCCTCCTGGGTACACCTTCCAACACAGAGGGCCTCTGACGTAGTCCTCATTAGCTCTCTGTCTTAGGGCTTTATACTGTTGTCTATCACCCTAGCATTGGTGTTCCAGCCATGTAAAATCAATATCAGTAATGATTTTCCTATGGACGCTTTATGAGTTCTCTGGACATTTTCTATTTTGGGAGTGAAAAACTGATTGGTGAGTGTGTTTTGAGCAGAGAAAGAGATCAGTGTCGGCAGTACCACATCTATGGGGAAAGCTCTTTTTTTCAGGAAGAAGGGTGCACTTGTAGAAATCCTTGATTGAATATGGAGCTCAGTGACTTCAATTTGTTAGGTGATGCTCATTGCTATGGTTCATCCAGTCCATTTGCCTTCCTTTCCCATCCTTTTTTCACCCTGCTTTGTTTGTCTGGGCTCTGATTATACTAAATCCCCACTACTCTTTGCCTCTCTGTTCCTACTCTTATCTTCTCCTTTATGATTCTCATGCCTTACCTTTGTATTTTTGTTTCTCTCTTCTCATCTCAGTTATGTTGGTTAAATTCTTTACAACTCTTCCCTGTCTTTCAGCAGCTTCCCTCTCTTTCTTGTCCTTTTATGCCACCTCATTGGACATCCATGTTGGCTAGTTACCATGTAACATTTCACAGCCCTGAAGCGCTCATTCCAACTAACATTAGAGCAGGTAGTTTAGGTTTTGACAAGCAGTCCTGTAGATCTCCACACAAGTTTTGTATTTAAGATTGTGTTTGAATTTGTTGTAGTGCTTTGAAACTGATTTGAAATGTTTTCAGCAGCATGGTTTCTCACTATCCTCACTTGAGGGAAGGAAATGGTATATTTCAGTTGAAAAAGAGTAGAGGAATTCACATAGATGATCTGGACACTGAATAGTGTTTCACTTTTCTTTGTATTCAGTGCTCTAGACTTTTTACTTCTTACTTTTTCTAAATCAAATGCTTTGTCATTGTCTTTCAAAAAATGTCCAGAATTTTAACAACATTTCTTTTAAGTTAAAAATCTGTGGTTGATTGTGGTAATGGATAGTACAAACATTAAGTGTCAATTGGAGAGCAATATTATAATAAATTTTGAAGGCAAGATACCTGTAATAGAAAAAATCCCTTCAGAATAATCTGTATTCCCCCAGTTCCTATTCATCTAGGCTGTGTGTGTGTGTGTGTGTGTGTGTGTGTGTGTGAGAGAGAGAGAGAGAGAGAGAGAGAGATATTATACATATATTTTAAGCTTGTGGGAGTTCAAATGCTATGGTAATAGGGGCCATATCAGTGTCTCACTGAAGTAGTCAAGTGAAAAAAAAAACAACTTTGCATGCTCTCTCATGGATCTGGTGTCTCTAATGTCAAATAAACATTTCAGTGCTAGAGATAATAGAATTCTACCTAAGACCAGATCTGATTTCATTTAGCACTGTGTTTACACTGAAGATGAGGAAAACGATGAAGCTAGACCCTCACTGATCTTGTTACAATACAGGGAAAAACTCTTAATTTAACTGCTGGTTCTCTTTCCCACTAATGAGAGTGGCCTGGGAACTCAAGCTGCCCTTTTGTGCTGCTAATATCTGAAGAACACACATTTCCGATTCTCTTTTATATTTTGATGCTTTTGTATGTAATCTCTGCGTAATTGATATTTTACGAAAAATGAAAAGGTTTTCTCCACTAATTATACACTGCTTCCATATGCAATAGGAATAACTTTCAGTAAATCCTTTGACTTGATCTGCTCTAAGCTGTCTGCAAAAGGGGGCATTAACAACTGAAAACAAAATTGTGGGAGAATGTGGAAGGTTATAGGTTAAAGGAAAAATGGTGGTGTGGTATTAGAATAGAATAGACTAGAATTGAATAGAAGCTTGTTGGAGGTATGATTGGTAGTGCACACCAGAGTCTGCTGCTCTTTACAACACTGAAACATTAAGATTCCTTCACTGAATAGCAGTGAGTTCCTGGTTATTTAAAAACAAAAATTCCAAGTAAGAATGTTAAGTTACCAGGACTGACATTACTTGGCAATATAAGAAATCACAGAGTGTATTTCCAGGGAGCCTTTTCCTTTTCAACTAGAAGCCCTTGCTCTGAAGAGTGAATATTCAGATGCTTAGATCCTATTAAGGCCAATGAAATCTAAGCACATGCTTGAAGTTAAGCACATGTATAAGGGTATGTCTACACTTAGACTTGAATTCAAATTGATAACAATCAGTTCGAATTCAATTAAGTGCATGGCCACACTCGCTTTCCTCAATTCAAACTGAGGAACTAAGTTCGAATTGACGATAGCTGACTTTGAATTGGTAATTTCACTTCAAACTCAGGGTCAATTTGAACCGGCCCAGTCTTCCATGTCAATTCAAACTCACTGAGTTAGAACCAACAAGGGTTGACCTTCCTCCAAGGGTGACGTGCACCCTGGGAGGAAGGCCAGCCCTAGAGCACCTGGGACCAGCAGCCCCAAAGGTGCCCCCACCCCCCCCAGTCAGAATGGGCTGGGGGGGCAATGGGATTCCTGTCCCCTGGCTCAGGATAGGGACCCCAGCCCCTGCCCCAACCCCACTGGCCACACTCAGGGAAGGCACCCCTGCATGAGGCTTCTCCTCAGCATGCCCCGCATGGGGAAGGCACCCTCTCGTGTGGCTTCTCCACAGCTGGCCATGCATAGGTAAGGCACCCCCGCGTGCAGCTTCTCCACAGCTGGCCACACCTGGGCAAGGCACCCCCGTGCGCATGGTGAGCTGGACAGGAGCCGTGTGTGGGGGCGCCTTCCCTGCATGCAGACAGTGGGGATGCAGCCATGCACAGGGGTGCTTTCCCCACACACGGCCAGCGGAGGAGAAGGCACGCGCAGGGGTGCCTTCCTCATGGTGGGGGCTCCTGCCATGCCAGGATCCCTTCTCTTGCCCACCCCCACTGCGCTGCCAGTGCTGGGCCAAGGGATTCCCCCACTCTGCACTGACAGCACAGCCCAGGCAGGGGGGAAGGGATTCCCCCATCCTGTACTGATGGGGGGGCAGAAGGATTCCCCTCAGCCCGGCGCTGACAGTGCAGCCAGGGTGGGGATGAAGGGATTCCCCCAGATGTGCTGACAGTGCGGGAAGGGGGAATCCCATCTCCCCTGCCCCCACTGTGTTGTGGGGGGGAGTGCCCTGGCCCCGGGAGCCCTGGGGGGGGGGGGCATCCCCTGCCAGGCTTCTGCCTTCTGAGCCTGGCATGGGGAAAAATGTCCCCTGCCCAGCTCTAGCCACACTGCTTTTCCCTATCCCAGGCTCAGAGGGCTGGCACCTGACAGGGGATTAGGTGATGGCATAGCCCATCTAGGAGACCATGTTGCCACACTTCCCATGGTGCCCTTTCCTCCAATGTGATTTAGCAAGTCCAGTTCATGGACATTGGACATGATCATTCAAACTGGAGTTTCTTGTGTGGCCATGTCAATTCAAATTGACTCAATTCAAACTAATAATTATTAGTCTAATTGACTAGTTTGAATTCAGTCATTCAAATTGGCATGATAACTGTAGACACAGCCTAAGTGATTTGTTGAACAGGAATAGTTTGCTCAGTCAAGGTGTGAAACAGCTACCTGTAATACCCATGGCTAAGTCTACACTAGGGAAAGTTAGTTCAAATGTTTTAGTTTGAGCTAATAAGTTTGAATTTAGTTTGAACTAAATTCAAACTTATTAGTTCAAATTAACAAAGTGGACTAATTCAGCTTAACACTAAGTCAAATTAGTCCACTTTGTTTATTTGAACTAGCTGCCCTGAATTCAAATTTATTAAGTTTAAACTAAGGGTTAATCCTAGTCTACACCATCCTTAGGTCAAACTAAGGATGAAATTTAGGGCTTAGTTTGAACTAACTGGCAGCTCTTACTAATTCGAACTAATCTTTCATCAATTTGAATTAAAAAGTTCCTTAATTCGACCTCATAAAAGCATAGTGTAGACAGGTGGTAAATTAGCTTGAATTAAACCTCCTTAATTTGAACTAGTTTGCAAGTGTAGACATACTCCATGGGAACTCCTTCACCATAACTGTAACAGTATGGAACAGGGAAAGAGCCAATCCCTTCGGTAACAAGGTCTTACCCTAATTCAGGCTTTGTAGACTGAAACCAATGCTTAAAATCCACCCCCCCCCCAGATTATTGACAGCCTGTGCTAATCCTTGGGTACTAGTGTTATTTGGCCTTTGTGTGAAACTCTTATTTATTGACTTGGCCACCACATTCTCTATTGATTTGTTTCTGAATGGCCTCAATATGTTTCTCTGACCATGTTCCAGTAATCTACTCTTAGAAACTCCTGGCTAATTCTTCCAAGAGAGAAGGAAGCTCACGGTTTTGTCATCAGGCCTGTATGAAAAAAGACACAAACTATCTTTTGACATCTAAGAGTAGATTAAGATTTAGCATGAAACCCAAGTTGTGTACCTCTAGTACAAAGTGTGTCTTATTGGAAGTAAAAGAAAAATCTTTATCCTAAAAGACTGATGAAGTAAAGGACTTGGGTGGTATAAAGCTTGATATCCAGATTCTATTATTAATGTCAAAGTGTGGTTAAAGTCAAATCTGAACCAACTCAGAGGTGCAGTCACGGAAGTATTTCATGGGACAGAGAGAATGCGCGTCTACTTCCCTGAACAAGTTTTAATCTATAAAAGTAACCTGGATTTCTTAACCAGTTCATTGTCTCTATGACTGATCCCTTGCTACTCCGTGATCCAGTGATAAGATTTTACAACATCACCTGAGTCCATGGCAGTCAATGGAAGTCTTTCCATTGATTTCAATGGTTTTTAGGTTATAGGTAGGCTGTTGGGGTACATCTACACCTACAAGGTTAGTTTGAATTAACTGAATTCAAACTAATCAATTCAGACTAATAATTATTAGTTCAAATTAAGTTAATTTGAATTAACACAGCCACACTAGAAACCCTAATTCGAACTAGCATGTTCATGCACAGGACTTGCAAGTTTGAATCGGGCCAGGGGCACTATTGCATAGGGAAAAATCAAGCTGTGGTTAATTTGAACTAACAGTTAATTACAATTAGCACAGCTACATTGACTTAATTTGAACTAATTAGTTCGAATTTACCATCAATTTGAACTTAGGGCAGGTTTTATAGATTCAAACTAAGCTTTCCTTAGTTCAAACTAAGGGAACTCCTTAGTTCAAACTAATGAAAGCAAGTGTGGACATACATTAATTTAGTTCAAATTAAGCCTCCTTAATTCAAACTAAATTGTAAGTCTAGACATACCCCTGGTAAACAGTTCATCCTTTCAAGGTTATATGTTTGCATTTTGGCATAGTAGCCTACACCATTATGGCTGAGCAATGCAAATATCTCAGATGGTAGCGCACTGTACACCAATAAAACCAAGAATGCTCAGGTTTGGTTTATCATGCTTGACCACAACTATTTCAGGCAAAAGTTATTCTGCAGAATCCCTTCTTCAGATCCTTAAGAAGTGTAAAACATAGGATCAGGTATTTGCTGTTAATGTATGACCCAATCCTGTGTTTTACACCCCTTGGATTTATTTTTATTCCATTCTGTAAGTTCACCCATCTTCAAAGCATCTGACAAAGTGGTATTTTCTCCCATGTAAGCTCATGCGAAAAATAAATCTGTTAGTCTTAAAGTGCCACACAACTCCTTGGTCTGTTTTTTGCTGGACCAGACTAACAAGGCTATCCCTTTGGAAATTTACATAGAAATAAGGTTTCTTTTCTTTCTTTCTTTTTTCTTTTTAATTTGACTATTGTTTTAAAAGTTCATCTTTGTTATCCATATTGAACTGTCATGAACAGATATTTTCCTTGACCATTTAGTAGTGAAATCCATGGCCTCTTTTACTTTATATTCTTATGTATCCTCCTGGAATATTTTGATGGGGGAGAAGTGGGATCATCACAACATAGAAAACTAATTTCTTTACTAATAGATGCACAGCCTTATTCTGAGGAAGGAATTTTTGGAGCAGGATGTATTATACAGATGAACATAGTTTGAAGCATAATCAAAGTTGCTCTGAATGCAGGAGAATCAGTCAAATACAATGAGAAAATTTTATGCCACTATAAATCCTCATTTTATACTCATTTAAGTTTGTCCTGTGGTGATTGCCAAGGTCTATGTATATGTTGCTCATAGTGACATCATAATTAACAGCTTGGGAGTTCTAGTTCAGTTCTCCTGTAGTTACATTGTGAGGTTTCAAAACCAGGATTTCCATACTGATCTGAATGTGTGTAATCTGGGAGGAAATGGATTCAGCAACCTAAAAGAGAAAAAAAAAAATAGCTGAAGAAGTTCTGCTAAGCATAGAAAATATTGGCTTCATTTATTATCCGTATTTATTATCCTTACTATCCTTATGGCTAGTGTTCATGTTTGTGGGTCTTAAAAAAAAACTAATTTAAATGTGTATCTAGGAGCATGCACAAGAATTTTAAATTAGACAATTGGGAGAGGGAGGGGCATCAAATACAAATGTATCAGCACATGCATGTACATTGTATGCATGGAAATAAAGAGCAATCCACTGTTCATTTCAATGGAAATCCATGTGCCACAGAGCCATCTGAATCATGCATCCACCGTCTCTTCTACAGTAACGCTGTTACTTAAACAATTTTCTATCACTTGAGCTTTCATGGGGAAAAGTCACACTTTATCAGACATTTGAAGATGGGTTAAGGCACTTTTTAGCAATTGCTGAAGAAGAGCTTCTCTCCGGCTGCTGCGACCTCTACTAAGGATGTGCACTAAAACATCTTCTGCAGTTACAATTCTAACAGATAGTGTTGCCAAAACCACCAATAAGTCCAAAACATAAAGCTCCAAAAGTTCCATACACAACTTCGTGAATTCTGGAAAAGATATTTCACTGTCCATACCCTCTCATTTGAAATAGGTTCTATGTGGTGTTCAGATAAATTCTACTGCATTTCAAGAACTCTGCGCTGTAATTTTTCATTCAGTTTCACAAGTGCATTTTTCCTTTTAGTATATTAATAGTCTTCAGGTTTTTTTGCTCCAAGATGGGATGCATCTTGGGGTATTGTTGTAGTTTTCTGATTAAATTATCTGTCAATTTGACTTTGACTTTATACAGCATCACCAGGGAAAAATAAATTTGTTTCATGTTTCTTTTCTAGAGATTCAAAAAGGTAGGATTCAGTGTGACTCCTGTAAAATAATGCTGGATTTTTTGCCAGTCACTTTTCCCTGTAGATTGTCTTTTGCCAGTTTAGCTCAGTAGCCCGATGTTCAGGTTTTTATAGCATTCATGGATCTTTTAATTCATTATCAGGTTGTGCAAAACCTTTAAACAACTTTCTATTGCATTTATTGCACAGGCAGGAAAATGGTGGCATAATGCATACAGTTTAGCATATCCAAAAATGCCAAAAGTCAGATTGTCTGTACCATAAGCCCATTTTCTTCAGCTGTTGCACTGGCTTTCATGACATTCTGCTGAGTATTGACTAAAGTTTTTCTAATACAGAAAACTGTTCATCTACAACCTGCAAAGCTCCGCAGTGTGAATAGCAGCATGCTTGCTTAAGAGCCTGAAGACATCTCTCTCAAACAATACACTCATTGCCACTGACACTTGCGGTTCCTTGTGTCTGTGTCATGATGTCCTTCTGTAGTTTTCTAAATATGGTGCCACGTCCTAGCATGAATGAACATATACAGGTTCAGAACAAGTCCAAAAGAATTCTTTGAAATGGTATGAGAGCTCACAGTATCTACTGTGATCACATTGGGTGTGTTCACATAGCAGTTTTATTTTGAAACAACAGAGGTTGTTTTGAAATAAGAAACGCCATGTTCACACGATGTACCATTGTTTTGAAACAACTTGTATTGAAATAATCCCCTGTGTGTGAACATAGCCATTTAGCCAATGCACAGAACAATGGGTATAAATGCACTCAGTGCTTTTTTTCTGAACAAGAATCTGTAACCTTACTACATGACAACTTTCCCCCCATCATGGCACTGTCCTCTTAACTTGTCAAAAGACAGGTTCATCTTAGGTGTATTCTCTAAAATGTAAAAAAGCTTTTCAGCTGTTATACTTTCTATATCTTCCAATCCTTTCATTAATTTTCCACTTACAAAGCAAAGTGTAACTGCTATTTTTTCCCTACCAGCAAAACTGGGAGTTCCTGCTAATATCACACTGAACTCTCAGATGGTGGGTAATTCATTTCTCCTCATATTCTCTATAAAGCTAGCAAAAGCAGGTATGTCATTTTGAGAATGGTTTGATGAGGTGGCATTTTTTCTGCACATGAATCTTTCTTGCATGAAGAGATCCCAGCAATTAAGTTATTCAACAATTTCCAAGAAAAGTGCCCTAGTCTCTGAAGTTGCATGATCCTCATGTCCTCAAAGTGGAAAGTGAAATGTCCTTAATGTACAGTGCTATCTAGGAGACTTTATGCTCCATGTTTTCTCATTTTCAGGTTTTTTTTTTTCTTGGTGTTGTTCTTGCACTGCTTTGATTAACATCAAATCAACTGTAACTTTTCATATTTAAAATGGCTGATATGTTCAACTGTGGCTCTGTGTGGGCTAGTTTTTTTCATGCTATTTAACTTTTATCAAGCACATTTTTCTGCTTGTAACAGCCAGATGATATTCATGTTGGTCATTTTTGCTTGTTAAATTTGATGAAAATAGTCTTCATACAAAACAAAACAAAACACTCATATTTTTTCCCAGATTATTACTCTGATTTCTATTTTTCATGTTTTTACCATGCTGCTTTAAATGAGCATAATTTATTTCCAAACATTTGCTGGGATACTCATTCAGCACAGGTTGATAAGGCCCTTGCTTTCTAATGTGTAAGAGTTCTATTTCATTATACAAAAAGAGCACCCCATGATGAAAATAACAAGAGTATTCAGTTTTAGAGAAGACTTCAGTTCCAGTAATGAATGTTGTTTTAGTCACTGCACATTCATTTCTCTTGCTAAAACTGCTAGCTGAAACACTGCTTTTTGCTGAAACATGTTAGTCTTGGTTTTCTTTAGGGGAAGTTGAGAACAGAATAAACTCTTTATAATCAGACTAGTGAACATCAGGTATTGTTGACAGGTATTTGAAGAACTTTCTTATGTCCATTTGTGGTGATGGATTTCTTCCTGTTCTACCATTATGACTGAATTGTACCTTTAATCCTCCTTCAATATGCACATCCTTAGTATTCTGATGGAAACATGTGCAAACCATGTAGGCACAGGTGCATCAGTAAGCTCACATTATGAGACTACGTCTATGACCTCCCTAAGCCTGAGCAGTACATGTTAGGAGGAAATACTAAAATAGCAAAAGGAGGGTCAGAGAGCTCTTCCAGCACAGTCTGTGGGTGCACCATGACTGTAAAATTCCTCCTGGCTGTTTGGGGGTGGCGGGGAAGCAGAACTCTTCCCACCAGTGGCTCCTTTGAGGAGACAAAGCTCCTCCCAGACTGGGTGCTGGTGGCAAAAATAAGCAATTTAATGCCCTTGCCATGAATTGGGGGGGGGCGGGGGGAGGCTATACCCCTGCTTTCCCACCTTGCACATGGTCCTGTGTGTGTCTATGTCAAACAAGTTATGAAGTCACAGATGGTTAGAGCACTCAGCTGGGGTTGGGGAGACTGCAAGATCATCCTGCCACCATCTCAGGGGCACAAGGGATTTGACTACGTAGCTGCCAGTTAAGTGCCAGAGTCAGGGCAAGCTGCAAAACCAGGGGCCAGACCTTCAAACCACTGATGGGTGCTATTTAAACCAGTCTCCCAGTCAGTAACAAAACATATTTTTGATTCCCCACTCTGGACATCAATAAGCATAACAAAATAGAAACAGCCCCCTTTATTGCACAACAGCTACTCTGGTTCTGCCTAGCCCCTGGGTCTCTTAAAGGAATAGGCTGTACTGACCCCAAAGGGCCAGCCACATCACCCAGAACAATATAGGCTTGGATCTTACCCAAAATACCACACTGCCAATCAATCTTTTAGTAACTACAACTAAAGGTCTAATGTAAATAGAAATCAAACAAAATATGAGAAATGTTAAAGGGTCAAAGTGAATCACATACATACAAATGATTTAGAGTCCATAGAAAGCAAGCCCTTGAAGAATCTGTAGTTTGCAGGTTAGTCCAAATTCCTCTGGTATGCATGCAGCACCTGAGTGGGTCTCAATCCTCTGTTCAGTCCCAGAAGAATAGTTTGAGAGCATGATGTTGATTGCAGACTGAGGACTGAAGACTAAAGACCAAATGGAGATGGGACTATTGCCTGTTATCACCTTTGGCTCTCCCACACTCTCACAGTCCTTGCCAAATAAAAATGGAGTTGATTCACATGGTCAGTCTGGGTGACTGGCCAAACAGGTTTCTCCATTGACCCACTGAAGCTATGAGTCCCCTTAATGGGCCATTAAGATGACAATAGTTTTGTAGACACACAGTCCGGGATGGCCTCAGACTCAAACAACTTGGAACGCACACAAAAACAAATAGATTTCTAATTTCTAATACAGGCTTGACACCTACATATAAATCATATAATCATTTGTAGCAGATCACAGCCTTTCTACTGATACCAAACATGGGAGTGATGCCACATATGAATGATTGCAAATATAAAATATGAATATGAAAAATAGTCATAAACAATCCCCTTGACTCAGCAGCATCACACCCTGCATCGCCCTGGCTCTTCCCTGGCTCCAGCTCCAGTTGCCTGCTGCTGGCTAGCAGTGGTTGGAGCCGGATCTGGGCTGGGGCCGCTTGCCACACCTGGCTAGCAGCGCAGTGACAGGAGCTGGATCTGGCTCCATGCTTACTGGCAGCAGCAGGAAG
Source organism: Podocnemis expansa (assembly GCA_007922195.1). Taxonomy (NCBI): domain Eukaryota; kingdom Metazoa; phylum Chordata; order Testudines; family Podocnemididae; genus Podocnemis; species Podocnemis expansa. The sequence goes on from ML681995.1 coordinate 22,867,183, forward strand.
CAGGAATGGAGCTGGGCTGGGGCCACCTGCTGCTTGCTGGCAGTGGCAGGAGGCAGGAACCAGGCTGGGGTTGCCTGCCACTTGCCAGCAACATCAAGTGCCAGATCCACCTTTGGGCTGCCTGCTGCTTGCTGACAGTGGTAGGAGGCAGGAGCCAGGCTGGGTTTGCCTGCTGCTTGCCAGCAACATCAGGTGCCAGATCCACCTTTGGGCTGCCTGCTGCTTGCTGGCAGTGGTAGGAGGCAGGAACCAGGCTGGGGTTGCCTGCTGCTTGCCAGCAACATCAGGTGCCAGATCCACCTTTAGGATGCCTGCTGCTTGCTGGCAGCAGCTGGGGCTGGATTTAGCCTGCCTGAACAACCTGCCACCTGCCAGCAGTGGTTGGGGTTGGATCGAGCCCCAGAGCTTGATTGGGCCCCCAGGTCGAATTGGGTCCTGGGACAGGGCAGGGGGTGGACCCAACCCTTTTTTGGGGCAGCAATGCTCCTGGCAACAGGACTCCTTGTTTGTTTTACTGAAGTAGACTAACACAACTGCCTCTTTGGTACAGACCTACAGGACACTGTTATGTGGGGGTCTCCTACCTGGCGGATGTGCTCCCTATCCTCTGGGCTGAAAGGTGATAGGAAATAGGGTCCTCCTCCCCTCCCCTAATCTTCACTACATACACACTTGTGAATAAAAATCCCAAAACCTGTAAGTGCCTCACACAACTGGGTTTGCAGTTGAGAATCCTGAAAGGCAGTGCCTCCCTGCAGCCCAGGAGTAAGTCACCATCTGCATGAGAGGAGAAAGCATGCTTTCCATAGCATCTCTTGCTGGCTAGTTTAGGTGGGCAGTTGCCTAGGATGTTGGCTATTTTGATTTACATTCTAAGGCATCTTTCTCTCCCCATTAGTCGTGTAAAGTACCTGGACACTGAACTCCAGATTTGTGAGTGGCAGTAATATTTCTCAGCTACTAAAAGTTAGGTGTGGTGCTGCTCAGTGTAACTATAACAACATTGCTTGATGAATCTAGCTCAATATGCCCTGTGCTCTCATCCACAACAGTTAGGTCGGGTTCCTGACATCCTCACTGTATGCTTCTTTGGTAACCTCCAGGAAGGCTACAGGCCACTTGCCTTTGGAAGAGTGTCTTGTACCAGCAAGATTCTCTGTGAAATCCCATCCACCGACACCCAGCTATTTGCATCACTAATTTATTCATTTGTGGATCCTACAGGCTGGACATGTTGCACCAGAAGCAGAACAGTGACCAAACTGTGAGAATTTGGGGTCAAGGACCCCTTGCTTTGGAAGTGGGTAATCTTTTTCAGGTTTCCATGTGTGCAGTTCTGGGATCTTTAAAAAAGAAGTTCTGGAATACAGGATGGGATGAGGCCTTGGGAGGACACAGTGGGAATGTGGGGATGCTGAGGGGAAACTCAAGGAAGTAGGGATCAAGATGCTCCAGAGCTCCTGCTTCTGACAGAGGACTCCATCATCTGGATGGCCTTGCTACTTGGCTCCAGTGATTGCCTGGCTCCAGCTCGGCTCTGTGCTCCTGGCCACTCCACATTCCCTTGTCTAGTTCTGGTTACAGTGTCCCCAGTTCCTTCTGTGCTAAACTACCACTGTTTATCGCTCAGACAGGAGTAGAACTGGCATCTTCATCTCAGAGAATACGATAACAGTTGGGAATGAAAATGTGGGAAAGCAGAAGTACTGAATACCATTCTGGCTTCTAAAAAGTGCTCAAATAGTGTTCTGGTAGGATTTGAGCACTGACATGATGAAATTTACTTCATCCTCATTCTGGGCTCCAATGTATTGAGGGGGCAGGGTCCTGGCTACAGCCACTCCCTGCGTCGTGTGGTAACAGCTGTATATTAATGGCATCTCACTCTTGCATGGTACTTTACATCCATGGATATCAGTGCTTTACATACAAGTCCATTATCCCCATTCTACAGATGTGGAAGCTGAGGCACAGAGGGAAAGTGACTTGCCCAAGCTCACTTGGTAGGTCATGTAGAGGAATTCTCAGTAAGCGGGAGGCCACAAACTTAGTGAGGAGTGGAGCTTTATTTTAGACAGCTGCAGGCCCAAGGGTGAGTACCCAAGAGCCCTGAGAATAGTGTACATTATTCTTATATAATGACATATTACATCATATTACAAAGCATAAACTATTGCTGTATAGCCAATTAAGTTCTGGGTCCATTCTTTTTGCATCAAAATTCCCCCAATTAAACCCCTTCTTTTGATCCACCTTACCTCCACCTAACCTTCTATCATAATTCATCTGTGCCACAGGTCTCTGGTCTAGCCATTGAGCTGGCCCAGATAGGTTTTCTTTCATCTGGGTAGACTGACCTTTAGAATTCTGCAGGCAAATCTAAACACCTTCTCTGTCTCCAAATTTCAGTACACAGCTTCTCCGTGAAGCACGGACACAGACACAGCAAAGCTCTTTACAGCGTACCTTATCAGTTAGTTGCTTCTACTGGCCCTCTTCCAGACGTGCTAGTGGAACAGAAAAACTGCGGTCCCCGTCCCCCCCCCGGCCTACTGAGCTATGTGTGTCTCAATGCTGTTAGGCCTCAGCCACAGAATTCTTCCACAGTCAGTAGCAGAGTCCAAAATAGAAATCTGGTGTCTCAAATACAAACCTGGTGATTTGTGCACTAGGCAACACTATCTCTAACAGCATATAGAGGCTGAGCTCCCTTTCCTTCCTGTACTATAGTGTACAATGTAGATTGCCCACATCAGGAAATATGTGAGTTTCTTATGCTCCCTTATTTCTTTTCAGTAATATGTTGGGTGAGTGACACTGTTGCTCTACACATGGATAAAGTGAGGGATCATTATACTGCTCCATGCTATTATTTGGATTGTGACTGAATATTTTCTTGCAGTCAATATTTCACATTTTATTTGTGCCCTCTATATGTGTTTCAATTTGCTTTTTCCTTTTCAGGTGCACATGGTTTTCCTGGTTTCCAGTTAGTTAATTTGTTCTATAGGTTTTGCTTATACACACATTTTTTCTTCAACTGACTCTAGTGAATTACTTAGCTTTGAAAAAATTCATAAAGAAGGTCAAGAGCAAAGTTGATCTATCCTCAAAACCATGTCGTATTTCAAGCATCAGAGGACCAGGAAGTAGCCCTTGTGCCAGAACAGCTGCAAATGGAAAGAGTGGATAGCGGCAGCATAAATTATTAACACATTTAAAAGCCTCTTGCTGCAAATGGGTTCTGCTGTCCTGACAATACTTGGGACAAAGTGCCTGTTGTAAATCATCGTACATCACACTAATAGATTATATTTACAGATCTGACTTTCACGAAGGATCCAGTTTGTAGAAGAGAGTTTGCAAAAAATTTTAGAGGAAAAATGACATCTTATGATAGGAATGGGGGTAAAGGAGAGGGGCTCAGAACAATAAAGTATTACCAATATCCTTTGTATAGTGTGACAATTAAGGCTTGATCCTCTATGACCTTTGCTCATATGGCAACTATTTGTGAATTTTGCCACTCTTGTGATGGCTAATCAGTAAAATACAACTGTTTCTACAGTTATCTTTACTTTCTCCTATATATCACATTTTATTCATCTACTGCTTTATTCATCTAGTGTAAAGCTGTTTAGTAGCCTAAATCCTAGCCTGGGAGCTCTATGGAACAGAAACTTGTCTTTTTGTCCAGCACTGAGCACAGCTGGCTACTACGGATCACTGTGTAAAGGCCCTATGTGCTGCCATGATAACAAAGAGTATGTCTACACTTGCAAGTTAGTTCGAATTAAGGAGGCTTAATTTGAACTAACTTAGTACCTGTCTACACTAGGCTTTCATTAGTTCAAACTAAGGAATGCCTTAATCTGAACTAATGAAAGCTTAGTCCAAACTAGTAGGACCTACCTATCAGTTCAAACTAAGTCTTTAGTTTGAACTAAGGACTGTGTAGACAAGTCTTAAGCTTTAATTTGAACTTAACAAATTGGAGTAATTCGAACTAACATTAGTTTGAATTAGTCCACTTTGTTAATTCAAACGAATAAGTTTGAGTTTAGTTTGAACTAAGCTTGAACTTATTAGTTTGAGTTAACAAATTCAAACTAACTTTTCCTAGTGTAGACATAGCCAAAGAAAACAGCCCTTAGACAAGCAAAACTCCTTCTCATAATAGAAGGATCCCTTGGTCTGAATGGAAACTTAACATGCAGAACTGTTGAGTCGAGAGCCTTACAGAGTAAAGTGTGTTTTTTGTACAAGTTTCCCAAAAACTATTAGAAGCAAGTTAGAAAAAAAACAACCAATTAAAAGAAAGAAAGAAAGAAAGAAAGAAAGAAAGAAAGAAAGAAAGAAAGAAAGAAAGAAAATACCCACACCTTATCGACTCCTTTGTCACATTATCTTAATCCTTCAACTCTATTATCATATTTAGATCCACACGATTTTAATATGTGTTTCTATCCTACTTCTTTGTTTTTCTTCTTCTGTGGCTGCTTTAAATGCAATTTTTGTTTGTATCATCAAGAAGGAAAATAAATGGTTCCAATAAAATGGTTTAAATTTTAGACGAGATGAAACAAACTCTTCATCAAGGTTGGGAATTCTGACTTAAGAGAATTTAGTCTGTGGCATTTGATATAACCTCTTTGCACTAAATCAGGAAAACAGTGCCGGATTTCCCATTAGGCACTGTAGGCACAGTGCCTAAGGCCTATGAAATTTTTAGGGCCTACGAAGGAGGGAAAAAATTAAAAAAGCAGAAAAATAAGGAAAATCACATGGTTTAGCATTAGAATAGTTTAAAGTGCATCACATCAGTCGGCGAAATTCAATTGGCATTTACCCGTTTTTCTGCATTTCGGAATGAAAGTGCCTAGAGCCTATGAACACCAAAAACCAGCCCTGCTGGAAAAATGAAATCGTGCTAGACAAGAAGGGCAAGAAATTTTCCTATTCACAAAATTCTGCCTCTGACTCAGAAATATAACTAAATTAAGAGTGAAAATGTCCCCAGAGTATATTGGAGCAATGAGTTCAGACTAGATAAACTGTTTGGGTGAAAGTCTTGAGTCTCCTTGAATGTGGGACTTTTATTAGCTTTGAGTGAAGGACGTTGCCATTTGTTTCACAGAGGTGGTGGTGGTGTTTTTTTTTTTGTTTTTTTTTTAATTCCTCCTTATTTTACATGCTATGTCTGGCAGGATCTGATGGCTGACGTTTTGGAGGCCTGAGGCTTGTATCTTGTTCCATGTGCTGGATAAAAATGAAAGGATTCCCAACTTTGCTGGCACTTTCTTAGGAGAACTGTGTACAGAGGATTACAGCTAAAATTCTAGTCATGTACACACAGACTGACTTTCTGGTACTTCCTGCAAGTTCTTTTCTCTTTTTACTGTGGGGGCCTACCTCCAAAGTTCCATGCAGATTATTAGACAGTAAAACAAGAAGTAATTGTGTGGCCAGAGTTGAAGGACCTATACCATGTTTGGTCAGACACTGAATCTTGGCCTCAGCACTTTTTTTTTGGGTGGGGGTGGGGGTGTTGGCGTAACTATGTAATTCATGGGGCTGATTTTTACCAAATGACCAGTACAAAAACTAGCATGGACATAGGTCTGCTGATATAAAAGTGCTTCATTCTACCATAGTTTATTCATCTGCCCTTACGGAAAACATAATTTCATTTATATAATTATGACAGCATCACCCTGACGGGATTCTACCACTGTAGCTATTCCAGTTCAGTTAAAGCTGAGCAACTGGTGTGTAGACAATGAACACTTTGGGACTCCAACAAATGAGAGTAAATTTATCCATAAAGGAACTGTCTACACTTGGAAAATGAGTGCTTAGCAAATGTATTAGATAACATTAATTAACACTATAAATGCCATTTGGCTCTTAATGTAGTGTATTTCCAAAGGGATAGCCGTGTTAGTCTAGTCCAGGAAAAAAAAAAAAAAAAAACCATCAAGGAGTTGTGTGGTACATTAAGACTAACAGATTTATTTTTCACATGAGCTTTCCTGGGAGAAAATCCCACTTCCTCAGATGCTTCGAAGATGGGTGAACTTACAGAAAGGAATGAAAATAAATGCAAGGGGGTGTAAAACATAGGATCAGGTCATACAGTAACAGCAAATCAGAGCAGTTGTTAGGTTCAAGCCATGGGAAGCCTGAAGTCAAATTACCTCTTGTAATGGGAAAAGAACCCATAGTCTCGATTAAGTCCTGCTTTCACAGAATTTAGCTTGCATATTAATTCGAGTTCAGCTGTTTCTCTTTGAAGTCTTGTTGTCCCAGTCACTTCTCTGATGACGGCCATTAACAAATCATACATCGAGTGATTAGAAAGATGGAAGGGCTCAGCAACTGGTTTCTTTGTTCTGTGATTTCTGATATCAGCTCTGTGTTCATTCATCCTTTTACGCAGCAATTGTCCTGTTTGTCCAATGTATAAGGTGTTGGGGCATTTCTTGCACATGATGGCATAAACTACATTAGTAGATGAGCAGTAGTGTAGTGTAGGCACTGAATGCTAAGTGCTATTTGCTATACATACTCCCAGTTTTCTTAGTTCAGGAAGGGCCATAAAATAAAATTCACCTCACCACTGAGGACCCCACAGGGGGTTTCCTACAGACATATTTGCATCGAAATAACTAAGGCCTGTCTAAGTGAGATAGAAGTGTGGGTTTAACGTAAATTTGTTCTGCAAATCTGTTTAGTTAAACCAATGAAATACATTGAATAGGGACTTTTATTTTGGTTGTTAAAGTGTTCTGTTTTGATTAATTTTAAACTGATTGCAAATCAAGTTAAACCAACATACACCCAATTTACACCAAAATAAATGTTTATACCAAGGTTCTCACTGGCTTAGTTAAATGGGTCTAAAAATCACACTTGTAGTGCAGCATTCTTGTTTGAGCAAGGCTTACATCAGTTTGTAGTTCACACCTTTTTTATTTCCATCCAGGTTTTCCTGTGGACACTCATATGTCATGTGTAGTCAAGGTCTACATTATAAACTTCTTCTGGCATAATGTGCCAGGCTGCCAGGTACTCCCCACTGATCAGGCACCCCTGTGGTAGTGTTATTGGGAAATTGTTCATGTGGCTTCCTTGTCCATAGCCTATGCTCCAACATCTCTTGTCTGTCTGTCCATATACCCTATTTCCAGGGAATTTTGTATTTTCCTGGCCCAGTCACTCTCCTGTCAATGGCTACCACTATTCTACCACCACTCCAATGGCTGCCTGGGAGAGATGGGGAGGGACTCAGGCCCACCCACTTCTCTGGGCCCCAGTCCAGGGACCCTGCATGCAGTGACCTCTGCTCTACCACTTTCCTTGAGTCCATTCCCTGGACCACTTCCCTGAAGGCCCAGCACTGTGTTGGCCCTTACCTCAGGACCTTGGCTCTCACTGCACCCCAGTGCTAAGCCATCTAGGTTTCTGACTCCTCCAGGCAGGCAACCTCTCTTTCCAGGCTCCTAGGAGGGACTGTTGCACTGCCTTTGCACCTCCCTTTGAAACGGGTTTCTGGGCCCAGCTTGATTCTCCTGCCATGCTTGCCCAAAGGCTGTGCTCCCAGGGTCCTTTTTAACTTCATCCTGACCAGTGCTGTATAGTTGCCCCATCACACATAGCAACAAAAGCTATTAGTGTTGGTGTACATATGACTGCAAAGCTGTGCATTTACCAGCATGGCTAGTTTCATCTGAGATGAGTAGATTTATTATACTAGCATTACAAACATTTTGTCTGATATATCTGTGTCCACAGTAAGGACATTTTTTCCAATGTGCTCTAGCAGCTTTCCCATGCTGGCAAAGCACTTTGAGTCTAGACATAGTCCTATTTTGATCTAGTTTAATGATGTCATTAAAAATAGTAAATTCTGAGTAATTTTAATCTGAAACAAGTGTACACATACAGATTTACAGAGAAATAACAAAAGCAGTGAATCAGTTAAAAGTGATCTTTTGCAAACATGATTGTAAACAAGACCAAGGTCCAAATGAACCACTTAAGCCCTGTATGTGAAACTTCTATGGTGCAGTGGACATACAGATTATCTCTGAACTAATGAGAATATCATCAATAAGGTATGCCTAGACCAGAGTTTGTGCTCATTGTTTAACATGAGTTAACTGATTAGTTATTAATATTAATGAAATAACTGCTCCCTATTTGCTAATCTAGGTACTTTGGCAAGAGCAAACCACAGACACAGGTTTATGGTGTGGGAAAAGTATGTTTCATTTTTCAAAAAAAATGTTTATTAGTAACCTACATTACTTAACACATACTAAAATCTTAACATGAAATCCTCAAATAGTGGAGGTTGTTGTGGCTACTTTGCAGTCATGGGAGCTATAACAAGTTTCACTAGCTGAGGGGCTGTCCCTAGTAGACAAGGCAAGCTGTAGTTTTAAAGGTTTTGGCTGGACAAGGTAAGCTTGAAGGTTTACCTCCAGATGTATCACACATATTAACTACAATCGCCTTTTCTACAGAAGGATTTAACATGATAAGAATAAACATATTTTCCTAAGGTATATAAGGCCTTTATATCCTACAGCAGAGGTCAGGAAACTTTGCCAGCCCCCGTGCCAGCCCTGTCTGCTGCACCCTCAGTGGTGCCGTGGTGGGGCCAAAGGGGGAGGCAGGCCTTTGGTTTGTAGCCACTCCCACCAGCGGGTGGCATCTGGGGTCTGGCTGGGGCCAGCTCATGCCCCGCCAGTGGGCAGCCTCCAGGGTCCCGGCAGTGATCAGCTCCCAGCCCTGTGGATGGGCAGCTTCCAGCTCTAAAGTCAGAGCCCAGAGCGGGTGGACCTGCCTGCCCCATTGCCCTCCAGTCCTGACCGGCAGGGGTGGGGCCAGCAGGGGTCAGGAGATGCGCGCACTGTGGCTCCTTTGTCCCTGCTGGCCGCACTCCACACCAGGAAAGCGCAGCCACAACACGTGGCTCTTGCCTCCCAGCCGCAGCTCTGGGAGAATGGGGCCTGCGGTGGGGGAGTCTGAGTGGTGCCACATGCTGCTGAGACTCAGCCCCCATGCTGGTTTTGGCAAGGATGCTGGGGGTTGCTGACCCTTGTCCTCCAGCCAGACTTTGTGAAACATCTAAATTAACATTTATAAAGATATTAGTTAACTGCTAATCAATCAATTTATGTTACAATAGGAGCATAAACTCTATGCTAGTCATACCAGCGCATATAGTCAAGTCATCCTGTATATTTCACCACCAGAAGAAAATGATGTTCATTACATTTGCCTGCCTCTTAAAAAAGCACATCTACAGTATTCTGCAATCGCATGTATAACTATGCAAGCCGAAATAATATGGGCTGATCACATCACACCATCTGGGTGTATGCTGATCACTGTAGCAGTCAGGAAAGACACTTTTAAACACAGATATAGTGCAGTATAGTAACAAAAAAATACAACATGGCTTTCCCCCCCCCAATTTCATGTGAAGTAGAAACGGGTCAATAGATGGGACTTAATGACGAATGCTCTGAGCCAGGCACATACACTCTCTGTACTAAAAAACCTCTCTCTTGCTGAATTAACTGACAGAAACGTTATTAAAGTGTCCCACTAGAAAAGTGAGTGCCGAAATGACAACTGAACTAGGCACTCTTGGTATGTCATTTACAGCATAATTGGTGGACTAGTTAAATCTCTCTAAAAAACCTGCATGGATATTGTTACTCAGAAATGAAGTTGCTGTAATTCAATTGAGCTTAATTCACTTTGGAAATGAATTACACTAAATCACGTTAAGGCACTTTAATTCTGAATGAGGGTGTTCACACAGAGGTTTAATTCTGTTTACCTAGTCTACTTCAAATTCACACTTTAGTTAATTTGGATTAATTTTTCTGGATGTCCTTAGATAAGCCAGTCCATGGGAAGCATGCCATCCCATACTTATTCCTCCCATCTACCAGATTTAATTAATTTTTAATCTAGTTTATAGCTGCTAGCAATGCATGTGCACCTAGTATCTGACAATTGAGTTGTGTTTGTTCTGCTTCATAAATCATTGCCAATTATCAAAATTCCACAATCAGAATTTGACTAGTAGTTTTGTTAAGGACTGAGGTAGACTAGAAAGCAATACCCTGCCTTCAGAGTAGCTGTATTGACAGTTGATTTCTAAAAGACGTCTAAAAAGTACCAACCCCATTTTTCTGAGTAAACTGCAAACCAGTATGATTGAAGAGAAGAGTGCAGTGGAGGGGTGCCACACAGGCAAGGCTGAACTGGGGTGTCAGTATGTAGATCAAACTTTTTTCTGGGTCTGGGAGTTCCAATGTTAATGTCTGAGACATAACAGAACAAAAACCCTTTTCCATGAGCTCTAATTGCTAGAATTTGAAAACTGTCCCTTTGATATCTTTTGATGTCAAAAAGAAATGCTCAGCCAGATTGTGCCTAAACTAGGGAAGGTTTGGGCTTGTCTGCCGTCCATGCAAAATGGAAGCATAATAAAGAGCTTTGTGTTTTGAGGATGCTCAGGAGCAAAGTCACTCCAACTGTCAGTAGATTTTCTTTTTGGTCCTGCACTGACATCTCAGTCTGGCAGTATGCATCAATCTGCACATTTAGGTGTGTGTATGAGAGAGATGATTGACAGTGCCATGGAATGTAACTGTCTTGCCTGCTGCAAACATATCAGTAGACATGGTAGCATTGCACATGCTGAAATGGCATCAATTGTTGCATATCCAAGCTTCTTCTTTCAAATGAAGGCTCTAGTGTTGATCCCCTTTGTCAGACTCTCGGATTATAGTTTAAGGAATATCATCATGTCTTAACTCTTGAGGCTCCCTCAGTTCAGTTCCTTGGATGATTTGCTGTGATATTTCTGAAATTTGAGACTTATTTCCAAAATAGAAGAATTAAATGAATCAAAATTGCCCCAGGCTAAGCTAACAGCTAACGTTTCTACTCTAGCAGCCCCTTCTCGTAACCTTTTTTGCTACTTTATAGTTCATTAATTGTAAATGGTTTTTTTGCAAAATTGGAGGGAGTGGGTATAGGGAAGTAAAGAAACCTAAAATTAAGTCCAGTCATATGGAGCCTATGGCCACTAATTTGGCACCTAAAAAATATTTAAAAAGTGTGGTCTTTGGTTAATAACATTATTTATTGTAATTTCTATTTATAACTACAAGGGAGTGGGTGAAAATGGTTCAATGTCTTCTGAGTCCTTGTTCTTTTATGAGGGTTACTGAATATCTTATTCCACAAATGTTTCCATTCATTTCAAAGAGAATATTTGAGGAGATAACTACTACTCGCCCATGGTAAAGATGGCATGATTTAAACCTATGTTTGATTTTTGTTAACATTGACTTTCTCTTTCACTACTTCAGGATCACCTTACAATAATCTGATACTTCCAGTTTGTTTTGCTCTGTTGTCTCTTGGGGGTCATACAGTGATATCAAGGAATTATTATAGGTGACATGGCAAATAGTAGAAGACTACTGAAAAAGCTGAAAAACAAAATCAAGTGGTGAAGGCAAAGTAGTCATCAAATAATTGCAGTCGTGATGGGCCTGGATCTTGCTGTTATTTCTGCTTGACTGTGATGACCCTCATTCAACAAAAGGAGTATAACACGTTCCTAACAGTAAGCATCTAGGATTTCCCATGGGTATGAGTGGTAGCACAACATAAATGGGGTCTTGCTATACATAGGGACTTTCAGGAAAGTTAATTCAATTAGTATTTAATGTGGATTTGTTAATTTGTGTTTCATTTGTGTGAGGACACTCTTAAGCAGCATTAAAGTGAGCTCAATTTGGTGTGGTGTAATTCACTTTGAAATTGTACTAAAAAGCTTTGAATTAAAGATACTTAAATTCTAAATAATTGTGTCTACACGGGGGTTTAATTAATCCAACCTTAAATTTAGTTTAATAGTTTAACTAATCCAACCTTAAATTCATACTTTAAAGTGATCCAGTTAAATTTTTTCGGAGTGTTCTCCTGTAGGTAAACCTAGTAGCCAGTGCTGAATCACAGCTTAAAATTACTGTAGGTCACAACTGAACAGGTAGAGGATAATGGGAAATACAGCTCTAAATAAACATATGGGATTATCAACCAAAGAGGCTATGCAGCATAGCCATGTCACATCTCTGCCATACTTAGGGGAAGCTAAGTATGTTGTTGGTATTGTAGCTTTAGGTTCAATGTAGATGTGATGGGCAAATCTAAATAGCTGTGTTTTTTAAACTCTCATTTCTTGAGGCAATCAGGAAATAGCATATAAAAGGTCTGGTGCTGAGGGATAGACTCTTTTTAGTTCCAGCATGCATTATTTGCCCAGGGTGGTTACTGTGCGGTGTAGAGGGAATAAAGGATGCAGTCCATTGCTTTCACCTGGCATTTTTGTTTTTTGTACTACATAAAATCCCACTCACTATTCCCCCAGCAATCCTGTCATCCCCATCTCTATGCAAGTGTGGTGTGCCACTTCATAGCATGCAATTCTCCAAGAGTCTTTTTACTGTCTGTCACCTGTGCAATGGACATGTAGATCTCTGCTGTGTCTACTCAATCCTGCAAGGTCACATTGGATACCCCCTCGCTCCCCTGTCATATACCATTTATTTGGTAATAGATAATGTGCCCACATACAATTCATCTAGGTATAGACATGATCAGCATTTCTGTCTACCATGCTTAACAAAAGAAGATTTTTCTTCACCCAGAACTCAGTCCTATCTCAGGCAAAAGCCTCAGAAAATAGTTTTCTAGAGTCCAGCAGCCACAAGCAGTGCACATACTTTTAATGCACCAGAAAATGTTTATAAATTAAAATTAGAGATGTCTGAACTGAGATGCCTAGAATTTGGGGTATTCAAAATAAGGATTCAAATTATGTTTAATTATTTGTGTTACTCTCTGGTTTGATTTGTTGATCCCAAAAGACCTGGCTGCATTTCAACTCCAAAAGGAATCTTTTTGTATTGGGAAAAGTCACAGGCATAAGGCCTTAGATATCCGCTCCACTTCTCCAATGATCAGGCGAGAGTGTCTGTAATTCAGGATGTGAGAGCTGAGCATTCAAAGGGGCTATCTAACACCCTGTGGCTCGTAGACTTGAGACAGGCTAGACTAATGTCTTTATGACCAACTCCTCTTTGTCTTTAGCTAGAAACTGCTAACAACCAGGTGTGCAGTGTGCAATCGGGCACCTTTCCAGGTTACATCTATTTACTGTTAACTGTGAAACATCAAGAATGGCTGGGCTGCAGACTGTGTATTGCTAAATACCTAACAGTCCTAATAGCAAAAATACAGTCTGTCACAGCAACATCACACAGTAAAAGTAATCTGTATAATCTCTACTATAGGCAGCTCAGCTGCCCACCCTCATGTCACACTAACTGCCTTAATGTGACCATTCATGGCTGCTGAGAGTAGTGGTGTACCAAGGGGCAGGTCCCCAGCAATGGGCTATGGGGGGGCACCAAACTGGCCCTTCACAGAATGCAGGAGGAGGGGTGGAGAGCCTCCTGTATCCCTCTCATGTTGTGAACTTCCCGCCCGGTGCCTCCCCGAGGAGTGAGGTGGAGGATCATAGCATTGCCAACTGCCTATAAATTCCATTAAAAACTATGCAAATTTCCAATGGTCCATGAGCCCATAATTTGAAGGAAACGTCCATAAAAATCTTTCCCTCATTCAGTCAGCAACTAGCAGCTGCCTGATGTGCCAGCCATCACCTCCTGCTTAGCTCGCAAGCATTGGCCCAGGCAATGGGCAGGGGGAGCAGCGGCTGGTTAACAGTCAACTGGAGGGGGGAGGAAGCCCGGGGGCCAGCTCCTAGACAGTTAAGCTCTGACAGAGGGTCAGCTGGAACCTGCCTCCTCCCCCTCACAAAACCTGCAGAACAGCAGGGAGGGAGAGCTGAGTGAGGCAGGGCTCCTTCTGAGACACGGGCATAGCCACGGGTAGGCCCAGGTGGGCTGAGGCACACCCACTTGGCTCTCAGGCCTACCCACCTTAGCCCCTCGCAGCAGTGCTTGCTTTGCCGCTGCAGCCACAGGGCTATGCAGCAGCCAGCATTTGTGAGTGGGGCAAAGCTACCAGTGTTGATGCCTCTGCTCGTGACTACGGGACCCAGCTCACTCAGGTCCTGCAACTATGAGCAGAGCTGAAGTGCTAGTGCCTCTGTCCCACTCACAGCCATGGCAAGTGGCTGCTGGCCAACCCCATGGCTGTGAAGTTTGAGATGCTGCCAGCTTGCTTGCAGTGGCTTTCCCTCTCCCTGAAGAGGAGGGGGTGCCTTTGGCTGGGCCCACCCTACACTTGCACAGACCCAGCCAGAAAACAGGGGCTGACTATGTCCCTGTTCTGAGATCTGGCTCGGGTATGCTGGCTGGGAGCAGAATAGGTCTGGGAGACTTCTCATGGGACTAAGGTCAGTGAGCAAAACCCCAGGCAAGTCACACTGTGTTTCATGTCCTCAGAACCGGATCCACTACCTGGATTGCAAAACCCTCCTCACCTTGTTAAACAACAAAAAGTTTAATTTAAAACTCAAAATTCCCCCCATGCTAACTTCTCCCAATTCTCCCCTCTAAATCTGTCTCCCCCCCCTACACACACACACCTAGCCTAGGCTGTTTCTCTGGAGTCTGGGGAGATACTTACTATGAGCTGCCCATATTATAAGAATGGACTCGCCTACAGCAGGGGCTGCTGCTGCATCACCCTGCAGCTGCAATGGCTGAGCCTCGGCAGGGGAAAATTGCTCAGTGGGTCCCTTTGTACTCCATGGGGTTGGGGAGGGGGGTGTGTGTGCAGCCAATGCACGACTGTACCGGGAGGCCCTGGGCCCCAATCCTGCCTTTCAATAACTCCTCCCCAGTCTTCCCTAACACTCCCCACTGTGTTCCCCAAGTATGACGCTATTGTGACATTGGTATGATGTTACTGAATTGTTTGTTGTTTCTCTCATGTCAGGAAAAAATCACCGTGTCAGTTAAAAAGATAAATCATCTTCAGCTCTTAATGTCAGTAAAAACGAAAGTGGCATTTGGCAACCCTGGCGGCGGAAGGGGGGCTGCCCCCCTTAAAGCTGACACCAGGCTGAAATGGCAGTGGATAAGTGCTTACAGAGGGGTGGGGGTCCAGACCAGGCTGGGCTGGCCCTTCTTGGAGGTCAGAGGATACAGGATGTCCTGACAGGTGGCCCTCAGTGCCCCCTGCCCATCTAGACATCCCCTCCCCTCTCCTCAGGCAGAAGGGTAGCAAGGCTGGGTGTGGGGAATGGGCGCTTTGGGGAATGGGGAATGCACTGGGTGCTCAGAGATGCCCCTTAGCACCCCTGAGCTCCTGTGCATGGTGAAGGGCTGACCCAGCACCCCTCCCCAAGCAGTGGGGGATGGGCTGTCCTGTCCCAGCCGGGGCAGGTTGTTGGGCTACTGTATCCTCACACTCCTACCCGCTCAGCTACAGACCTCCTCCTCAGAGCAGTTTGGGAGGGTGGGTACAGGACCTCTTCTGCCCTGTGCAGTCGGGGACATGAGGCTCTGGGGAGGAAGGGGAGATGCAAATGTGAGCTTGGACCTGCTCCCCCCCCCCCCCCGGGTACCAGACATCCTCTGTAGGACACTGGCTGAGACCTGCAGTCATGTCCTAATCATACCTTAGCTACAGTCCATCTGATCTGACAAGAGAAGTGGGGGACATAGGCTATGCCTACACTTACAAAATTAATTTGATATTCTTAATTCAAAATTACTTCAAATTTAAATTGACATTATTATTTTGAATTAGGAGTCCAGTAAAGTTATTTCAAATTAAGGAACCACTTAATTTGATAAATAAAATGCCTCCTTGGCCAGGGAATAAATTATTTTGAATTACACCTCCTTAATTTGAAATAACTTCTAAGTGTAGACATAGCCATAAGAATTACTATGTCTGCTCTACACCACTGGGCACGTTCTGTTCAGGGATAACCTTGTATCTGGCTAATATAGATGTGTGCCATTTTTAGCTGGCAGAGAGACACAAAAGTGATGATATTATATCTTAAAATCTTAACCAATATGTAACTGAGACTCTTTAATCTGAAAGTGGGATTGGGCCTGGAGAAATCAAATCTGCTTTGTGACTCTCCACTAAGCCATGTCCAAACATAAAGGGACAATGTTAATTCCTTCCCCCCAAAAAAGTAAGATTATTTTCTTTAATGGGTATAGTCCTCCTTGCAGCACTGATTCTTTTTAGAAAATAAAATTATGGTATGAAAATTAGGTCATGAGGAAGGATGATGATTGGCTGAGTTATCTCACAATGGCTATATTAAAGAGTTAGCACAGGTATTGACATAGCCAGTCATAATAGTAACTATTTGTTATGGTAGAAGCCAAAGACCCAAGTGATGATCAAAGTGACATTGTGCTGTGTGCTGTTTAATTGTAACTATTTTTATAATTTGCACTGCACTAGTGCCAAAGAGCCACAGACATGGGGTAAATGCTGTATGAGAACAAGAACTAAAAACTGTTTCTTGCTTACAGTTTAAAGGACACAAAGTGATGACAGTACAGGTAATATATAAAAGCAAAATAGTTAAAACAGTTAATGCATTTATCTTAATTAAAATGTGTCCTAACTGTAGCCTGCACACAAGACAAGATAATTGTGTGGAAAATTATGAAGAATTAGCATTCTGTTATGATTTTTTTTAAGGCAAAGAAAATGAGTGCTGGATTTCTGAAGGTGCCCATTTAAACTAATTTTAATTCATAAACTAGCAGATTACTTGTATATTTTCAGCAAATTTATATAGCATTCAGAATAAATCCTGTTAGATTGGGGTAGTTACTCTGTATCCTTCAGATATAAGGCAGAGATTCAATCTCTTGAAGTTGACTTAAGTTTTGCACTTCAGCTGTGGAGTTGTGACCAGAATTGCCACAATTGTGACAAAAAAATTATAATCATGATATCCAGGATATGGCAATGATAGTAAAACAATGTATAAAAGAGTGGGAAGTAACAGAGAAAAAAATCATATGAGCATATTTTATGAACTCAGCCAAACCATAAATAACTTTTAATGTTTCTCCTTAAAACTGAATATCTCATTTCACTCACAGAATATCTTATTTCACAGAAGACCTGCCTTTTACATATCTTACTAGAATTCAGGTTAGGAATGGTTAGTCTGAATTTCTCAATAGTATACCTAAAAAGGAGGGGCAAACATGCTCTAGACTAGGGCAAGCTAAGCTGTCCCATTCAGTCACCACCACTGAAATGTTAAGTTTGATGGGTCGAATTCAGGAGTGACGTACTTGCCGAAAAAAGGTCTGAATCTGAATGTGTCTTAACACTTCTAAATCTCTTATGCAGAAAACTCTGGCATTTTAAAGGAATGATCCTAAGATCTTACATTAACTTCAATGGATTTTAGGGTAGACTCTAGGGAAAGAAACTTATAGTGATATTTAGCCTAAACTGTTTTTCATTTTATGCCACTTCAAGTAGCTTTTCCCACTAAGAATGATTAATATAACTAAGGAAACATGAAAAAGCATGATGCAATCATGTGTGTGTACCCTCATGCACCAGGAACATTTGATTGATACTTCTTAGAAAAATTCATTTCATGGAGTAGTTTTAGACTAATTTTGACTTTAATTGCTATTGTGAAGCGTACTTATGTATTTTACACTACATTCATCTGGTGAAAGATAATGTAAGAGAATGCCATGCCACATGTTAAATAAAAGTACCTTAAAAAAAATTAGTTTGCTTTCAGAGAATATCCACTGTCTTATATATCTAGTGTCAGAGAGATTCAGCTGAGCAATAAACAAGAAGAAGCAGAATTCTAAATGATAGAACAATAAGAAATATGAAACAAGCTTCAAGTGTGTGGACACACATGATGTGTGGAACACAGAGATATAATCTCATGCTATTTATAGATCCATAACATTGTGATTGAATGATCAATTAATTGCATTTATACTCTTTTATTTTTTGTTTCTTTCAAAAAAGAAACCATCAGTGGAAAGCTTCATCTATGTCTTCGCCAAAGTCCCTGTTGAGGTGGGCAGTATACAATTCTAAGTATGGCTTTTCTTGAAAAGATCTGATTTTTCTTGTCTTGTGGAATTCAAAAACCTGATCCAAAGCCCACCGATGGCAAGGTAAAGACTCCTGTTAATTTCTGAGAACTTTGGATCAGGCATTACTATGCTATTTTCATTCACATGTACCGGTATTTTCTTGGAAAACAGAAGATGGTGGCTACCGAGCTGGGGAGGGTAGCCCAGTGGTTAGGGCTTCTCTGAGACTCGAAAGATGTGGGTCCAATTCCCTGATCTTCCCTACACTACCAGCTTGACCTTAGTCGAAGTCACTTAATTTTTCTGTATTTCAGTTCTCCAATTGTAAAATGAGCATAAGCCCCTCCCTACCTTAGGGTATGTCTACATTGGAGGCTCAGTTAAGTTGACTTAACAAGGTCAACTTAAGTTGACTTAAAATTGACCTTGTAAGTCAACTTAGAGCGTCCACACTGAAAACTCCTTTTGACTGCCTCTAGGTGCCAGATTGACCCTTTCTCGTGGCCAGGAACTCTGTGAGGGGGCCTGGAGGCCAATAAAGTCAACTTAAGGGCTATTTCCCATCTATAATGGCTTAGGTCAAATTAATAAGGTCGACTTAAGCCTTAAATTGACCTTAAGAGCTGGCATTATTAAGTTGACTTAACAAAGCACTTAACTTGACTTAAGAAAAGCCCAGTGTGGCTTCTGTGGTCTGTAGGTCGACTTAAGCTTCCTTAAGTTGGCCTAAGGCTCCAGTGTAGACCTACCTTATATTAGCCCAAGGATTAGTAAATCTTTGTTCCCTGGATTAGTTTAGCCTGGGTTACTCCAAGGTTAATCAAGTCACCTGAAGTCAATTAAGGAACCTGCTTCACTGCTTAAAAGCCTCCTTCTCCAGCAGGCAGGGGCAGCTGAAGGAAGTTGAGAGAGGAAGTGCAGCAGAACTGGGAGTAAGTTGGAGAGATTGCTGTGTGCCACAAAACCAGAAAGGTATGGGACAGGGGGACTGGGAGAAATCCATGCAGGCAGGGTTGTTTGGCCTAGCAGCCTTGAAGAGGACCCTGCCTTTAAGAGACCTGAGCAAGGGAGTAGAGGTGGGCAGCCTACCCAAACACAAAGGAGATCTGCAGAGGCTGAAGGACTGCTGGCGAGAAGGATGTGAAACCCTTCTGGTTCCAGAGGGCAGACTAGGAACAGTAGAGCCAAGGGGTGTTTCTGGAGACTGCTACTCATAGGGTCCCTGGGTTGAGTCCCAGAGTAGAGGATAAGTCTGAGTCCCCTCGGCCATTTGACCACACCTAGGTGCTGTGAAACAGGGAAAAAAAAACCCAACAAGGAGGCCAGCAGGATTATAATTTGGACTAGTCCCAAAAAGGTGGACTCCCACCTTGGGGAAACTGAGTGCAAAAGGCCAGATTTGACCAGACTGCAAAATGAAAGTGCAGGACCTGAAGAGGCAGATTAGGCCTCCACCACAACATGTACTGGCCCTCAGATACATATACGCTTATTTAAAGAAAATATACATTTCACAAATATAAAATACATTTTGCACACATAGACAGGCCTGTCCTTTGGGGTGGGGGGTGTGAACGGGGTGACCATTCCTGGCCCCATATTTCCCCGCTGCTACTGGAGCAGTGTAGGGCCTGCACTGCTGTTCCTCCCATTGCTGCGCTGCTCCCCACCCCTCCCTGCTGCCTTCAGTGGCAAGCAGGGGAGGGGGAAGGAGCACAGGGCCCAGTCTCTGGTCCCATCTGCCCTGTCCTTAGTATGGAACAGCCAGCCCAGGCCAGGGTGGGGAAATAGAGCCCAGCTTCTGAGCTGGTCCGCCCTGGGGGTTTGGTGCCCTCCCAGGCTGATTGGCCTTGGGCACTGCCCACCTTTATGGGATGGCCCTAAATATGTTACATTTGTGCAACATGAGCCCCTGCATATGAAAAATGGGCCCCAAAGTTGCTTCAATGCTGAGCATTTGGGACTAGCAATTAATACAAAATATAGCATCGAAGTATCATGGTAATATTAAGAATAATAAACCAAGTGACAAGGCAGCATACTAAACTTTCTTGCTGTTTAACAATTGTTCTTCTGTAAGGAACACTGTGCTTTAGTGCCATCAATCTCTAGCAATAGGGGAATTTTTATCATATATAGAGAATGAATAATTTTAATTGGATTTTTATTTAGCTAAATCACTATTAGGTTATATCTATCTGTAAATTTGTTAGCCTTTAAGGTGCCACAGGACTCTCATTGTTTTTGCTATATACAGATTAACATGGCTACCCTCAGGAACTATTAGGTTAACACATAGTATTGGGTGTGAACTATCACACGTTCATCTGTACCATGAGAACAACAAGACAGGTGATTCAGTTATGAGGAAACAGCTCTTTAAAAAAAAAAGTTTCAGAGGCTAAACTGATGTTGGTAAATTGTCTTCCCACATGCTTCGGACTCTTTGGGTGTGTTCACGCAGCAGTCTTATTTCGAAACAACAGAGGTTGTTTTGAAATAAGAAAGGCCATGTTCACACGATGCACTGTTGTTTCGAAACAACGGGTTCCGTTGTTTCAAAACAACGGCGTTGTTTTGAAACAACTTAAACCCCATGTGGGGACAAAACAATGTTGTTTCAAAACGATTGTTTTGAAACAATGCCGTCCGAACATGTTGTTTCGAAACAACAGTGACTTGTTTCGAAATAACTGTTGTCTGAACCTGCTATTTCGCTTTGAGCTTTTTTCCTTAATTCGAATTAACAAACTGTTAATTCGAATTAACTTATTTCAAAATAAGGCATTATTTTGATACAACTTGCATCAAAACAACTTGTATTGAAATAACCCCCTGTGCGTGAACCTAGCCTTTGGGTCTAGTAAAGAGAATGTTGTAGACAGGAAGCTAACACAGTAAGCTTTTCTTGCCTACAGATAAGACTAAAATCTACGAAGATGCATTGCTTTTTCCTACTTATTGTATTGCAGAGGAGCAACTTCCTCACCAAACCAAGCCAAGTGATCAATTAGTAAGACACTTTCTTACATTAGGTTTATGATACAAATCTGTGGGGGGACAATTCATACATGATACGGTACTTTAAAATAGGTACCTGTGCTTCAGATTCCAGGAAAAAGGGGCAAGAGAGAATAAAGTGAGAGTCAGGATATGAAATGTCCTGTTCAAATGAGTAGAGATAAGTGGTGTACTTTGCTAAAGAATCCTTATGTAACCTGCTTATTTTCATAAGATAGCTCTACTCTGTTTCTTCTGAAGCAATATTCCTGTGCTCTGCCATTCAGATAATGATGGAATGAATTCAGAAGGTCCTCTCCTATGATTTGTAATCAGCATTTTTTTTTTATTTTTATGATAGCAAGTCAAAAATTGTGCTTTCTTGACCCTGGTAGGAACCATACTGAATACCTTAGAAGGATAATTGGACATGAGATTGGTTTCTATTCTATTGAGGTGCCAGCAAAAACATAAAATAAAATGCTATGATAACTAAAAAGTAATGTAGAAAATGAAAAGCTTCTGCCCACCAAGTGATATAAGGTTGCTGCTGTCACAGTAGAAATGAAATCTCACACTTTGCTTGAGGTAGTGTCCTCCAGGCAAGGGACTTGAAAACTCATCTTTTCATTTCTAGTGATTCAGGGAAGACTTCATATTACAATCAATCTGCTATTTTGTAAATAACTATTAAGAAGTAAATTGGTCATGATCAGGTGTATTTATCTTGTTCTATTATTTATTCATTTGTGCCTAATTCTTCTGTTAATAAGTAAATACATACAAGCATTAAAAATTAATTATAACTGTGGTTGTGGGATGTTGTCAGTGTTGTGTATGTCATCCAGCATCAGTTGTTTGGCTGTGTGTTTGTCCTTGTGTACATTTTCCTCCTGAATTACCTCTGGGTTGACACTGAGTGGGAGCACTTTTAGCCCAGTTGTCTGAAGCATGGCTCAGATATGAAGTTGTCCTGAGCTGAGGCATTCCTTTGGTTAACACTTTAGGTTGCCTTTGGCTTACATATTGAGTGAGAACTCAGCTAGCCAAGTGGTCCAACACCTAAGTGTATCCTTACTGCAAACAATGTTTCCTGCTGGTTCTGATGTTTCCAGCTCGGCACAGGTAGTCTGAAGTAATACTCATGATTGAAGAACTTGACACAACCACAGATCTTTATAGAAATGAAGGTGCTAGGCTAGACTTTATTGCAGTGTAACATAATGGTAAGCAAGCTATGTCAACAGGTACACTGACAACATTTGTTCTCTCAATGCAATGGAACAGTTCAATTGAAGCAGGACTCTCCATCGCCCCCTTGTCTGCATGAAAACTGTTTTTTTCAGACTCCTATTTTTATACACAGTTCAGGCCACTTGGTCAGTCCCTTTGGCACTGGAAACTACTTTTTGTTGTCCAAAATTACCTTAATTAGTCCACATACCCTGGTTTTAATGCTGCCGATTTGCTTGAAAGACACCTTGCAGCACTAAACATTTCCATCCATCAAGTTCTCACTGTGTGGTTTATCCACTCATAACCTTGCCTTGGATGATTCTGGCAAAACATCTCTTATCTTACTGGTACTAGGCTGACCTGAAACCTCCTGCATTTAAGGTATTTTTTCACTCATCAGTTTCAGCTTGCTTTTGCCCATTTTGTTGAGGTCAGACTTTCACAACCTGACTCCAGCCAACCTAACCATTTTTCTTGCTCAGACCATACTGTTTTGGCCTGTTTATGTATGCTTTGGGTCTCATTCCTGCCCATTTCTACTAATCCTTTTATTCTAAACTAATTTTCTACTACAATAGCTATTAAAAGCAAATCTCACATCTTACTCAAGCAGTCTTATTGACTTTAATGGGATTTCTGATGTCAGTATGTTGAGCAGGATTTGGGTCAAGGAATGTACTAATTATCCCTTCTTGGTTGCAGTAGTTTGAAGAAAAAAAAAGATTTTCTGTGGGAGTGTATTTGAATGCAATCAAGTGGACATCTAAAATTTTCTATGGAATCTCACTTATTTCAGCAAGCCTATCTCTTAGAACCATGACTGCTAATCTCATTCTTTATCTCCAAGTTGTACAGCTTCATGTTCATTACAGCATAAAGATATTGGGTTAGGTCCTCAGCTAATGTAAATGGGTATACTTCCATTAGCTTCTTCATGCCAATTCATAGTTCAGGATCAGGTCCACAATGAAAAAAGGAAGAAGCAAACAAAATACATATAAAAAAGGAAAAGAAATAGGACACATGCTACATTTAAACAAAAACTACCTGAGTTTTATAGCATATAATTCACCCCATCAGCATCCTTTCCTATGACCTGAACCTTACTCCACGCAGTGCTATGCCCCTTCAATGTCAGCTTCTTTCAAATGTGGATTACAAGTGTGAAAGGCATGCAGAATTCAGCTCTTACTCTGTAATTATGGAAAATTGTTCTGTACACAGTTTACATTACTTCCTCTGTAATCTTCATAATAGTTATTTGTTGCAAAAATGTGTTGCATAATTTTGAATTTGAGGGATTGTTTGGCTTTGGGAATTGGTGATGAGACATGGATTCTCTTTCATCTCTAAATGGTTGGTTCAAATCCAATTTCGGTCAGTGATGATCAAAAGTGTTTACTATCTAATGGCTGGCTGATGGCCAAAACTATACGAAACATATCTAGTTCTTGGTGGACAGATGTTTACCTTGCCAAAGGAAAATTGCCATTGCTAATTAGTAACTTTTCTGGCAGAGTAGAAATTGACTAAACACTTAATCACTAGCTAACCATTTGAGGATAACTGCTTCATCACTTCAAAGGCCACTAATGTGTTTCTTGTGACTGTCACTTTCTCTTCTTTGATCCATTTTGTAATGGAGTTGGTGCATGGACTTTTTCTCTTGTTTCTGTCCTCAGCTACATCTTTAAACAAACAAATGAACACAAATACAACTCTGTGTGTTTGATAGAGCAAGGTCCATGGTAAACCGACTCCCTCAGTTCTGATATTTTGCTCCTCAGTTCCAGTCAGCCTCTGAATATGCCTCAGTTTCCCTGTCCTCTCTCATGTTGAGCACATTTTTTTAATGAGCCAGTACTTATTTCACTACGAGGTCAATCTGATCTCTTTCCCAAGCACTAAATTCACTAATCTAAAACAAATAAGAGGTACGTGTGCACACAAACATTAACAAAGTGTGAAAGACCCATGATTTACCAATTACACACACAAATGTGGGCAGTGAGGACTAGAACACTGGTTCTTTAGCTTCTTTACATATTTCCTTTACACACATTGTGGGTTCTTTATCCTTTGTGTAGGTCACCCAGTAGAAGAGACAGACACACTAGAGCATTATAGCAAGAGTTTCCAGAAATGTCTACCTAAAGATAGGTCAGAGTCAATGCAAACTGCTCTCTACTGTCCACTCAGCACTTTTGAAAACTAGATCACTTATTTAAGTCTTTAAATATAAGTGTAGACTACAGACCTAGTTTTGGAAAGCTTTGCCTACAATAGTAACTTCTGTTTTGAGAATTTCTGTAAGAAGCGTAACTATTTTGCTGTATGGGCATAGGAATTTAAAGCACTCACTTTATAAAAACACACCCAAGATCATTTGTACTGTCTTTTCTCTCCACAAATATGTTCACACACAGATATTACAAGAAAAGATATTCCTTGAAATGCAGAGCTGAGCAAAGCTACCTATTTTATTTTGCATCTCCTTGCCTAAAATTTAATCTGGCTTTCTGGGACACAGCATGCTATGTAATTTGACTGCTGTTAAAGGTGATATACTGTAAAGGTAATGCCCCCTTCCCCCCAAAAACGACTTAACAGAAGATCCACTATGTTGTTCTCTTTGGATATTGCTGGAGAGATCTAAACTTGTGTACTGAGTGTTTTAAGATACAGTGGTAATAGGTGCTTTAGATTGCATATAGGCATTGTTTCTTGATATAAGTAGTAATGGGGACTGATGTGCACTACTCATTTAAGTACATAGCAGGAAGCCATGCAGGACTGGGTAGGGAGGCTGTGCAGAGAAACATTTCAGTGGAAAAAGCAGCTGTCATCCGTAGAGCTTCTAGTAACAGTAACCCTTCTTGGTGTTTCCATAAAAAAGCATCTTGGTTCCTTCCTGCCAATGATATATGGCAGTTCTGTGCTGGGCTGACCTCATTTACAACCGAGTCTGGCACTATAATCTGCTAGTGCTGACCCTTGCAACTAGTTGTGTCAACTTCAGAAGGGTTTAGCATGGCATGGTCTGTGCTGGTGGACGACTGAGTCATAGGAACAGATACAAAGCCCACTGAAATCCAAGGGAGTCTTTGCATTAACCATGTTGGCATTGACAGCTGCATCTTAGACAACAAGCATGTTGGGACTTACACCTAACCTCCTTGGGGCAGGGATATTCTTTTTATTCTGTGTATGGAGAATGCACTTAGAACAATGGGGTCTTGAATCATGAAAGGGTTCCCAGGTGTTGAAGCAATACTAATGAAAACAACAGTCATTAATAATGGCAGAGTTTTATCAAATTTCAGGTTACCAAAATTTTGGGTGTTTTGTAAATATTAATTGAAGAATGACACTTGGCAGAGGAATATAAATAAGCATAGCCAGTTCACCAAAACTGACACTTCTTCATTGATTTCACCATGGCATTGATTTTAATGGTTCTGAAAATAATTTTATCAATAAGGAAGGAGTCTTTCAAGAACTCTGTAGTTAAGCAGCAGCATGAGATATCTCTATTTGTACCTAATCTTGTTATTCTGGGCATACATTTTTAAGGTTGTGTAGAAATCAGGATAGCAGCAAAGAGCACCAGAATTTTCAGTTACAGAAACTCCTATAAATAGTCTGGAAAATGTATTCCTGTAGTTATTGATCTATACAGTTCTCTACTTTTTTTTTCAAGTGCTCTATACATTTTTCCCCACTTGTGAGCAAAGTCACTGTGAATTTCAAAGCACATCTAACCTCCTATTTAATGTGTTTTTGCAAGCAGAGTGATGTGAGGTGAATGTTATAAGCTTTGCAATAGATAGCTCCCATGTATGCTAATTGGATTTCATTGCAAATAAGCACATTTATCTTTATTTTCCAATGAGGAAAATAAAGAATTTAAATGGTTTCATTAGATTTTGTCCCCTCCAATATTCCTTCATGAATAATAATTAATTGATTTTCCTGTCTTCACAGTGACTTCATCTTCTAACCCTTAGTGTCACTCCTCCTTTTACTGAATTTAACAGGTTGTGTTGGAGTGTCAGCTTCTTCATCTGCCTTGAAAAGCGATGATATTGACAGATCAGGAGTGAAACAAGTGTGAGTTAGGGTACAGGCCAACACAAAGCTTATACACCATTTAAGACAAGTTTTGAAGGCAGAACTTACAGGGGATTTACATCATGCCTAAGTCTCACGATGGGCTCTTTGCCACTCAGGAGCCCAGGTTAGAGTCAGGAACAGAACCCAGGTTCTCTGGGTGCCACTGCAGTGCATTTTGCAATTCAGATTTTCACTGAGACCCTCCTAACTCACTGCATAATGATCATAAGGTTCAGCTATGTCATAAAGATATAGCTCTGATGGAAAACAAACAGTGGCTCTGTAAACTAGGTGTCATCTGAGAACAGTCCAGGTGGTCAGTAAATTCCACAGTTGAAATCCCTCCTCTGAGGACACTAGTGTCCAGATAAAAATCACCTGTGGAAGAATATGTCCCCTAGAGAATCTCAACTGACCTCAAACAGTCATGGGTGAGGCTCACAAAGAAAGGCAATCTCATGCAGCCAGAATCCAAACCATACAACGTTTTTATAAATCAAAATCAACTAACTCCTCAGACTGAATGGGGAGGGACTGCCAGTTCTGAAACAACAATGGACCATTGTAAAGAAACTGGGTAGCCATGTTTAATGTTAGCTGATGTCTGAGTGTTCTTTAGATGTATCTCAAAGCAGAATACAAAGCAGCAATGCAGTTTTTCACATGACAAATGCTTGGGAAAATGTATAACGGGCCACATCTGCCAAGAAAGGGGCATCTTCCTTACAATAATATGTATTGGACATACTGTGAGTTATCAAAGTCACAGGCATGTATATATATATATTTCTCATCTTGTTCCTCTGCCCATAAAACAGTATTTTGGCTCTGATATTCTGCCAAAAGGAAATCCAAAATATGGAGTCCCACAAGTATTTGGCAGGGATTGCTTGATGGGATATGAAATATGGGAACACATGTTAAATCTGGTCCTACAGAGTTTCTGTTCTTAACCATATAATGGAATTCTTGGACACAGTACATTGGAATAAATTATAGTTCTGAAATAAACTGTGATGCAATTTTGTAAAGAGTTAAAAACTGGAAGTTAAAGGAATTTGGAAACAACTGAAATCTATTTAGTGCTTCCATCCATGTACTAATCCTATCAGTGTATCTGAATGCAGCCAAATGTTTAAAAAGAAATAACAAAACAATTGCTCTTTCTTTCTTCCTTTACCCAAAAAGTAAACTTGAGTGGCTAGTAAGTTTACATAACAGTTACACCATTTTAAGTTTGTGTGGGGGGGATGGGGTGATGGGTGTGGGGAATCAATTTATAATGAAAAAAGTAACTTGCAGAGATAAATTTGTAATTGAATTTGGAATGATGTGAGGTTAGTGGCTGTTTATAGCTGTGGAAATATAGCGAATATTTCTTTCTATCCACCATTTTTATGCTGAAGGTAATTCTTGAATTAAAACCTAGAATATTTTTAAATGTTGTATGTTTTTGAGCAAACTATGATAGTTTTCCATACAAAATTTCAAAGGATAAAGCAGAACTTTGTTTATCTGATTTGTGTTTTTATACTTAGATCTGTGTACTAGTCATAGTAGTAATTGCATTGAAGAAGCCCAAAGAAATAAAACTGTGCATACAAAGATTTCAACAGAAGAATTTTCATTTGTTCCTTTAGTTTTATACAGATTGAGAAGTCAAGAACCTGATCATTAAATAATGTGAACTAGAATAATTGCTTCCATCAGAATATCTCTGATGGGCAAGGATCAGAACTGGTGTAAGGAAGTTCCCTCCATTGACTTCAGTAGAACTGTACTTGACTATACTGGTTCAGCTCTGTTAATTGATATTAAAGAAGGAGCTTCCATCTGTGGATTAGTGGCCAGGGTTAGTTTCGCCTCTACAGAAGACCTGCCTCAACACAATTGGTTCAGGACAATATTCCCATTAATGCCATGGTCTCAATTCTGACAAACTGATGGCTCTATGTTGTTACAGCTGATGTCAATGCATATGTTTTGACCAGTGAAAGAAGTGAAATCCTATGAACTTTTCTATGCTAAACTAAAAAAAAGAAAACATCTTATTTCTGCCCCAGTCATGGAGAAAGATACAAACACTGGGGCTGATCCCCCAGTGTTGTAAGTGGTCA
Organism: Podocnemis expansa; assembly: GCA_007922195.1. Classification (NCBI taxonomy): domain Eukaryota; kingdom Metazoa; phylum Chordata; order Testudines; family Podocnemididae; genus Podocnemis; species Podocnemis expansa. Next base: position 22,895,783 of record ML681995.1, read on the forward strand.
CAGCCACAGCACCACAGATGAGGGAAAGTTACTTCCACCACCTCAAAGCTGTCCTATCTGTCTGAAGCACGCAGTCTTCTGCAGGTGTCTCTTCCACAGGTCTCTGAGCTCTTTTTAAAACAGAAACAGGTCAAGTTTGTTCTCTCTGTTATGTCCTATGATGTGTCTACATGGTGGAACAATGTGCTCTAAGGGGGTGTGTGACAGGGGTACTAACCCCTCCCACCAGAGAGGGACCCCTCAGCTTGTTTAGCAGCCACAAAGACTTCTCCCCATCACACAGGCTTCATGCTTCCTGGAAGCAGGGGAGGGGGGAAGGGGGGTTGTAAAACCCAACACAGGGCTCAGCATGGGACAGTAGAGGAGAGAGACTTGCTCCCAGGGTATGCCATGAGGACTCTGATACTGCAGGGGATCACTGTTTGGTGAGTGGTAATGCCCAGAGGGGCTTCAGGACTCCAGGGCTATTCTTCAGTGAGACCTATGTCATCTGGCCTGGCCCACAGGCGCTTCAAGAATGTGTTGCAGCTCAGCTTTGCTGCTTGCAGAGCCCTGCTGTGCACAGAATGACTCCAGGACAGTGTTGCAGTTCAGCATGGCTGCCTTGGGGCATTAGGACACTGTTACAACCTAGAATTGCCACTCATGGTGCCCTGCCACACCCAGGAAGCCCCAGACTGTTTTGAGGCCCAACGTGGCAGCTTGCACCTTGCCATGCCCAGAGGGGCTTTAAGTGCTCACTACAGCCCTGAACAGCTGGAGGTTGAGCCAAGCTATGCCCAGTAAGTCTCCTGGTGTATATCTACACAGGAGCATTAGGTCAACTTAAGCTGCCTTAAGTAGACCTAAGGAACTACTTGTCCACAATTAGAATTTATTAAGTCGACTTAAGCACTTGCACAACTCTGTCAATGGGGGGGGGGTACAGTTTATGTCAATAAAACCCACCTGAAATTAAAAGATAAGGCTTGATAGACAATAGTTTAATTGCTAATTTTGTTCTTGTTCCACTTTTGCTCTATTTCTACTTTGTGGTTACCAGTTTCATTGCAGACATTGGCCTGTTTCCTGCCTGCAGAAAGCTGTTGCCCTGCAGAAATAGCTCAGCAGAAGTAGCTCAGATGCAAGCTTGCAAAGCCATGTCTACTTGGTAACGAAATTGTAATTGGCCTAGATAATAAGTGACAGTGTTCTGTCAGCAAAAAAAAACCCCACAACCTGTAACCTGTTTAAAAATCAGTAAGGTGGTGACGTTGCTTCTCAAAGGCTGCCAAATATGGCAAAACAAAGCAATGGTACCTTCTAGAAACTGAAAGAGGTAATTGTGGAGTAGGGATAAAAGGCTGTGTTCACACTGCCCTCTTATTTCGAAACAACAGAGGTTGTTTCAAAATAAGATTTAGGCTGTTCACACGACGCACAGTTGTTTTGAAACAATGGCGTTGTTTCAAAACAAGTTAAACCCCATGCGGGGACGAAATAACGTTGTTTCAAAATGATTGTTTTGAAACAACGCCGTGCGAACATGTTTCGAAACAACGGTGACTTGTTTCGAAATAACTTGCCTGAACCTGCTATTTCGCTTTGAGCTTTTTTCCTTAATTCGTATTAACAAACTGTTAATTTGAATTAAGTTATTTCTAAATAAGGTGTTATTTCGATACAAGTTGTTTTGAAACAACCATATCAAAATAACCCCCTGTGTGTGAACACAGCCAAAGGCTGCAAAAAGCCTATGCAAAGCGGAGGTCTGCGGAGGCGCAAATCTACTGCCAAACTGAGGACTGATCACCAAAGGTTCCCTTCCTGGTGACAGATCTTTTCACTGATAAGCTCGCTGGTCAATAGCAAAACGCCCACCTGGGATAGGACTGGTACACCCGAATCAAATCTGAATCTGAATCAAATGAATAAGCCATGGTTTTGTAAGTATAAGGGATGATGCTTAACAGTACTGATTGGAGCCCAGTATCAATTAAGGGCTTAGTAATAGGAACATGTTTAGGAATTGTAATTATACTTTTGCTGTAGTAAACCTTCTGCTATCTCTTTGGTTTTGCCTTAAAGTCGACTTTGTTAGGTCAACTTAAAAGAGCCCCCAGTGTAGACGTAGATCTGGATTGTGTAACTGCCCAAGGTGACATTTCAGGGTCTGCATGTGGTGAGAGGGGAGGCTTAACTTCCTTTTTATGGAGAGCCCCAGGCACCTTCTCTCACACAGTGTGATCTCCAAAGTACAGTGTGATGCTGCATGCACATTAGTCTATGTGAGCCCTGCTTATGTGCAGTAAAGGTTCCCAGTTTCCCTTTAACACAGTGCTCTTTCAAGCAGCAGTACATTAAAGTACACCATAAGCCTATATAGATCAATTAATATGCCCCGTGTTAATGCACTTGAGAAATTACACCCTTTTAGAGTATGTTATGTCAGCAGGTGAAAGGCCCCTAAGAGATCAGAGTCTCAATGATCTCTCTGATTTCAAATACTAGCAGGTTCTTTTGCAATAGAAAATGTTTCTTAAGATGGGTGCATCAGCTGGGAGAAACCCTTCAAGAAACTCAAGGAAAAGAATGTTGGAGGAAAGGGTCCATCTAAATACAAAGGTTTTAGAGTGACTTTTGCCTGACCTGATGTATTTTCTATTGGTTAAAGTTATTACTGATCGTTTAGTATTCAGAATGAAAAATAGTACCAATTAGCCCAATTGTATTGTTTATGATTCCAGTTTAAAACAATAAAAAAGGGTAATATTTGATGCTGACCTCCTATCAATCTTGGCGTACAATGGGGGAAGGGGAATACAGGAGAAACTCAGACAAAATTGAAGTTTGAGCTTCCCCTTTTGACATTCAATACATTTGTTTATCAAGACAAGAAGTGAATTGAGAGAACCTGAAATCCTGATGTAATGGAAAAAAACGTGGCACACTGGGGAAATTATGTACTCTAATGGGACTATGCTAATGTGAACTAGAAATCTTTTAGAGCATGCTATGCCAGCCAGCACACCAGTAAGAATGCAACATGGCCGAGTGCTTTACAAATCATACCTTTCGCATGCACTTTGCCACATCATGCAGATAAGTCTAAAGGGATTATGGCCCACCTGCGTGATAGTTCAGACATCACCTTCTGATTGTAAGACCTATTACAGGTAAAGATGTACTAAAAAAGGCTCATGCTTACACAGGGCTATAGGAAGTGTTTTGCTCATAGGGTTCCTCCATCCTCCCAAATAGTTTTTGTTTTATGCAATTTCAGAGTAGTTCAACATTAGCAACAACTAGTAATTTTCATCAGCATTATTATTGTGAACCAGAACGTCTGCTGTATTAATGATTTAGATTTAAGTATGACTATTATAAGTGCTCTAATATCTGCAAGTGATTTTAGTAGTCTTAAAATTAGCTATGTGACCTGGGTTTCCTATTAGATTTAGTGGATGAAATTTGCAGTTATTTAAACAGTGTTTCTGAAATACAGTCTCTGCGTCCAACCCCTCATCCCCAAGCAATTTACAAAATCCCTCATTCTAACATTTTTGGAGCACATCTGGGGCCCAAATTATGGTTCTGATCTAAAGTGATTCAGGGTATTCTGCATGAATCTCAGTCAGTGCATAGCACCCACTGTCCCCCTTTTAGGTTGTGGGGGGAGGGTGGTTATACTGATGGAGTTAATAAGAGTAAAGTTTGTAACTCCAGGTCAGCACAAGTGAAAGTGGCATGCCTAAAAGAGTGAATTGTACATGTGCAGCAAGACTGAGGCTTTGCTGAAACAAAAGTGTTTCTGAGCAGTCAGCTGTCATGGTAACTGAGTAGTGCAAGGTGACATCTTTGGTCACTGCATCTAAGTATCACGTATGTACAATTTGTACTTTATCTTTGACCGTTTTCAGAGACAATGTCTTATACATAGTCCTTATATTCTGCAAGGGCTCCTTTTAAAAGATTTTGCCCCTTGAGACCAAAATTTAAGAGCAATATGTTGAAGTGGTCTAAAATTCACATGCACTCTGACTGTGCTTTACTAATATTGCCAAGGAAATTAACATTGGTTAATAAGGGGGAAGATGAAGGACTCTAATTAGCAATCGGGATAATGGACTCATGGTTCCTAAGCAGTTGAGCTGAGTGTGATGAAAGGAAAGGAAGTTGATGCATCATTTGGTTAAGCAATTTCCCATGCATAGACCCCACTAGCATAAGCTGTTCCTAACAATTCAAATTTCTCATAGATTTTTGGTGTAGATCTTGGAAAGAGAGGCACAGATGGTTATTGGAGCAATACTGGGACTGTGGGGGTTGAAAGGATTCAGAGAGGGCAGGAGGTTTGGGGCAGAGTTGTGAAGCTGCTGTAAGAAGAATGTTGGTGGAGGAGGGAATGAATAGAGAGGGGAGAAAGGGTGTAGAGGTGATGATTGGGGAAGCAGGGTGAGAGGAAAAGTGTGTGACTGTGAGGGACAGTATGGGACTGGGTAGCAGAAGACACAGAGAAGGTTTAGAGATAGGGAATCTGAAAACATTACTTTCTCCTTTCCTTTTTTAAAGCAGCTACTTCTTCCTGTCTCCTGTGCCCTTTATCCTGGCTGGGCTTCCCATTCACAGTCTCATCTCTCAGGGTAGTGGTCAGTTCATGGAGAGGGCTGCACCTTGAAAAAAGGGAAACAGAGCAACAGTGAATCCCAGTCAGTGGGAGTGAGGATGGCATGTACTGTAGCTTTCTATCTCCGGTTTTTTAGAGATTTAAGTTTAGCCACATTTCACACTATGGAGGAACACAAGGCACCACTGAACAACCTGAAATTTGCATCAGTGATATTTTGGCGCATTTAATTCAGCTGAAGCTCAAGTAATGAGGACTGACCATCTACCTGACACTCTCTTGCACTGTTAAAGGAGAAACACTGTACTTGAGAAAAGTAATCAAATCTCTTTAGTGCCTTGAGATTAAAATTAATCCAGTTATAGTTAAGGGAAGAGTAAAAAAGAGAGAAAGAACATTATGCTACTCCTGCTAGACATATATGGATTGATGAGATGACCTGTCCATTTCAGAATTCAAAAAAGAAATATGGTATTAAAGTAGCAGAGGTTTGTTCCTTATTGTCAGAAGTAAGGATCTCCAGCTAGTCCATTTACCTGGTCACTTAATCCCCAAACAGTCTAACAATCACAGCTGGTCCCCAAATGAGCCACCAGATTGGCCAAGCCAATTGACTGCCTGAGGGGATCAAGGAGCCCTACTACAATGCTCAGCAGCAGTAGTGGGTGCCGGCTGCTCAAAGCAGTGCCTGTAGCTTTAATAGTCCCTATGACTGCTTGCTGCTACCCTTGTTCCACCTCATCACCTGCCTTATCTCATTTCAAATGATCCTCAGCTCTTATTCATCATTGAAGACATTTCTTAGTCTATAAGATGCCACAGGACTTCTGTTGTTTTTGCTATAACCAAACTAACATGGCTATCCCTCAGGAACTTATTCCTAACTTTTGTTCTGACCCATGTCTCTGGTTTCTTTCCTCTGGCTCTAGTTCTCATCTTCCATGCCAATTTCTTCTGCCACTAGGCATGGCTGCCTATGTCCATGTCTCTGATAACAAAAAATCCTCTACTTATCATGTCTTTGTGGTTAGTTCAAATTCCTGCTACATTTTAGGCTTCCTCTCTATGTTGCATATGGCCATCTATGAAGAAGGTGATCTAAAGACTCAGCTGCCTGAGAAAGAGCATCACAGTGTACTGATGGGGTGAGTAAAGTTCATCCATGGCTTATATCACATAATGCATAAAATAAAAAAAAATGTTTTGTTCATGAGCAAATATAAAAATACTGACCTTCGGATGTTGTGGGATTCAAGATTTTTATTAATAATCAGATGCATGTCACTGGCAACATCTGCCATAAGGGCTTGCTTAACTTAAAATGCTACAGCTCTTGCAGCTGCTCTGCTGTAGGACTTCAGTTTAGACACTCACTACAGCAGTGGAGAGGTGGTCGCTAAATCATGTAAGAATTCTACTATTCACTTAATCCTGCCTACACTGAGCACTAGGCTGGCTTAACTGTGTTGCTTGGGAGGTGGATTTTCATATCTTTGAGCAATGGAACTGGGCCAGCTTAACTTTTTGGTGTAGACCTTGTCTAAGTCATTAATAATAATCTTTGATTTCTCTTTCCTCTTCCCACCAGCCCTCTTCCAACCTCAGTATTGACACTACATCCTGGAAGCTCTTCATTAGTTTGCTGAATGAAAGTCCCTGGTGCACCCACGTTCTGAAATAAAGAAAGAAACTGAAAGATTGGCATCCCTGACTCTTGCTCCTGGGACCACTGATGTCAATGGCGAAATTTCCATTGCTTTCAGTGTACAGTATATTGAACTTACCTGGCTGCCCATCTCCCAGCTGCTAAACCCAGACATGTTTTTCTATTGCTTCTGGTTTTTTTCCAGCTGGAAGAGTTTGTCTTGTTATTAGTGCAGTAGTTACTTGTTGTCAGAGTGCTATGGTAAAGGTCTAATCTTTTGTAGATTAATGGCTGACTCCCACACTCTTTAGAAGACAGTGGGAGTCTTTATGTTAACTGGTCACTGTATATCATGCCCAACGACTTTTGGATGATTGCACTTTAGCTGTCTAAGTACCTGATCCAACTCCCACTGAAATCAATTGAAAACACTGTCTGGCTTCAGAGGGAACTATGATTTGGGGACTTCAGTCACTCAGTGTTAGGTTAGGCATCTATTGCAGGAGTGAGTGGGAGGTTCTGTGACCTAAATTGTGCAGAAGGTCAGACTACATGATCATGTTGGTCCATTCTGACTATAAATTATTTATGAACTGGATCAGAGCCCAAAAGCTGATAAGTAGAATCTTGATCCCATTGAATTCAGTGGGAGTCTAGATTGCAGTACAGCCAGAATTTCACCCCAAAATATCCAAAAAGAGATGTTTTCTACAGAAGTTGTTTTAAGAGAAGTTCTTGCCTTAATCCCTACTCCATTGGGTCTGTAAAAATGATTCTTTGGATTCCACTTGGGATTATTTTAAATCATCTGAAAACTACTTCGGTGTTTTTAGCCACAGAACATTATCATCAGGATTTATGGGCTTGGGAGGCTTCTGCTCTTTAGTTTGGCTATGGACTAGCTCTGATTCATATTTATTTTTCTTGATATGCACCTGAAACCTCTGCCCACAAATTCAATAAAAGGAAATGACAAAGTAATTACAAGAGTGAAAACCATACCATGCTCATACTCACTTCATCCAGCTATCAATGACTCAGTGCTTGCTTCCACTCATCCACAGCTGTGTAACTGCATTATCTATCTTGCAAATGCATGCTCCTCTTGTATAGACCCTATGGGGACAGAGGTCTCCATGTTAGCATGCTTATTTTCAGGATTGGGCCTTTCATAATTACCTGATTAACCTTGTACCCTGAGAAATCAAGGAAGTCAATAGACATAAAATAAGTGAATAGTTTCTTTTAGTTGCAGTTGCTAATAAAAACAGATGCTTTTCCTTTTCTAATTAGTGTAAAATATCTATACTGAGAGTTCATCCAAGAAACGGAAGTAACTATAGGAGTGCTGGTGAATCTAGAAAAAGTGCAAACAACATACCTTGAAATCTAATCTTGTGTGTGCTAGAAAAACACCATTCCTTAGATTAAATCTACTACTTAGAGGCTTATATGTAATAAAAAAAATAGGAGCAAAATTAAGAAGTGTCTGTGTTCACTGGTAGGCACTGAAACCAATGCTGGTTGGAAAATCAGGATGTGATGATGAAGAATTGCAACATGGAAAATATATATTTATGTATGTATATATTTTAATACTGACATTTGTCAAACTTTTGTGAGATTAAAAAAAAATGTTGAGCAGTTCAATACTGGGTTGAAAGTGTGAGACATCTTAAATTGTATTGTGTGTTTTTCCTTTCTTTGAATTTTAAAATTTTGAACATTCAAAATATAAAATATGGTGAAGATTTCAAACTTGGAAATTTTTTCCTTCAGCTCTAATGAAAACCTTTACAATAGCACCTTTGAAGACAGAAGTAAAGTTGCTCACTTATCAGGATGCTGGGTGTAGCTACAGACACAGAAAATGTCTGTAGGAGAGAAGTCTGGCTCCATTAGTTACTCAGAAAGGTATTGGAGAAATAAATTTCAATAGCGACAGAAATTTGCATCAAAGTATATTATTTGGTAAGACAAAACAGTCATCTGTAGGTGAAATTAGGTGGCATGGAAATACAATTACCAGTAGTTAGTCATCCAGCTAGACAGCTTCATCTACTGGAATTTGGATGGCGAGATGGAAGGAATTAAAGAAATGAAGTATTTTAGTATGGTTCAGACAGGTGTGACCCACATTGACAGAACATGGCTCTCTGTACTCCTCTAGGAGTTAGCTTACAATAATAGGTTGAAACACCTTACATAACTGTTTGGATAAAGAATTTTCTTCTGGTCAAATTCCACAAATGGGATAGATAGAAAAGCTTGACAAAAGATTGTTTCCTTCACAGCAAATTTCAACTTTGCAGTGAAACAATGAAAGTATTTCAGTCTCAACATAAAATATTTTGCCAGAAAACCAAGGTTTTTTGTTTTGTTTTGTTTGTTCCTGATGGGAACTGAGGTTAGGTTGCTTCATTATTCCTTTGTATATGCTGTGCTCCCTGGTCTGGCCATGTCTCCTGTGCTGTACCATGAGCCACCTTCTTAATGAGGGGAGGCTGTGCATTATGAGAGATAAGTCTGGTTGAGAAGTCCAGCTCAGGAAAGACAATGGTGACATGAGATAGCGGAAGTCTAACCCTCAGGATATATTGTCACATTATCTCCACATCTAAAGTCCTGGGTTTTAAGGTATTTATTTTATCCATGAAAAATCAGACCTTTCCACAGACAACAGAAACTATTTGTGAAAATCTTTATTAAAAATACCCCTCCTCCAGATTTCCATTGAAAAACAGTTTTGACCAACTTTAAAGGACAGGTAGGCAGATGTTCTCGATTTCATTAAAAGTTTGGAACAGATGGATCTCTCCATATTATGACCAAAGAAGAAAAGAACTTCTGAATACCGATGGTGTAGATATTGAACGAGAACAATATCTGACACTGTGGCTCTCCTGACATGTTATGAATAGGTCTGCTTTAAAGTAGATTTTGACTGATAGCATGAAAGCACTACTTCTCTGTTTCTAAAATGTATTTTTATTTACAGGCAGGTAGTTGTTTCTTACCCTGAAACAAGATGTAGGAGCAAAGTTTTCCACAGGAGCCTAAGGAAGTTAGTCATCCAAAGCCCATTAAATTTCTGGGCAGAGCAGCTTCAGGTGTTACTTAAGAATATGTGGACAAGTTCTGAAGGGGCAGCTGTGTTGGTCTAGTTCAGTAAAACAAACAAGGAGTCCTCTGGTACTTTTAAAGAATAACAAATTTATTTGAGAATATGTGGCATGGCTATAGTGACAACATCTTGACTGGTATTGAGGACTATACATAGATCAGCCTATTGCACCAGCAGATTTTGGTTGCTGTGTTCTACTACTATTAAAATAAAAGTATAACAGAAGATCTCTGTGAAATAGGGAGGAGAACCACATCTAAACAATTATAAATCTTGTAAAACAGCAGTTGTCCTTAGTTTTACTCAAAGATGGACAAAAACCATGAACTGCTGATAAAAACAAAAATGCATCCTTCCCTATAGATGTAGTCTGAAATGAATTTAAAATCCATAGTTTACCATTATCTGAATTATTTATAGGGTTAAAATGTGTAACTGGGGCACAGGAGGCCACACCTACAACAAGGCATAATGGGAATCTAACAGAAAGTTGCAACAGGTGCGTGGAGGGCTGCAGTGAACCTAGTTGTAACAGGTGTGTGTGCGTGTTAGTAAAATATCTTCCTGGAGGGCAAGAAGGGCAAGCAAAAGCAGAGCAACTCAGAGACAGGAAGAAAGCCAAGCCACAGGCTGCATTAATTCATTGTGACCCAGGAGAAGCCTAGAGGAAGACTTTGAGACTGGTGCTGGCTACAAAAACTTGAGAGGCTGTGAGCAAAAGAAGCTGTTTTGTGCTATTTGATTCCTTCTTTGTTCAGAGACAGGACTTTGTACACTCTTTGTAAATAAACAAACTGTAGACATTTCTCCCCCTCACCAGAACAACTTCCTAGGCCCTGAATTTGTGGCCATCTGCTCAGCTCCAACAGTGATAACAGTACTTCTACAAACACATTAGTGAAACCCTTTATTTCCCATACGATTTTTATATGTAATTAATAGAGTTTAGTAAGAGAAACAATGTTATGAATGAACTAACTTGGCAACCTCTGTGTAAATGCAAGTCCATTACTCATGGTTTACACTGTTAAATATTCTGTGAGGGGTTTACTGTGTTTGGGCTGCTACATATGGATTTTTGTGTGTGCAATGTGTGTTTTATTTGCAATATCCAAAGAGGAATTCTCCCTCTCCTCTAATCTGCATATGAGGCAGCTCTATACTCATCTACAAGCCCCCAGCCCATCCTCCGGCACAAACCACAGCGTAGGAGTGGGACTAGTGGTGGAAGTAGCCTATGTTAGGAAGATTCCTGGGGCTGCTGTTGGCCAAAGAGCAGTCCTGGAAACTGCTGTAATTTAGGGCAGTCTTTGGGATTTCTTAAATTAGGTAAGAGACTGCTTCATTCCACATAAAAGTCTATCCTAAGGAGGTGCAAAGGTGACTTAAAGCCACTTTCGTCCTTTCTCTCCTAAAACTGCGAGTTCTTTGCTGGTGCTCCTAGCCATGCCCAAAATCTCTGCCTAAGTAATTTCCCAGGGTACCCCATGGGACCATAGGGAAGGACAGCTTTATGCTCAGAAGGAGCCAGATGTCCTTTCACCCTGCTACTTAAAACAAAAAGTTGTTGACTTCAGTGTAAGTATTCATACAGTTGACTACCTTTTCCCTAAATCTTCCCTCTGTAGGGTTGCCTTTTTTCTTTTCATGGCTTTCAAGGTACTAAGCCTTTAAAATTGGTAGAAACCAGCAGCTGAACTACACATTTATTTTGGAAGCTGTCTGATGCCTGTTCCCTCTGGCTTTCTGCCAGCTGGTGAGTGATTGTATTTCTCCCTTTTGTATTTCTGAGAGGATGTCCATTCTCACAATTTCCATGGGGCCTCCAAGGCTTTGCTCTCATTCCAACTTTCTTTAAGTGTTTGACTGTCTCCATCCTTCCTGCCTTAGACCACCTCTAAGTGGTAAAGTCACTGCATCAGATCGATCTTCCCAGACCAACTTAGTAGTCAGTTAAGAAATGCTAAATTGATCCAGAAACTGACTTATTAAAGTCACCTCCTCAAGACGTGTAGTATTGCTACTGTTTTCCCATTGTCATAGTGCAGTGAAAAAACTACACTAAAGAGGAGTTAGAAAGTCAAAGGGAATTATGGAAGCTACTCTGCATAGCTTATGTAACTTCCATTGATTGCTGCTGAATTGTCCTAGCAATGTAGACTGGATCTTCCATGCTACCTTCTTGAGTGAGTTAATCTCTATGATTTTGCCTGTGGGAGAATCTTAGTGTGATTCCTTATTTGTCATTTTAAACAATTACTGAATGTTCTGCAGTTCAGAACATCATGGCTATGTCCACATGTTGTTTTTAAATCAAAACAACAACCGTTGTTTCGATTTAAAAAAAGTTATGTCAGAATGATGTTCCATTATTCGAAATGACAGAGCTTGTCATTTCAAAATAACGGAACTGAAACTGAAATAACAAAACCTCATTTTAAATCAAAACAGCCATTATTTTGATTCCCACTTGGATTGCCCTTCCTCCTCCCAGCGTGCACAGCACCAGGAAGAAGGAAGCGCCCAGCCCTGTTGCTGCAACATGCCTGGAGCTGGTGCAGCATGGCCGAGGCATGTGCTGGCAGAGCCCAGGGATGATACCAGGCACCTGTGTGGGTGCGGGAGGAGGTCCTCTGCCTCCTCAACATATGGGCCAGGGAGGACATCAGTGCACGTTTCTGTGCTAGGCATCACAACCGCGATGTCTATGCGAACATCGCAGACAAGATGACAGGCTGGGGCCATGAGCACACAACTGACCAGATGCATTCAAAAATCAAAAGCTTGTGGCAAGACTACACACATGCCAGGGAGGTGAGGCAGCTCCAGGGACCAGCTAGCAACACCAGCTGCCCCTTTTTTGAGGAGCTGCATGTGTTCCTCAGGGATGAGCCCAGCATTCCCTCACCGAAGACCATTGACTCTGGGGAGCCCACCCCTGTGGCCACATCTCCCACAGGAAGCCCCTCCGACAGGGAGGCAACCCTCAAATGTGGGAGACGTCAGCTGGCCGGGGAGTGCCCAACCAGCGGGTACCCCACCAGCTAGTCCTGGGCTCTTCCCTGCTCATGAGGGGCCCACCACCCCCGAGGAGGAAAATACAGAGGGAGACATGGAGGAGCCACCACCCACATGAGACCTGCAGGAGGGGTGTCCAGGCGAACATCTGGAGCACCTGTTGGTGAGTGTTCCTCCCCCCTCCAGGCAGGGCTGAGCCTGCCAATGCCATGGCTACCTAGGGTCCACAGCTCTGGAACACACAGGGCACAGGGCTGGGGGGGCAGAAGAGCCCTCCCATGGCTGCTGTTGGCAGAGGGACATGTAACGCCAAGATGCCAGGACCCAGTGGGGCAGGGGATGCTCATCAGGGAGGTGCGACCAGGCGGTGTGCCAGCATCCAGGTCAGAGAGCATGCAAGTCACACTGCTGGTACTTGGCCTTGGGAAACTTCCCAGCCCACATCCTGCTGAATACCGCTCACCACTGTGGGCACTACGAGGCCATGTGCGCCCTTGTGCAGTGTCCCACAGGACACAGATGGGGAATGCTGCTGACAGTCGGGGTGGAGGAGTTTGCTGCAGACAGACTACACACAGGGAAGGCCGTCAGGCAGAGGGGGGCTAACAGGTTTCCTACTTCACCCCAGCAGCTTGCCGACACACCCGCCATCCTGCTCCGTGGAGTCCCCAGACCACAGGCAGGCAGAGGAGGAGAGCCCGCCGCACCAGGGAGGACATCCTCACCAGCTTCCTTGAGCTCAGCCACCGACGGAGGAGTCAACCTGGGCCTGGAGAGAACAGCATGGCAGGCACCAAGAAGTTGCCATCAATCAGCTCCAGCGTGCAGCCGATGCAGGTGACAGTGTCATTGCTGCGATGGAGCAGCAGGCTGCAGCGATGGAGCAGCAGGGCAACATGCTCCAGACCATTAGTGCTGCTGTGCAGGACATTGTGTCGACCCTGCAGCAAATAGCCCACCAGCACCTGAGGGAGTGCCTCAGAGACAGGGAGCTGTCTCTCGCCACCAACAGCCCTACACCTGAGGCGGCCTTGCCCAAGGCTGCAGCACAGAGGGCCATGGGCCTGGGATGGCCTCCCCATAGCACCCCCCCCCAATGTTTCAAACTCCACACACCCCTACCCACTTCCCAGCTCCCAGGTCGGCCCCCCCCCCCAGTTCTCTTTCCAAAGTTCCACATCCCATACCTGCTTTCCAAGCCTTCTTTGCCCCAACCCTCCTCACCATTGTAAATAAAAACCATAACAGTGAATTTAGTTCTATTTGCGCTTTTATTGGGTGGGGTTCTGGGAGTGGGTGGGAGCTGGCTGTGGGTGGACAGAGGTGCAGAGGGTGTGGGGCAGTGGTGCTAGCCCTCACAGATCCTCAGTCATGAACAGGTCCGTTAGTGCCTTGCACACAGTGTTTGCTCTGTGCAGCACTTGCTTCCTGTTGGAACCAGCCACTTACGAGCTCTGCCTCAGCCTCCCACAGGGTGGCTACCGTCCCCTCCCAGAGGTTATGCAGTGCCATGCAGGCACTGATGACCTCTGCAATTCTGTCCTCGGTGAGGTGCAGATGTGTAAGCAGGCACCTCCAGTGGGCTTTCAGTCTGCTGAAAGCCCACTCAACCACCTGGCGTCAGCAGCTGATGTGGTTGTTGAAAAGCTGCTGTCTGGTATCGAGGGGTCCTGTATATGGGTGCATGAGCCAGGGGTGAAGGGGTTAGGCCACATCAGCGACAATGAAGACAGGCACCTCAACTTCTCCAATGGTAATATTTTTTGGGGGGAAGAAGGCGCCCGCCTCCATGCCCTGGTACAGGGATGAGTTGGGCAGAACCCTGGCATTGTGCGCCCTCCCCGACCATTCAGCGTAGCAATTATGAAAGATGCCTTGGTGGTCCACAAGGGCCTGCAGGATGACCGAGTGGTATCCTTTCCTGTTCCTGTACTCGACTGCATGGCTGTGGAGCTTGCACAGGGATGTGGGTGGCATTGGGCATCCCTGCAGAGTTTGGAAACCTCAGGGTGGCAAGGCCAGTGATGGTGTCCTGCAGTGCTCCCTGGGTGATGACGCACGGCAGCAGGCCCGTGTTGATGGGATGGGAAACCTGAAGCATCACTTCGCCGACAGGGGACCTCTCTACACCAAAGAGATGGGCAACGGACCTATGGGACTTGGGAGTGGCCATCTTCCAGAGAGCAATGGCTACTCTATTAGCCACGAGGATGGGGGCTTTCATCACTGTGTCCCTTTGGTGCAGGACTGGGGTGAGCTCAGCGACCAGGTGAGCAAAGGTCTCCCTGCTCACCCAGAGATTCCTCCTCCACTGCTTATTGCTCCAGGTTCACAGGACAACCTGCTCCCACCAGCCTGTGCTGGTGTCCTGTGCCCAGATGCCGCTGTAAGGGCTAGTAAAATCATGATCAAGGGCTCAGTCCTGGGCTCATCAGGCTCAGAGAAGAGTGTGTCCCACAGCAGGGGAGCACCCCGTAGGTGAGCAGAGGGTCTACCAAGTGGTCGAGGATGGTATGGGAGCTGGGGAGCATCCATAGCCATCTCTCTCACAACCTCTGGGCAGTCACAATGGACAGGGAGGTGAGGTCAGTTCCTGCTTTTATGCGATTGGCTGGCAACATGGGCTTGCCAAGGCCATGTTGCCACATCTCCCATGCTCCCACTCTCCTGATTCAAAATAGCAAGTCCTATGTCTAGACCTGCTATTTCGATTTGAGGTTTTTTCTTATTTCAATTTAATTCAAAATAACAATTTTATTTCAAATTAACTTATTTTGAATTAACTTATTTTGAAATAAGCGTCTATGTGTGGACATAGCCTGAGACTTTTTGAACTCTGCTGTTAAAGGCCTATAAATTAACAAACTACTCACTCCTTCAGGGTGCTTGCTTAATGAAACTAGAGGGTGCTGAGTCCCTCAAAGCAAGGGCTATCCATGGGTACATTGCAATCAGGAAACAAATTGGGCCAGTATATTTAACTATAGAAAGAACTTGCCTACTGCATGTACCCAGTAAACTGAGTACTTGTGACGTAACTGGTTTGTGGCAGGTGGTTGGAAATCTACTATAGACTGACAAAACTTACGTTCGTCTTTTCTTCTACAGTGTGAAAAGGTGTTCCACAGTTCTGCTATGGTTCCATATGGGTCAATTTTTTCTGACCATATTTTAAAGTTGGGTATTTTTAAAGATAGGCATATGTATTTCATTTTTAGTGTGTTGCTATAGAAAGACTTAAATTAAAAAAAAGAAACAACCTGTAGACAGGATTGAATCAAACCCATTTTTTTTTAAAAAAAATGCCTTAAACCAGAAAGCCATTGTTCACATCTCATTGAGTTTGATGCAGCTATAAATTATAACTTTCTGTGTGGCACTTTCTGTTGATAGACTTTCATTTTATGGGCCTTCTTTCTCTTTTGCTTCTATGCATATGCACTGTCTAAAGTAAAAAAAAAAACAACCCCCCCCCCACAAATTCCATGGGAGAGAGGCAGTTCAGCAGTAGCGTCTTCTTCATTGTGTTAATCCCATAACTCAGGTCTGCTGTATGAGTCCTCTGTCTCCAGAGAGCTCTGCCCTGTCCCATATCCTCTATCATGCCACATGCCAATTTTTCTCCCTTTGTCACATCTCACCACTCCTACTTGTGTCCACCTCTTTCTCTTTTTCTTTCAGGCTTGGTCTGTTGAGACTTTCTTATCCACACAATTCTCAATTGTACACTTTATGTCACCAAGCCATCTGAGCCTGCACACTGATTGTTTTGTTTTGTTTTTTCTTTATGGGTACTACTTTGAGAATAACCCTAACATACACATTCCTCAGAACACTTTTCTTGCTTATACATTTCAAACATTTTGACAATTTGCATTTCTGGGGAAATGATCATTTGTTCACATTTCTTCTTTGTTGCCCAGTGCTCAGTTATTACATTAAATGGGACAGAACCCAGTTTTATAGATTTTTTTTTCCTTTTAATCTTACTGGTGTCTTTCTGTCATGTACTACACCACTTATCTCTTTCCATTTGAGCCAGACATCTATTATCTTAGATCTAGTTTTATCGTCCATTTTCCCAGATTCTAGAACCCAGGTATTTGAAGCTTTGTGATCTTTATATTTGTTACCCTTCTGATTCCAAGGATAACTCTTCAGTGCCCACATTACTGGAATTATATACCATATAGTCTGTTTTTCTTCTGCTTATTTTGAGCCTATGTCTTTCCAGCACATTCCTCTATCAAGCTCCTCTTGTAGACTATCGTCTGCAAACAGCATATGCCAATGTGTCTTCTTCTGTTCGTTGGCTGTCCATGTTATTTGAAAATGACTGTGGAGGAGAAAATTTAGCATTTATTAGTTCAGCATTGAGCAGCCTGTCCAGGATTTAAAATAAAGCTTCTGTGACAGTTTGCTCAAAAGAAATTGGAGAGCTGCTTAATATTATGCTGTTGAAGATGATGCTTTTGATATGCTCCCCCTCTGTGTGTATCAACTCTGAGGATAGAATCATACATGATGGTTCTCCATTTATTTCTGGCAACTTCTTCCCAGGTCTTTATGTTAATTTCAGCTTTCTTCAAGTTCCTTTTTTCAAAACATCCTTAGAGTGCAGCTTTTGCCCTTCTTGATCACATTTCTTTTCCTTCAGTTTGCCATAGAGGAGAATCTTTGGCAGCTGATGATCTGGCAAATGGACAACATGAGCTGTTCATCTCAGCTACACAGCTGCTATAAGCACTTCAACATTAGGGATGCCAGCTCTTCTCAATACCTCAGCTTTTGGAACTCCATCCTGACACTAAATTCCTAGACAACACCATAGGTGTCTCTGTTGCATCCTTGTAAGCTTTATGACATGTCGCCTACACAGGGTTATTGTTTCAAAAGACTATAGAAGTCTTCCAAACACTCAACACCGATGCCTGATGCACCCCCACCTTTACCAAGAGTTCATTTGTTTTGCACTGTTAGATGTTCCAACTATTGACATTTTACTTACACACATGGCTTGAACAAGCCTCACATAAATTCCTCGTACCATTTTCTCCTTCCTCTACCAGATGATTTCTGTGGGAACTGGGTCAAAGATACTTGCCATATCAATAAACACCATGTGAATATTTTTCCTTCTCTCTCTAATTTTTTCCTTGAGCTGCCTTAGTACTAGCAGAGGAAAAAAATGTTAAAAAGCAAAGACTGCTGAGTGATAAAATAATCCCCCTTTCCACCTTTTAAAGTGTTGTGGGTTACTTTAATAAGGCTTTGGTGTAATGATAAAGGAACATTGGCAGTATTATTAAAAGTGTTAATTATGTACATCTGAACAACATCACATGCTCATCTGATAATTCATTCTGCCTTTTAGGCCCAATATTTAAGGCCCAAACAATTTCAAGCCTGTGAAGAGCTTGTCACAAACCATGAAGTAAGCCCTTCTCCATGAAATCTGTTCTGCCCTGTGCTGCTGGGATTGCCCCGGCTGTGGGCCCCTTAGCTGCTAGTCCAGACTAGGATGGGTGCTCCCAGAAGCATGGGGGAGATTGGACCTATGTCCAATACCTTTCTTGCTTCAAGGCTGTGCAGCAAACCTAGAGGTTTCAGCAGCCAGAGGAAGTTTCCAGACTTGGAAGTGGGTCCATTTGACCCCATGCCAAACTTTCAGAGCCCATTCTCAGTGTTTGTGGGTAATTACAATATTTTTCAAAGATTTCTTTCAAGAACCACATATGATATTTCCTCTAGACCTTTTTTTTTTTTTTTTTCTGTTCTTCCCCATCCCATATAGAATACTGGTCTTTACTACAGCTACCTCAAACCTCTCATCCAATTACGTGAGTCAGACTGAAGCATCACTTTTGAAAATAATTCCTCAAGCAGTTCTTAAATTCATCTGTGTCATTTCTGGAAACTATTATTTTCACTGTCTGATATACAGCTTAAGAAAATGGAGGCAGTGACACGGTTTCTAACAGCAACATGAAGAACTCAATCAACTCAACACGATCTGCTTCTGGTATGTCTAGATACCACAAACGATCAAAAAAAAAGCCACACAACAACAAACTCGATGGAAGATTCCCTGCATGCTAAATAATACTAATACTAACACTAATACTAATGATAGAAACCTCTCCCATACTTACATATCTGAGCTATATTTCTCCCCAGGGAGGAACAGTCCAGGTACAGATCTCCCATCCCCATGGAAGAAGCTCAGGCACCTATATTGGCAGCATGGCCTGAGCTCCTCAAGAAGGGCTTTGTGATTCTGTGTGGGCCAGGCAGGGAAGAGTGAGTTGAGGGATGTTATTGTTTTTTCAGTGGCTTTACAGAGCTAAGGGTGAAAACAAATTAGAGCCAGGAGCTGTATGCTATCTTATAGGTAGCATGCCCCTTTATGGGTGGTGTTAGGGGCCACTGTAAACTA
Source organism: Podocnemis expansa (assembly GCA_007922195.1). Lineage (NCBI taxonomy): Eukaryota > Metazoa > Chordata > Testudines > Podocnemididae > Podocnemis > Podocnemis expansa. Next base: position 22,914,612 of record ML681995.1, read on the forward strand.
GCTGGAGAGTCTTAAACCTCAGCTCCAAAATCCATTGAATCTGAGTTGGCAGGGTGGATGTACAAAGCCATGACAAGGACTGCATGGGATGGTTTTAGCCTCCCACCCAGTCTTTGGGTAGGCCCGGTATCCTTACCATATGAAATGGAGAAGAAACTTAACAGGAGTAGCCTTGCAGTATTTTCTCCCATTAAACATCATGATTCCTCCCTTCCCCCAAAAAACGCATACACAGGAGCTGGCAGGCAATGCATTGGTTATCTGCTAGCCATCAGAGTGATCTAGACTGCTTCTCTGGTAAGTCCTGCCAACTCTAACAAGCCATTTAGCAATTCTCACTGCGTAAAAGTCCCAGCTATGCCAAGCAGCAGCAGAAGGCTACATGTTTTTTAAGTCACATACACGGTGCTGACTTGGGAGCTGGCCTACCTGAACTGTATTCCAGTTTTGGTACCTATCAACTGTGTAATCTTGGGAAAGTCATTTGTTTTAGTTTTGTTTCCTTGCCTATCTTGTCTCTTTAGCCTATAAATGATTTGGGGTTAGGGTTAGGGTCACTTCCTAAGTGTTGAAACGGTGTCTGACACAATGGCTATGTCTACACAAGCAAATTAGTTTGGATTAAGGAGTTTTAAGCTACACTAATTAGCTCCCTGTCTACAGCAGCCTTTGCCCAGTTCAAACTAAAAAAAAAAAAAAAATTCAAACTAAGCAAAGCTTAGTTTGAACTAGTTAGTTCAAATGGTTAGTTCAATCTAACCATTTAGTTCAGACTTAGTTTGAATTTTATGTTGAACTTGCACGATGTAGTCGGGTTAGTTCAAAGTAACTCCAGATTTTTAGTTCAAACTTAAAAGTTAGATCAAACTAACTTTTTAGTTCAAACTAAAAATGTGCAGTTAGTTTAACTAAAGAGTTACGGTTAGTTCGAACTATCCCAGGGTCAGCTCGAACTTACTGTGAACTGTTTTGTTTAGGCTAAGCAAATCCAAATTAAGCAATGAGATGCAGACATAGCCAATGAGGTCCTATTCTCAAAGAGATGGAGCCTCTACAAGGCAATACCTTAGAACAAATAATTAGTACATAGGCCTTGTACTGGATCTCTGGACATGGTGAATTTCACACATTGCTACTGTTTGTTTACATTAGAAAACATGTCAATGATACACCTAGTTTTTTATCATTCATATCTGAGAAGCATCCTTGATTTGCCAGTTGATGACTCTGGCCCATTATTCTTATTAGAAAGGAAAATTATTTCATCTATTATGCTTATGACAAACAAGGAGTCTGATGGCACTTATAGGGTATGTCCACACGTCTCTTTTATTTCAGAATAACACTGGTTATTTCAAAATAAAAGAGATTAGGTCCACACGACGTATTCTTATTATGAAATGATGGGCTCCATCATTTTGAAATAAGAGCCGTCATTTTGAAATAGCTTAAATGTTCTTTAAATCAAAATGGCTGTTATTTCAAAATGGTTATTTTGAAATAATGCCATTTGGACGTGTTAATTCAAAATAACCATTATTTTGAAATAACACTTTTGCCCTTCTCCTTCCCAGGGTGGCTTCCTTTTAGCCTATATTGGGTGAGGACATGGCCCAGGGAGGGGGCCATGTTGCCACACCTCCCATGGACTTTATTTCAAAATAACTAATTTTGAGTTATTTTGAAATGAAGCTGTTACTCAAGCTGTTACTCAGAAATGCCTTACACCAATGACATCTAGTTTTCAATATATCTTTTTCTGAATGTCTGTGAAAGAAAGGAGGTGGTGGCCTTAATCTTACAAGATGCTGAATGACTTCTGCATTGTTCTGATCACAGTTCTTTTCTATTGGTATTAGTGAGGGCTGAGGGCTTTCAGCACTTGAGAGGAAAGGACCTCATGCACAATAAGTAAGATTTCTTGGGGGGACAAAGAAATCATAGATGATTTAGTTTACTTGAGATGAAATTAATTTACTTGTTGATTCTACATAGAAAATATATTGAAATCTTGTTCCAATATCTGACTAAATCTCTGAAAATATTTTTCTTGAAGATCAAGGGAACTTGCATAAATATAAGATTATGTAAGTTTATATAAAATACACTTTTTTTATTCTAGACATATGGTTCTGAATTGCTGGTGAAAATGTAGTTCATGATACACTTTTTTACACTGCCACAGAACCTCAAAATACTCATTTATCTGATTCCATTGAAATGACCTAGCATTGAATGCTTCAAACATTTTATGAAACAAAAATGCCACACCGCATAGCAATCAATTCTGTGTTTTTTATAGTTGCTGAAGACTTGCATTTTCTTCTGTAAATGATCTCTCTTCTTTACACAGAGATGTCTATCAATCTTTTCAGTGTGCCATTTATTGAAGTAATATTTTATATCAAAACATGCATAAGTGGCCAAATAGTTGATGTTATGCTATTTTACACCAACTTTTCAGACAGGAGAAAGGAATATTCCTTTTACCAGGAACTTTCTCATAGGTGTATACTGAAGATGTACTGATTTAATGGCATTTTCAATCCATCCTGGCTTGCTGTAGCATTCAAAAGGTATTTAGAGTGCTAGTATATGAGATTAAGCACATGAACAGTGCCATCTTATTCATACTAACCAATATAAATTACATTTTCATTTTGGCATGTATTGATTTTTCCCCTAGCTTCTAAGTTAAGATTCATACTGTTGTAGTTCTCTTAATTCAGCCTGCTCTGCCCCCATCTAGGGTAGAGAGAAAGGTCTGACTATTGGAAAAACCTACTAAAAATTGCTCAGTTTGACTGAACTTTTTAATACAATAGCTTCTATTAATCACAACTCTGTGAAGTCTGTTACTTGACTAACTGTGTGGTCCTCAGCAGCATTGTATCTCAGCACATCCCCATCATTATTGTGCTTTATTGTCACAAATGCACTGTGAGGTAGGAAAGTATCATCCCATTGTACAGATGGGGGAACTGAGGTACAGTGAAAATTAAGGGTCTTATACAAACTCAGAGTATGTGCCATTGTGACTTTATAAAGTAAATAATTTTCTTTTAATGCAAAGGGTGTGTGGGTGTGGGTGTGTGTGTGTAACTGTCCAGAATCCTCTAACAATGGCTGTGTTCACACACAGGCATTATTTTGATACAAGTTGTGTCGAAACAACTTGTATCGAAATAATGACTTATTTCAAAATAACTTAATTCGAATTAACAGTTTGTTAATTCGAATTAAGGAAAAAAGCTCAAAGCGAAATAGCAGTTTCAGGCAACAGTTATTTCGAAACATGTCACTGGTGTTTTGAAACAACATGTTCGGACGGCATTGTTTTGAAACAAATGTTTCGACACAACATTGTTTCGTCCCCACATGGGGTTTAAGTTGTTTCGAAACAACGCAGTTGTTTCAAAACAATGGGTGCCATGGTTTCGAAACAACCGTGCGTCATGTGACTAGGGTATTTCGAAACAACCTCCATTGTTTCAAAATAAGAGTGCTGTGTGAACACAGCCAATGAGGGCAAAGAATCAGCTAGCAAGTCTCTCTCTAAATTTAAGGCATTTCTTTGCATCAAGAAATGATCACAAATGGACAAAGATTAACTAAGACTGGGCTGAAAACCTGGCTTGCAGGCCAATTCAAAATTGTAGAACCCCTCCATCTCATCAGGTGGTGGCAGGTCTGGTATCCCATCAGGTTCACTGGCAAATGGCAGCGCCTCCAGGTTGCATGTCCTGGGGGTCAGAGGGTCCTCACCAACCAGGGGTAGTTCCCTGAAGTCACAAGAAGTGGTTAGAGGCTCGAGGTCCCCAGCGGGAGGTGACTCGTGGGCACCAACAGGCCTCCCTGCTAGTGGCTCCTCCTCAGGGCTTGTGGTGGCCCTGGGCTCAGGTATTACCTCCCAGTCTCTGGCCGCAGGTGTCCCCCACCAGATGTCAGGGCCAGGGTCTGTAGGCCAGACCCCAGCTTTCCTGCAGGGCAGCCTAAGGTCAGGGGGGAGCAAAGATACATCCTTTCCTTTTGATGGTGTGAGCTAAACTGAGCTGGCTGCCTCCCTTTTTATACTTCCTGTCATGCCCCTCTGCTTCCAGCCTGATTGACAGGCAGCTCCTGGCTCCACCCCCCCCCAGTCAAGCAGATCCTTCCAAGCTCTCTCTGAAGGGTGCCGTGCCTTCCTGTTACCGCAGGATGTTCTCTCTTCATCTGGACTTTCATTATCAGCTTCTTTGCTGCCTAATAAACCAAAAGCATGGAGCAAGAACATTCAAAATAACAGAAGCATGGTCTGCTGCAGCCCAGCTGTTGACACACTGCTTGATACTTGCGTAATGACTTTCTACCTTAGGAGATAATGGGGATACTGTGAGAAAATAAAAGGAATCAGCCAGATATGTACTCTTGAGGGCTCTATTCCAAGATATGTTGGGTGTTCTTACACGTCTTTGTTCTGGTAAATTGCAGCACCTCTCCAGCCAGACACTGTTTGATAGGATGCAGTGGGACCTCCTTTAAATCCAAGAGGATATTGGGGGAAAGCTATAAGGCTGTGTTCAGACAAGAGTTTTATTTTGAAACAGTCATTGTTTTGAAATAAAATTTCTTATGTCCACATGATGTTCCGTTTTTTCGAAACAGGACCCATTGTTTCAAAATAATGGCTGTTATTTTGAGACAGTAAAACTTTGCTTGAAATCGAAATAGCCATTGTTTCAAAACAGCTGTTTCGAAACAATGGTGTTCGGACACGTTGTTCTGAAACAACACCATTGTTCAAAACATGTCTGAATGGCCTTATTTTGAAATAACCATTTCAAAATAACAGCTGTTTTGATAGCAGGCTTTCCCTTAATTCGAATGAACATTTTCTTAATTTGAAATAACTCATTTTGAAATAATGATGTATGTGTGGACATAGCCTAAGGGTGTGTTCACACAGCAGTCTTATTTTGAAACAGAAGTTGTTTTGAAATAAGAAAGGCCATGTTCACATGATGCACCATTGTTTCAAAACAATGGGTTCCGTTGTTTCGAAACAATGGTGTTGTTTCAAAACAACTTAAACCCCACGTGGGGACGAAACAACATTATTTCAAAATGCTTGTTTCAAAACAATGCCATCTGAACATGTTGTTTCAAAACAACAGTGACTCGTTTTGAAATAACTGTTGTCTGAACATGCTATTTTGCTTTGAGCTTTTTTCCTTAATTTGAATTAAACTTAATTCACAATAACTTATTTTGAAATAAGGTGTTATTTCGATACAACTTGTATTGAAACAACTTGTATCGAAATAACCCGCTGTGTGTGAACATAGCATAAGAGACATATGAAGAGTTAAACTGTGGTGAAAAAATAATTCATCTTCAATTTTGTAAAAGGATATCACACAACAAACTACATTTTAATGGAATGATGAAAATGCTATATTTTTATATTGGTGTCTCCTATATGTTTTCTCCTGTGGCTCAAGCTATTAGCCAGTTGTTGGGTCCTTGAAAGGTTGTTTCCATGATGATGAGAAACTGAGTATGTGGCTGTGTTCACACAGCATTTGTGTTTCGAAACAACGGAGATTGTTTCAAAACAAAAAAATACATGTTCACATGACGCACAGTTGTTTCGAAACAAGTTAAACCCCATTTGGGGCAAAACCACCTTGTTTTGAAACCGTTGTTTCGAAACAATGTGTGTGAACATGTTGTTTTGGAACAAGGTGTTCCGAAACATTTGAAGGGCTGCCCCCTCAGCACCCTGGCCAGGGAACCCTCAGCACCCTGGCGAGGGTGCTAAGAGGTGTCCCCTGGCCGACAGAGGGGGGCTGCAGGCACCAGTGGGAGTCAGCGCAGCCCAGTACTGATCCCCGCATGTGCCTGCAGAGGGGAGATGCAGGCACCCGCGGGGATCAGCTCTGGGCTGTGCTGAACCTTGCTGGTGCCTGCAGACCCCTCTCCAAGCAAAATAGCATGTTCACACTGTGAACTTGCTATTTCATTTCCTGCCTTTTTCCTTTTTTTGAAATAAAGTAACTTTTTGTTAATTCGTCATAAGTTATTTCAAAATAAGGTGTTACTTCGATATAAGTTTTTTCTAAACGACTTATATTGAAATAACCCCCTGTGTGTGAACACAACCTATGAGTCAGGTTTTTGTTGTACTTTTTTTCAGGTTTTAATAAAAAAAGCTGTGAAGTAAGATCATAGCAGAAACAAATAGGAGATAACTTCCTTTTTTAGAAAATTTCCACATCTGCCATTCCAGCAGAAACTTTCTTTTTGTAGCCTCTCAGAGACACAATCACACCACCTTCTCTTAGATTTCTGGCTCTAACCATCCTTCAAAACCTATATTTGCAATCAGAATAGCCCTCAGCCAATGAGATTTAGTTCTGACCTGCCATGTGTCTTGGGCATTCCTGCCATTGCTTGTAATTGTCTCTACTACATAAGAGATCTTAAATCGTCCTTCTGTTGAACCTGAAAGTGTGCTCGGTGCCCCCTTTGATTCTAATGAGGTGTATGATTGGCATTAGATCAAAGACTCACCTGATGGCAGTCAGCAGCACCTTTGCAGCTTAACAATTTTACACAGTTAGTAAAACTGAACAAAAGTTATATGTTATCACAAACCAATTTTTAAACATCACCACCTTCTACATTCCCCAAAGGAAGCATAATTTAACATTTACTTCCAGGAAATTTTTCTAGGAAGTTGGGAAAAAGCAGAATATGACTTTTAAAATTTGGAGGATTTAACATTTTTTATGTTTATAGCTTGTGCATTTTCCTAAGATTTTAGCCTATTTATCCCAAAGCCAACTAGCTCCACATTCATTTAAGAAAAAAACAGAAACAGCAAACCAAAACACTGCCTTCAAATAAAAAATGTGTTTGCATTACAGTCAGCACAAAATATCTTCACCTTTTTAAAACTTCAGAATGTACAAAGTTTAGGACAGAACACTAAGGGATCTAGACAGATCTTCACAACCATATTCTTTTTTAGTTACTATTAGATCAAGGAATACAACTGGCTGATTTGTCATTAACTTGATGCTTTTTCATTTAACAAACACTCAAACCTGAATGTAATAGAAAAGGTCTGCAAAAAGCTTAATTTCATGAAATGCTTTAACTCATTATTTTAACAACTATTTTCAGGAGAAGCTTAAGTTTATTTTTTAAAATGTATTTCTAATTAAAAGGAAGTCCAGCCTCTGAAAACTCAGATTCTTCCATGAAAGTGCTTCTCAAAGAATTAAAGACACAAATTTTGTGATCCATTCTACATGGGGTCAGTTGGGAAGGGGTTACTTTAACCAGGTGGCTCAGGTATTAGTGTGCTTGGATAGAAGTAATTTGCCAGTCTCTCAGGGTATAAAGGAGAGATGGTCTTTGTCCAGGCTGCCCCTCATACATAAATTAATTCAGACTGCCCTGGTCCAAACTCTGTTATTTCAATCTAGGCTCTGAAAAAAAAAAAAATTGCTGTGACCAGTCCCCAGTCAGCTTCCCTCATGGCTCTAAATTGCTACCCCAAAGAGGTTCCTTACTGGCTGTGTTCACACAGCACTCCTATTTTGAAACAACAGAGGTTGTTTCGAAATAAGAAATACCCTGTTCACACGACGCACGGTTGTTTTGAAACAAGTTAAACCCCATGCGGGGACAAAACAACGTTGTTTTGAAACGATTGTTTTGAAACAACGTCGTGCGAACATGTTTTGAAACAACGGTGACTTGTTTCAAAATAACTGTTGCTGCCTGAACCTGCTATTTCGCTTTGAGCTTTTTTCCTTAATTTGAATTAACAAACTATTAATTCGAATTAAGTTATTTCAAAAAAAATGTTATTTCGATACAAGTTGTTTCGAAACAACTGTATCGAAATAACCCACTATGTGTGAACATAGCCACTGAGTCCAGCTCTGGGCTACAGTTCTTGCTCTTCATGGAATAATACGGGAGCCAAGCTATTTGGGAAGGAACTGTGGATTTGCAGGTGGCTGGAGGGGAGGAAGGTCAGAGGGACCAAATGCCACTGCTCAATTATTTTACATGAGGGGAAACATAAGGAGGGAATGGAGCCACACATCCTATGAACAGATACCAAGTCCCATTGCTTTATCTTAAATCTCACAGTGGCGGTTTGCTGAAAGATCCACTCTCTGGAGTAATGGGATTCTGCCATAATCTCAACTGTCATTATTTGTTTTTAAAATGAAAATTTTCTTGTCCTCATTCTTGCAAAGAAACATGAATCCTAGAAGTTGGTTTTCTAGGATTTTGAACAAGAACTCAAAATTGATTATTTTTCTGAGAAAGCTAAAATTCCTTTTAAAAATGCTAATTGCATGCTTTTAAAACCTAATTTATGACATTTGGATGGGTGTGACTCATGATTTTAAGTTTTGGCTTTGGCAATATTGAAGCCAGCAGTTCAGAGATCCATGCATTATAGGATCGACTGTCCCTTTAATGGAATGCTCTGGTCTGCCAGTTTGTTCTAGCTGCTGCTCCAGAGTGGTACGGCATTCTGAGACACATTGGCTGTGTTCACATGCAGGCATTATTTCAATACAAGTTGTGTTGAAACAACTTGTATCAAAATAATGCCTTATTTTGAAATAACTTAATTCGAATTAACAGTTTGTTAATTTGAATTAAGGAAAAAAGCTCAAAGCGAAATAGCAGTTTCAGGCAACAGTTATTTCGAAACAAGTCACTGTTTTGAAACATGTTCGGATGGCATTGTTTCGAAACAATTGTTTTGAAACAACATGGGGTTTAAGGTGTTTTGAAACAACGCTGTTGTTTTGAAACAACCATGCGTCATGTGAACAGGGTATTTCTTATTTTGAAACAACCTCTGTTTCAAAATAATAGCACTGTGTGAACACAACCATTGTTCCCAGACTTCAGGGAGCTATTGATCAAGGAATGCTGAGAAAGGTGAAAGGATATATAATAAGCAATCTTCCCTCTACTAAGAGAAAGAACAAGGAAATGGTATTATCTGGTATATTTCATGAGAAGAGAACTGTTTTGACCAGCACTGGCTTTCATGGTTTCCTGTTATTGTCTCTCCAGACAAAAGTCTTTCAAGCCTTTCACAAGTAGCTTGGAATGGGTTAGAGTGAGGGACTAGATATGGGCTGTAGGAAACTCCTTGGGAAGGGTGTGAGTCTGGTATGGTGAAGGGCTGCTTGGATTCCTAAACCCAGATACAGAGCTTCCATTTTTAGTGAATGGAGGTTCATTGAACTTTTGCTTGGTTGTATATTCCATAAGGGAACAATACTTACTGAGTTAGCCAAATTGTGTTGTGGTGGTGGTGGTGTGTGTTTCAATTCTCCAGCTCTTGAATAGAAGGGAATGGATGATATAAGGTCAGGCATGCCACTTTTACACCATCATTACATAGGTTCTGAATGCAGCAAAATTAGTTATCCTGGTCTTACAAATTGTTAGTTAACTTTTCTTAAATACCAGCTCTTCATTTTCTTTATCTGCTGTTTAATAACTGGCCCACATCTGGTCTTAAAGGGTATGTTCACACAAACTGCTTATTTCGAAACAGAGGTTGTTTTGAAATAAGAACTGCCATGGCCACACAACGCAGGCATTTTGAAACAAGCAAACCACTCGTTTCGAAATGGCCACCGTTGTTTCGGAATGGCTAAAACTTCATTTGGTTTCGAAACAGGGTTGTTTCGAAACCAGTGGTTTCAAAATAGCCCTGTGCGGACATGTTGTTTCAGAACAAAGTGTTCTGAAACAACATGTGACCTTCCTCCCAGGGTGCTAAGCACCCTGGGAGGAAGGTCTGCCCCCTCAGCACCCTGGCCAGGGAACCCTCCCCGGCCACGCTGCACTGGGGATTCCGGGGCTGGCGCTCACTCCGGCCCCTGCAGCAGCGGGCTCCAGCCGGGCGCCTGGGACCCGCCACCAGGTTTGGGGGCAGCCAGGGCTTTAAAGACCCCGGGGTGAGGCGCCCTGCTGATCCTCACCTGGCAGGTGCCTGCAGCCCTCTGCAGGCACCCGTGGGGTGCAGCGCCCATCTGTGCTGCATCCTGCAGATGCCTGCAATCCCCTCCCCAAGCGAAATAGCAGGTTCACACTGTGGACCTGCTATTTCGCTCCCTTATTTCGAGGACAAAGTTTTTGTCCTTCAAAATAAGTTATTTCAAAACAGCTTGTTTTGAAGCGTCTTGTTTCGAAACAAGCCTGCCCTGTGTGAACATAGCCTAAGAGTCACCAGATGCTCAGAGGCCTGTTGGTCTGTCAACATGACAATCTTAAATTAATGATCTAATTGGAAGGATTTTGACAAGTGACTCATGACATTTCCTTAACCTTTTTAAAAATATAGTAATGCAGGGGAATATTTTTATCTGGGTCACTTGACTGCAAACATAAGTTATTTTTTGTCCTTCATACCTACTTCCCACTTTCAAGAGTTAATAAAACAATGCTTTCCAGGAAAAGCTCTGAAACTACATTCTCTGTGTGAGAATAGAAATATTTATCCTCTTCCAAAAAACAAATGAAAATTGTTTGCCTGTTCTTCCCCATCCACACTATCTTCACCACTTGCTTCTCTCATGAAATGTGAATATATTAACATTAACATAAGATGATACATCTGAGGAAGTGGATTGTAAACCCACAAAAGCCTGTTCTTTAATAAATGTCTTAGTCTTTAGAAATGCCACAGGATTTCTTATTTGACTGACAAAACTATATGTAGATGACTTCTGGAAAGCTTACAAAATGAAACTTGAACCTTCTCAGAAACTTCTGAGGCTTTGTAGATGCACGTAGGTGAGCAGAACTTCACTAGAATAAGGTCAAAAGTATGTCATAGGAACTGATGAATTCCTCTTTCCTCCTATAACTTCAGATTTCAACAAAAACAATTGGAAAATTTTGACCAGCTCTCTTGGAGGCTCTTCAAAAATCTAGCTATTTAGAATCATAGAATTGTAGAATTGGAAAGGACCTCATGAGGTCATCTAGTCTAACTCTCTGCTAAGAAAACAGGACCATTCCCACTAAATTATCCCAGCCAGGGTTTTGTCCAGCCGGGCCTTAAACATCTCCAAAGATGGAGATTCCACCACCTCCCTAGGTAGCCCGTTCCAATGCTTCACCACTCACCTAGTAAGGAAGTTTTTCCTAATATCCAGCCTCGACCTCCCCAGCTGCCACTTGAAACCATTGCTCCTTGTTCTGTTCTCTGTTACTACTGAGAACAGCTGAGCTCCATCCTCCTTGGAGCATCCCTTCAAGTAGCTGAAGGTTGCTATCAAATCCCCCCTCAGGCTTTTTTTCTGAAGGCTAAATAAGCCTAGTTCCTTCAGTCTTCCTTCATAGGCCTTGTGCTCCAGCCCCTTGATCATTTCTTGTTGCCCTCTACTGGAGTCTAATTTGTCCACATCCTTTTTGTAGTGGGGAGCCCAAAACTGGATACAGGTTTCCAGATGTGGCCTCACCAGTGCCAAATAGAGGGGAATGATCACATCCCTCGATCTGCTGGCAATGCTTCTTCTGATGCAGCCCAGTATGACATTGGCTTTTTTGGCAGCAAGCGCACACTGCTGACTCATATCCAGCTTCCCATCCACCAGGGCCCCCAGGTCCTTTTCTACATTGCTGCTATTTAGCTGATCACTCCCCAACCTGTAGCTGTGCATGGGGTTTTTCCATCCTAAGTGCAGGACTTTGCCCTTGTCCTTGTTGAACCTCATGAGATTTCTATTGGTCCACTGCTCCAATTTGTCAATGTCTCCCTGAATCCTGTTCCTGCCCTCCAGCATGTCTACCGTTCCCCCCAGCTTGGTGTCATCCGCAGACTTATTGAGTGTGCAATCTATCCCATCATCCAGATCATTAATGAAAATGTTGAACAGAACTGGCCCCAGGACTGAGTCCTGGGGCACACCACTCATTACTGGTTGCCAGCTAGACATGGAGCCATTGATTCCTACACACTGAAACTGTCGGTCTAGCCAGTTCCCTATCCACTTTAGAGACCACACATCCAATCCAGACTTCCTTAACTTGCCAACGAGAATGCTGTGGGAAACCATATCAAAAGCCTTGCTAAAGTCAACGTATATCACATCAACGGCTCTTCCCACATCCACAAATCCAGTCATCTCATCATAGGAGGTGATAAGGTTGGTCATTCATGATTTACCCTTGGTGAATCCATGCTGACTATTCCTGATGACTGTTTTCCTCCATGAGTTTCAGGATGGATTCTTTGAGAAGCTGCTCCATGATTTTTCCAGAGATTGAGGTGAGGCTGACAGATCTGTAATTCCTTGGATCGTCCTTTTTGTCTTTCTTGAAGATAGGAACTATATTTGCTTTGTTCCAGTCCTCTGGCACCCCCCCACCCATTTGCCCCAAGTTGAAGGCTGCTAGGCAGAGATGGACTCTGTATGTCGAGGAAGGGGAAGAACATATTCGGGTGAATTAAAATGAAATTAAAACAAATTAAAAATGAATTAAATTTTCTAAGAAGGACATAGCAGCTATCTAATGGTAGTTTGGATCCCACACTCAATTATTCACTCCTTAGGTTGGCTGGGAAAGGGAAGCAGTGTCTTTTGAGCAAGGGAGGACAAATCACTTGGGGCATCTCATGGTTTCCTATAACCTCTATGATGCTGAAGAAACAATGGGGAAGGGAATCTTATCCTTCTCTTCCACCCCCACCCCCCCAATAATGGTTACTTCCTTGTGACATAGTGCTCTAATGAAGGTGAAAATGGATGAAATCCTTCCTGTGCTTCTTCCTTACAAGGGACATTTTAGCTTGGTCTCTTGTTCTCAGATATAAACTATTATTTCCATATTTTAATGTTTCAACTGTAAATAAATTGGTACTTCTGTGGTAAATTACAATGAGTCTGGCTCCTTTTTTTGCAGTTTGAAAATAAATACTAGTAGATTTAGAAGCTCTAGCAACACAAAGAATGAGGACGCTCACCACAAGCAGTTACAATAAAAAAAATCATTTTTGTATAAGTTATGAGGTACACTAAGGCTATGTCTACATCAGCCAAAGTTACTTCAGACTTGTTAAGTAAGGAGTTTGAGGTTAGTTTGAGCTAACCTTCACTTAGTTCAAACTAACCTCACATTTATAAGTTCAAACTAACCATGTGTTGTAGTTTAAACTAACACTTAGTTCAAACTAGAACATGTGGTCAGTTCAAACTAACCAGCTTAGTTGTTAGTCCATAGTCACATCACACAAAGTTTGAATTAAAGTTTGAGATAAGCACTTAAGTCCAGACTAACCAGGGGTACTAAGAAGTTCAAACTAAGGATTCCTTAGTTGGAACTAAGAAATTTCTTAGGTTGAACTACGAAAGCCTAGAGTTAGTCCATACTAACTTGTCAGTTTAGACATAGCCTATCATATGCATTTACATAACTTTAGAAAGAGTCTATGCACTGGCCAGTAATACATTCATAGTATAATCCCCAAAGATTTATTAGTCAGGTGGATCTCAAACCAAGTGTACATTAAAATAAGTTCCAAAGGGGCAGCTGTTTTAGTCTAGTAAAGCAAAAAAAGCAAGGAGTCTTTTGGCACTTAAAGTCTAACATTTATTTATCACATGAGCTTTCACAGGAGAAAATCCCACTTTGTCAGATGCTTTGAAGAGGGGGAATTTACAGAATGAGATGAAAATAAATGGAGGGGAGTGTATCACATGGGATCAGATCATACTGCAACAGCAAATCAGAGCATTTGTAAGGATTCAAACTCTAGGAAACTGCACATGGACAGAGGGTGAAGTCAAATTATCCATAGTCACAAAGAATCCATAGTCACAATTCAGTCCTGCTTTCACCCAATCTAATATTCGTATTAGTTCAATTTTGGCTGTTTCTCTTTGAAGTCTTGATGTCCCATTGATTTTCTTGAGGACTATTAACAAATCATCAATGAAGTGATTAGGAAGATGGAAGTGCTCAGCACCTGCTTTTTTTGTGTTGTGATTTCTGATGTCAGTTTTGTGCCCGTTTATCTTTCTGTGTAGAGATTGTCCTGTTTGTCCCATGTATAAGGTGTGGGGGGGGCATTTTTGGCACATGATGGCATAAATCACATTAGTGGATGAGCAAGTGAATGATCCTTTGATGGCGCAGCTGGCTTGATTAGGTCCTATGATGGTGTCTTTTGTGCAGATTCATGGACAAAGTTGGCAGCATGGTTTGTTGCAGGGATGTGTGTCTGCTATAGTGTTTCTGTTGTTAGGTCTGTAGTTGCTGGTGAGTATCTGTTTAAGGTTCGGGGGTTGTCTGTAGGTGAGGAGAGGTCCATCTCCCAAGGTTAGAGAGAGTGAGGGGTTATCTTTTAAAATAGGCTGTAGGTCCTTAATGAACTGTTGTAGATGTTTGACTTGAGGGTTGTATCTGGTGACCAGTGGTGTTTTGTTTTCTTTTTTGGGCCTTTTCTGTAGTAGTTGACTGTGGGGTACACGTCTGGTGCTGTCAGTCTGTTTCTTTACTTCTCCTGGTAGGTACTGTAGTTTTAAGAAAGCTTGATAGAGATCCTGAAGATGTCTGTCTCTGTCTGAGGGATCAGAGCAGATGCGGTTATATCTTAGGGCTTGGCTGCAGACAATCGATCATGTGGTGTGTTTAGGATGGAAGCTCGAGATCTGCATAAAAGACACCATCATAGGACCTAATCAAGCCAGCTACTCCATCAAAGGGTCATTCCCCTGCTCATCCACTAATGTGATTTATTTCATCATGTGCCAGAAATGCCCCCACACCTTATATACACAGAAGAATAAATGGGTGCAAAACTGACTTCAGAAATCACAACACACACACACACCAAAAAAAAAAAAGTTGCTGAGCACTTTCATCTTCCTAATCACTCCACTGATTATTTGTTAATGATGGTCCTCAAGAAAATCAATGGGACATCAAGACTTCAAAGAGAAACAGCTGAAATCCAACTAATATGCAAATTAGATTGTGTGAAAGCAGAAGTGAATCATGACTATGGATTCTTTTCACATTATAATGGGTAATTGATTTCACTCTGTCCATGTGCAATTTCCTAGAGTTTGAATCCTTACAAATGCTCTGATTTGCTGATCCAGTATGTCCTGATCGCATGTCTTACACTCCCTTTCGCTTATTTTCGTCCCATTCTATAAGTTTATTTTTTCTAAGCATCTGACAAAGTGGGATTTTCTCCCACGAAAACTCATGAGATAAATAAGTCTGTTATTAAAATAAATGTGTTTCACACTGGGGTCATCCCTGTGAAGTCTTCCATGCATTTTCCTCCCTTCATAAGTGCTGGAACTAAGGATGCTGCTAGAGCACCTCTCTTGAAGAGGTTTCTCTCAAATACAGGATTTACAGTTTGATTCAATGATTTGCAGAGTCCCCACAATAAAAACTATCCCAGCACTACTGCCTCTCTTCACACTTTTATCTAATCAGGAAACCTCTTTTATATCGTTTTCCTACCACACCTAACACCTTATGCCTAAGAGTTTTACTCCTCCTTATCTGCACTTCCACACTCCATTTGTCATAGGTTCTTTTCATAGCTCCCTTATTTACATTAGAATCTATGTGCAACATTCAATGGGGTAGCTGTGTTTGTCTAACTCAGTAAATCAAACAAGTAATCCTGTGACACTTAAATACTAACAAATTTATTTATTATGTGAACTTTTGTGGAAGAAAATCCCACTTTATCAGATGCTTTGAAAAGTGTTCTTAAACTTAGGGTCCTGTATGGACAAGCTAAATATTACAGTTTTCAGCCTATTGGTCCTTTGTTCTACTGTGTTCTGACTCACTCACACAATCTGAGGCACAAGCAGAGGTTAAACTATAATTTGGTGAACTCTGGAAACCTCCTAAATTTCCAGGCCCCCTTCATGCAGCCCTGGGCCCCCTTTACCTACCCCAGCTACTGTGACATAAATGCCTGCCCCTCCACCCCAGCTACTACCCCTCAACATGCCCGCCCCCCCATCAGATCCCTCCTTCCCCATGCCCTCATTAGCCCCAGTCCTCATTTCCTAAGCTCCCTGCCCTCATTTCCCCACTCTAGGCCTTCTAAACCCCCACCTCCCAGGTCCCCCATCTTCAGTCCACCCCCAACCCCATCCACACCTCCCCAGCCCTCTTCAGTCTGCTTGTCCAGCTTCCCCCACTCCACCCCCTTCAGCCCTCAACCCCCTCCACAGCTCCCCAGTCCACCATCATGACCCCTTCTTCCCACCCTCCATGCTTTTCCCATCAGCTGCTTGCCTGCCTCCACCCCCTCCCCACGGCCCCCTTATCCACATCAGCAATGTGGAAAAGGAGCCAGACCAGGGGAGGGAGACTGTAGCGCCAGCCTGCCAGTGAGAACGGACACAGACCCAAGACGGGTCTGAGCTGTGCATTGCCCGGGCCAAGCAGGAAGGGAAGGGAGCTGGAGCAGGTACTGGGAAAGGAGAGGAGGTATTGCCTGGCTTGCTCCAGCCTACAGCCCCTTCTTTCAGCTGGCAATGCAGGAATGCACCAGAAGGTTGTTTTCTGGCACATTCCTCTATTTTTAGGGGCCCCTGGAACACTCCCCCCTAAAAATAGGGGGCCCCAGAACACTGTTCTGAGGTGTTGACTGTAAAGCTAAACACCACAATGATAAATGGATTATAAAACAAGATAATTGGCTACGTGTGTGTCAACATGAGGAATTATTGACAATTTTCTGTCAAACTTCATTTCCCAGTTAAAATTTTTGTGTTCAATGAACACAAACTTTCACAGAAAGTGTCTGTATTCCTTGAATTTTTTAAAATTTATTCTTTCAGGAAATAAAACTTTCCAACAAAACCTGAATATCTCAGTTACTGAAAATGATTTTTTGTGGTTGTTTTCATTTTTTGACAAGCGCTGACATTTTGTTTTCTGGAGAGGGGCATCCAATCAGCTCTAAAGGATATGCTTGTTAGACTAAGAATCAATTAATATTTTATACCTATGACATCTTGTGACAGAACAGCAGTAGTAGCAGAGTTGTGAGAAGGAGCTGACAACAGAGTTTTGTTAAAGAAGAAATCATTATTTAAAAACTGAGCTCTCTTTGTAGGGCATGACAGGTTTGATTCTTCCACTGTCAAAAAACTCCCCAAACCTTCCCAGAGTTACATTGTCCCTCTTACTCATGGCCATGGCCTCTCTTCTCAGAGGTGAGATTCTGGAGGATAAAAATCTCTTTGCAGCAAATCATATTGTCCCTGTCATCTTGCCATCTCTTTATAGATAACAGCTAAGCTGCAACTCTGAACTTAGAGAAAAATTCTTTAATGACAGCAAGCTGTGCTTAACCTTATAAAAGTATCTTACTGTGTCTGGGTCACAAAATATTTTCTGCTTACTGGTGACTGATCTGGCTTTACTACATTTTGTCCCTCAAATAACCTTAAGAAAAATCAAAATACTTGTATTTGAAGATTGTCAGGATGAACCATAGAGTATCCACCTTTTGTTTTAACCTCTTTGGAGTACAAGAGAAATCTCATATTATCTCAATTTTTTACTGCTCCAGAGTGATTATTATGGGAGTGGAAAGCAGAAAACAGGGATGAGAGGAATTGACAACTTAAATAAGTCCATCAGTTTAAGATACATCTTGAAGGAATTTGTGGATTGACAAATATCTGCAAATAATGACTATGGCTTATTTCTGTGCATTCTTACACCTAGGGGAAAGAATTTCCAAATCATTTCATTGTATTTTCACATGCACCAAACTAAATGACTCCAGAGGATAGTTTTGGAAGGAGGTCTGTCCACTGGAAAGAAAGTTGAGAGACTGACAAAGAGCCGCAGCTAATATATCAAGCAGCTTGTAATGAACATGCTAATATATTTTGCTAATTAAATGTACATGATGCACATCATTAAGAGGAACAGTAGATGGAAGAGAACGTTCTGTACATTATGCTTTCCTGTGTTTAGCCCCCAGTTCATCAACACACTTAAACATGTGCTTTTCTGAAAAGAGGCCCTATTTAATGAGGTTTTCTCCCCCCTCACTGCGTGTTTAAAATAATCCATGCATGTTGTTTTTCCACCGTAGAATTAAAAACAAACAGTCCTGTAGCACACTTTTCTTCGGTCAGTTCTATTTAGGATCTGGGGAGAGGCAGTGAGAGAGGGCTGGTATGTGTTTTGATTTGTTTCTGAGTTTCCTAATACATTGTGTACACTACAGAAAAGGCATGAAGTGCCTTTGTTAAGTGTATGCCAACTGATCCCAGAAAAAGTCAGTCAAGATGCGTTGGGGAGCAAGGAGAAGCACAGTGGCTCTGTGCCTGTTCCAAGTCCAGATACATATACATCATTGGGAAAGCAGGAAATTTATGCAAAAGAATTCTCCACCTCATTCCTTTGAATGGTGTTCTGTGGATCAAGGTCCCTCTGCACTGGGTTATGGAAGCTCTGCAGTGTGAATTTCCTTTGAAATATCTGCAGTATACAAAAATGAAGAGCAGGTTGAATGTTTTGAAACGAAATTCCAAGAAAGCGCCTTTGAGTGAAAGTGAGGTTGCTGTGCACTTTGCCCACTTTTGAGCTCCATCTCCTGTTTCTAGTGAAGGGAGGCAGCCTATGAAATAATGGCCATCAGCTAAAGTTTTCACAGAAGACATCACAGAGGCACTGGTTATGAATAGTGCTTCCCTAATGTCATCATTGCTGTTCTTGGCCGAGGGGAAAGAGTAGAACTGAGTGAAAAGTGAATTTCCACCCAGTGGAAAATTCTGATATTTCAAGGTTTTTGTGTTTGTCCCAGACTGGAAGAAAAGTTTCAGGTCAGTTCAAAAGCTAAATATTCTGATTCAGGTCAATTTTGTCAGTGGAAAACTGGTAGAACTTCAGCAAAAAACAATTTGTTTCCAGAAGAATTCAAAGAAATTGAGTTTTCCACCAATATCATTCCAACAGGAGATTCCAAACCAGTTGCATTACAGAGATCCTACAGCTGATATTGAGACCTCAGACTGACAAAGTTTGTAGATGAGACAATTACAGTGGAAAATAATAAAGAGGATGGGTCACTGATTCCAGGTGATCTAGATGACTTTTGACAGCTGAGCATAAGAAACAATATATGTTTTAGTATGTCTAAATGTAAATGATGTAAATACATAAATCTAGAAACAAAGTAGCAGGCCATAGACACAGGATGAGGGGATGCTATACCAAGAAGTAATGACCCTGAAAAAGATTTGGGGATCATGGTGAATCATCCACTGAAAATGAAGTCTCAGTGTAACACTGTTGCCAAAAGAGCTAAAGTGATCCTTAGATGCATAAACAGGGGAATTTCAAATAGCAATAAAGAGATTATGTTTCCTCGGTACTTGCAAATGGTATGACTGCTGCTGGAATCCTATGTCAAGTTCTGATGTCCTCGAGTCAGGAAGGATGATGATAAATTGAAGGGGTTTCAGAAAAGAACCAGAAGACTGATTAAAAGATTAGAAGGCATACTTTCTAATGATAGACTTTAGGAACTTGATCTTTTCAGCTTAACAGAGAACATTAAAAGAGCTGACTTGATTGCCCTCTATAAGTACCTACATGGGAAACATATTTGATAATGGACTCCTCAGTCTAGCAGAAAAAGGAATAAATTGAATGGCTGGAAGCTGAAGCAGACATATTCAGTTTGGAGATAGGGTGTAAATTTTGATCTGTAAGGGTAACTAACCTTGACACAATTTGTCAGGGGTAATGGTTTCTTCATCACTGGTAATTCTAAATCAAGGTTGGTTTTTTTTCCCCAATTATTTGGGAAGGTTTGATGGTCTGTGCTACACAAGAGGTCAGACTAGATGATCTCAATGATCTCTTCTGGTCTTGGAACCTATAAAAAGTAGAGGATTTCTCATGTCAGAGCTTCTATCTCTTGAGGGAAAACTCTGAAAATCTTGTTCTGCCAAAACTCTTACCAGAACAAATTAGAGTATGTATGCAGTGTTCTATCTGTGTAGAGAGACAGTACATGCTGCCCAATGTATACAAAGACACACAAGATATACCAGCAAGAGAACACAGACAGATTCATCATTTCTGGCTGTGGCATACTTACTGAAGGAATATTGGTATTCCTAGATACCATCCTCAAACCACTCACCATGCAAAAGGCCAGCTTCCTCTTGGACACAGCAACTTTTTCCACTAAGTTGACAACATTAACAACCTCCTTAAGTTCCAAAGGGGGTAGCCATGTTAGTTTAGTTCAGCCAAAACAAACAAAGATTTTGGTGGCATTTATAAAGACTAACAAATTGATTTATTGCACAAGCTTTCATGGGAGAAAATTCCAGTATAAATTCCTCATCTTCAAGTGTCTAACAAAGCGCGATTCTCACCCATGAAAGCTCATGCAATAAATCAGTTCATTAGTCTTTATAAATGCCACCAGAATCCTTGTTTGTTCAACCTCACTAAGAACACCATACTTGTCACCATGGGTGCAACTTCCCTATACACCAACATAACTGCCTGCCTCTAATATTTACAATACAGTGGACAACTCTCAGCTATCCATCCCAAGCATATCACCAAATTTATTCATTTCATCCTCATGTAAAGCAACTTTGCACTAAACAACAAGAACTTTGTCCATATCATGGTAACAATTATGCATACTAGGATGGGTCCTCAATATAACAACCTCTTCATGAACCACCATAAAAAAGAATTTCTCTACAAAACCAATAACACGCCTGAGATACATCAAGGATATTTTCACCCTCTGGACAAGCAACTTAAACTGCCTTGTAGCTTTCCATCACAACTTCCACACCACCACACTCTTAAACTCTCTCCAAAACATACCCACATTAGCATCAACTTCGTGGACACTATAATCATCCTCAGTAAGGGAATCCTACTAGGGCCTTCCCAGCAGAGGGGTGGTGTCCAGAGCCAATCATCCTATAGGAGATCCCAACCCTCTCATGCCAGCTGGGGCGAGCTGGCCCAGAAGCCAGGCTCCACTCTCCTACCCCCTGGGCTGGCTGCTCTACCCTGGGGTGGGGAGGGGGCTGCAGCCCAGAGGCCGGTCTGTGACTCCCACACCTTGCCCTTGGCTTGCCACCAAAGGCAGTGGGGAAAATGGAGTGGGAAGCACAGCAGTGAGGGGGCAGCAGCATGGGCCCCATGTTGCTCTGATGGCAGTGGAGCAACATGGGGCATGCATAAATGCAGGGCTGAGTGTGGTCACCCTGCTTCTCCCCTACCCCCAAGGACAGCTTTGAATACTACAGACTAAACAGGAAACCCCTGGATCACCACACCTATCTTCATAGATTTATTAGCCACTCCAAACATAGCAAGGAATCAGTTATCTGTAACCAGGCACTCAGATATCATAATGATCAGAAGAGGGAGTCCTAGATATACATCTTAACACATTCAAACCCACCTTTGTCAAAGCCGTTTCCCCAGTCTGACACTTTGAGTAAAGAAGATGGAGACCTGTGAAAAGCTTTAAAACCCACTGATCCTAAAGTCTTGTCTTAAAATTCTCCAGGGCTACCAATTTCCTGGCCTTGCAGTGATACTGCTGCCACTCCCAAATACAAAACCTCTTTGGAAACCTAAGAAGGTGCATTTGGGAATTCCTTCCTGTGAAGTGCCCTCAATCACTTTTCTTCCTCCCTCTGTAGAGTAATTAAACCCCAGCTGTAAGATTAGCTGAAAATGGTACTGAATCCCCTTTAGTAGTTGGGCATGCAGTCTGAGGCACATGCACACAAAATCTCTTGTCATTTAGGACACATCAACAAAGCTTATTTTAAAAGGGTAACTTTCTTTATTTAAGAGAAACACTTAAGAAACAGAGAGATGCTTCTCCAGGAATTAACGTGAGTAGTTACAGGATAATGGAAAGAAGTACAAGTGTTCAGCCTAGAGGAATCCAAAAAAGAACCAAACAAAAGAAATACTTTGAATGCATCTAGCTACACAGTCCATGTTCTACTCACACATAGGCTGTGTTCTCACAAAGCGGGTTATTTCGATACGGTTGTTTCGAAACAACTGTATATAGAAATAACCCTTATTTCGGAACAACTTATTTCGAATTAACAAAATGTTAATTCGAAATAAGGGGAAAAAGCGGGAATCAAAATAGCAGGTTCACACTGTGAACTTGCTATTTCGGTACCTGCATCAGGGGGCTGCAGCCCCCTGGGGGTGAGCCGCTGCGGCAGCTCACCCTGCAGCCCCAGAAAGGGGGCTGTAGCCCCGGAAAGGGGGCTGCAGCCCCCGGCGGGTGTGGGGGTGAGCAGCTGCGGGGCGCTGGAGCCAGCCGCCTGAGCTGCCTCCAAACCCCGCCAGCAGGTCAGGGGTGCGGGGCTCAGCCGGCAGCCTGGGCTGCCCCCCCCCGACACCGCCAGCAGGTCGGGGGCGCTGGGCTCAGCTGGCAGCCCGAGCTGTCCCCCCGACCCGCTGGCGGTGTCGGGGGGACAGCCCCGGCTGGTGCCCCCGACCCCCTGGTGGGGTTTGGAGGCAGCTCGGGCGGCTGGCTCCAGCACCCCGCAGCCGTTCTGTCCCCCCACCCGCCGGGGGCTGCAGCCCCCTTTCCAGGGCTAAGGGACAGCCCTCAGCACCCTGGCCAAAGTCCTGAGGGTTGCCTGGCCAGGGTGCCGAGGATCCAGTGTTGTTTCAGAACACTTTGTTCCGAAACAACACGTTCACACGCCTTGTTGATTGATTGTTTTGAAACAAGGGTTTTGAAACATATTTGTTTCGACCCCAAATGGGGTTTAACTTGTTTCGAAACAACACAGTTGTTTCGAAACAAGGGCTTCCCCTTGTTCGAAACAACTGTGCATCGTGTGAACAGCTGAAACTTTATTTCGAAACAACCTCTGTTGTTTCAAAATAAGAAGGCTGTGTGAACACAGCCATCGTCAGTTACAGATGTAATCCTTTCTTGGGCATGCATGTTGCTGGGTCCTCCAGGGCTGGGTCCCTGGCCTCCTCCTGAACCTACCAAGAGCTCTGCTGCCACCAGACAGGAAGCAGGCAGAGCTGTTGATCCAGTTAAAAAAACCATGTACTCTTTCTATTGGATCTCCTGGGATTTCTCTTGGACTCACCGTCTATGGTGTTAACCCCTTTCCCCCAAGGTTACTACAACCTTAACCAAGCAAGAACACTCCACCAGAGTAGATCACATAAAGGAACAGGCCATCCAAATACCCTGAATAAACTGTCTTCAGTACATCAGTAAAAGCCCTTCTGACCACATACCCCTAGTTACTACCTAGCACCCCACTATGGAAACCCAGAAAGGATCTCAAACTCACAGGCTGTGGGCCACATGTGACCTGCAACAACACTTAGAATTTCTCAAATAATTGTTAATGCAAAATTTAAAGTGTGTTTACTTACTTACTCTTTGTCTTCCAGATGATACATCCAATACAGTTTCTTAAAGTTGACTTTTAGTAGCATATATACTCTTCATATTTTCATTTTGACTATACTTTGTATCATTGCATGAAAAGGTTTCAGTAATGCAGCTCTTGGGCTAACATACAAGTGCTCATGCAGCCCTCATGGTGATTTGCATTTGAGATCACTGACACAATCAAAGAAGTAAAGCCCATGCACTATGGGTATACCTGTTGTGGCAAACTGCTGGTTTTTCATCACTGGGCCTCATGCTTTTCTTTAGTGTAAGTGGGTCAGGGCAGACCCCAAACACCTGAGTCCTGCCTCTATAGGGCACTTGCACTCGTGAAACTCCCGGGAGGGGAGAGGGGGTTTGGGACCCAGGCCTGCCCTCTACTCTGGGTCCCAGCCCAGGGGCACTATGAAGTGCAGCTATGTGCTGCTGACAATGTCCCAGCCTACACTTCTTTCCCCTGGGCTGTCTTCCCCCTCTGTCCTTACAGTTCCTTGTGCCTGGTCTCCCCTTAGGCCAGGTTTCTCTTCTCAATCAACCACAGTCTCAGACACACCTTTCATTCTCTTCTCAAGGCCAGTTACCTTCTACAAACTCCTCTGCTCCTTTGCTTTGTACAGCACCACCTTCCTGCTCCTCATCCAGCTTGTACAACTTCTGCTTGGGGCAGGGCTGCTTTTATCAGGCACCTGGTTCGGCCTTAATTGATCTCAGGTGCTTCTAATCAACCTGCAAGAACCCTGGTTACCCACTGGGGAACAAAGCCTTCAGCATTCTGAGGCTCACATATCTCTCTTCTACTCTCAGATGGCCTGCTGGCTTTGATCACTCACACTATCGTGAAATAAATCTTTTCTGAAGCCCATTTTCTGGCCTTGAAGCAACCTCCCAACTAGACCCCTGCATGGATACAAAAATGTGGAACTGTATCCAATCTTCATTTGCTCAGTGATAGTATCTATACAATCCACAATCCACATGCCAAGTTTTATCTACATCCGTATTGGCATCCACAGCTTGGAATCACAGTCAGCATTTTAGCCTTTGATTGGCTCATTCTTCACATGAGTCCCACCCACTTTTTCCTTTTCTTGTTTGCGGTTCAGACACTGTGCTATCAATGGCTATGCCTACACTAGAGGCCTCAGTTAAGTCGACTTAATAAGGTTGACTTAAAGTCAACTTTATTAAGTTAACTTGGAGAGTCCTCCTTTGTTTAAGTCAACTTTATAAAGTTGACTTAAGCCAGGGGCCCATTCAAAGTTGACTTAATAAACTCAATTTTAAATGGGTCCCCTGGCTTAAGTTGACTTTATTAAGTTGACTTTAACAGTCAAATTTTGTTAAGTTGACTTAATAAAGTCAATTTAACCTTAAAGTTGACCTTAAGGGTGAGAGCAATAAAGTCAACTTATACAAATGCTAAAGTCACCTTAATGACCTCCAAGAGGCAATAGAGTTGCTTAAGTCGACTTATGTCTCCACTGTAAACATAGTCAGTCATATTTCCTTGGCCACCAATGAAATGTCTGATTGACAGCACGGTGTGTTGTTCCCCTAAACTGTACCCCAAGGGGTCGGTTTGCTCGTGGATTCACCAGACACAGACAAAAAACATTAAAAAGATGTATGATTTGTATTGAATGCCAGGATGAATAGCCCTGAGCAAGCAATGTGAAGTAATAAGTGGTGAGAGCTTAACTCCCTTCAGCAGCTGAGGAGGTTTCCAAGGCATCTTGGTCCTAAGTTACCTAGGCAACCAGGTCCTTAGTCTTCTGGTGAAGTCCACAAATTCCCAGGGGCTATGTTAACGTATAGCATTTTATGAGAAGGCAGGGGGATCAAGCCTGCTTTCTTTTCACAAACTTAGGCCCAATGCTGAGGTAGTTTGAAGGAACAGATAAAAGAAGTACCTCACAGCCAAGCCTTGCAAAACAGCAAGACACCTTATATCAGGCTGCAGCTGATACACACAGGAGCCTGGCTCCAGCTGGTGCTTTGGGCATGAACCCCAGCATCAGTTCATGGTCAGGTCATTCACTGGGGGCAGGATGTTGGCATCACTACTGTCTGTCACAAAATATTCCAGTTTAGACCTACACATTTGAACTGGAAACATGAAAAAGAACAGGTTTGGAAATAAAGGTTTTATTTCAAAATAAGTCATTTTGGAATGACTTATTTTGAACTAACACCTTGTGTGTAGACATAGCCAGTCTGTCAAACCCCCCAAACACACCTTTCAAGGTCCATGGTCCTATAACTGTCTATCAAAACACATGCTGAACATCCTTCAATGCACTAAATGCCCAATAACAATTATGTGGGTGAAACCAGACCGTCAATATTTTCTTGAATAAATTTGCGCAGAAAAATGATATTAGACAAAAATATCCCATCACCTGTGGATGAACACCTTTCCCAAAGCAATCACTCCATATATGACCTGTCAGTCCTAAGCCTCAAAGGAAACCTGTACAACACTTGAAAAGATGAGCCTAGGAAATTAAATTCATGACTTTGCTATACACAAAGAAGTCATCAGGCAGTCTGTGACTCTGGCAGATCAGGTGTTTACAAAGCATATTCAGGCTGATTGACTTGTATATTCATATAAATCAAAACAGTTGTTAAAGGTAAAAGTGATTTATTGTTTAACTTCATAAAAACAAATGATATTTTATTTACATTATTTTCATTTGTCAGTATCCAGTTATGGTGTAATTGCAAACATTTACATTGTAAATACACCTGTCACTAAACAGTCCATCAAAGAGGCCTTGTGGAATGCTGATGAAGGACGTTAATGGAAAAGTATTTCAAGACAAGTGACCAATCTGTGTGATGACCAGAAGTCAGACACTTAAAATGCATTCCACCCTCATAATCATCAAAAGAAAATTGCAAATGGGTAGAGACACTATCAGGTCGCTTTCTGTCAGAAGAAGCTATAAATATAAATTCAAGTCTAGATCTGTCATCTCTGGACTATCTGAACTCTTACAGGAAGGATGCAAAGCAGATATCTCTAGAGCTAAGCTAGGTACCCTGAAAAGACAGTTTGCTACCTCAGTGTCATGGTTCATAGTTACCTGCTTTAACCTCTCAATCACTCTCATTCTTTTTTTTTCTTTGCTAATAAAATTTAGTTAGTTTACTATGGAATTGGATACCCATGTTGTCTTTGATGTAAGATCCGGTGTATCAGATGATCTGTTTAGGTGACTGGTTTGTCTCTTGGACCTGTGGGAACCTGATATGGTGTGATTTTTGGTTAAAGTGGCCTTTTATCACAAAGTCCAGTTTATTTGGGTAGCAAAACAGAGTGGAAAATCTAAGGTCAAAAGGGGCATTAGTCCAGTTCAGCAAAACAAGCAAGGAATCCTATGGCATTTAAAGACTAACAAATTCACTTATTGCAAGATCATCCATGGGAGAAAATCCCGCTTCATCAAGCACTTTGAAGACAGGGGAATTTACAGAATGGGACTGACAGATTGACAGAGCCAGGCAGGTACCCTGAAGTAAACTACTATAGGAGAAGCCCAAGAAAGAAAACAACAGACCATCACTGGTCATCACCTGCAAACCCTGAGTCAAACCTCTACAACACATCACTAAGGACCTACAGCTTATTCTACAAGATGATCCTGCACTCTCTTAAGCCTTGGGAGACAGACCTCTTATCATCTACAGACCGCCCCCTAACATTAAATAGATACTTCCCAGCAACTAGTGATCTAACAACAGAAACATTAAAGTAGGCACTTACCCCGCAACAAACCACATTGGCAGTTTTGCCCACATATCTGCATAGAAGACAGTTACTCCATCAAGGACTCATTCCTCTGCTCATCCACCAATATGATTTATGCCATCATGTGCTAGAAATGCCCCGGCACCTTATACATTGGAGAAACAGGACAATCTTTGCACAAAAGAATAAATGGGCACAAAACTGACATTAGAAATCACAACATTCAAAAACCAGTAGCTGACCACTTCAATCTTCTTAATCAGTTTGGCAATGTCTACACTTAGAAGGTTATCTTGAATTCAATTACTGTATTTTCCAGACTATAAGTGGTGGGTTTACAAAGATTTTGAAAAGTGCTACTTATATAATGGTGCGACTTATATATCGAATTTACAAGAAAAAAATAAATAAGTGATCTTTGGAAAATGGAGATGATAAAAGAACTGAACTAAATGACATTCAGACAATGTCTCTGTCAACAATGATCTGCTGGTAGTTACAATTAGTGCCTGAACTGAATGCCTGTTTGTATTAAAACCTGAGACTAAGGATTTGCAAGAGATTCCCTCTGCCAATCATCTTCTCACAACACTGTTTCTATAAACACAGATTCGGGATATGCAGAGTCCCCCATGTTGACATAGTCTCTGGCTGGCTCAGTTAATTTGTGTGTGCTCTTTGGCAATTAAGTAATTGCTGATGGTAAAGACCAATAAAACCACACTAAATCATTATATGTAGGGTACCTGTGAAAGCAAGTCCAGTCAATCTCATCACAGCTGTCATTCCAGTGAAGAAAAACTGCCAAGCTTCAACAACAATAAAACCACAACCACATGACTTTTGAGAGCAATGGTGCCGATGATAGGACAAAGAAGTTATGCCACCAAATTCAAACTAACAGTCATCAGATTCGTGGAAGAAAATAGCAACAGGGCAGCTGAATGAAAGTTTGGTGTAAATGAAAAAGTAGTTCATGACTGGCAAAAAATTAAAGATTCACTTCAAGTCATGAAATGTACAAAAAAAGTGAACCATGGACAAAAAGCTAGGTGGCCTGATCTGGAAGATCATCTTTGCCAACGGATAGTGGAGCAAAGAGCTCAAGGACGCAGATTGTCCACTGTTCAGGTGTGATTAAAGGCCCAGACAATGGCCTGAGAAATGGAAGTGCAAGAATTTGTTGGAGGACCATTCTGGTGCTTCTGTTTCACACAGAGGCATTAACTTCGCATGTGGGCATGAACAACGATGTGCAAGAAGCTTCCAGCTGAATCACAAGAGAAAGTTGACAGTTTTCTGGCTTTCGTGAAGTCCATGACTGAAAAGTACAGTGTGACTCCTGAGCATATAATTAATATGGATGAAGCTCCGCTGACATTCAACATTCCCGTTGGCTGAACAGTTAATGAGAAAGGGGAAAAAGCAGTGAATGTCAGAACAACCAGTCACAAAAAGTCACAATTCACTGTTGTGCTGGCATACTGTGCGGGTGGAAAGAAACTTCCGACTGTGATTATTTTTAAGAGGAAGACCATGGCACTCGATTCGTTTCCACCCAGCTTCATCATACAGACTAATAGAAAAAGGTTGGATGGATGAAGACATGATGAGGGTTTTGGCTAGAACAATGTTTTAGCAGATGCTCAGATTTTTTTTTTTTTTAAACACAAAAAGTGCTACCGATCATGGATAGTATGAGAGCACATATAACAGAGAGGGTAAAGGTGCAAATAAAAAATACAAATTCTGTGCCACTAATTATTCGTGGAGGCCTAAAAAAAGGAGGTGCAGCCTCTTGATATCTCTGTTAATCAGAGTTTCAAGACTGTCTTGTGCCGCCTCTGGGAATCCTGGATGATGGACGGGGAACGCAGGTTCATGGCCACCGGTCATAGGTGTCATGTGACTTTCACGGAGGTGGCACAGTGGATTAGTGAGCCTGGATGAGTGTCAGTGCAAAAACAGTCACTTCAGGGTTCAAGAAAGTGAAAATAATAAATGATGACACAGTTCCAGAAAATAAAGAGGAAGATGAATACCCAGACAAGGAAGATCAGGCCCTATATCTGCCAGCTG
Organism: Podocnemis expansa; assembly: GCA_007922195.1. Classification (NCBI taxonomy): domain Eukaryota; kingdom Metazoa; phylum Chordata; order Testudines; family Podocnemididae; genus Podocnemis; species Podocnemis expansa. Next base: position 22,943,933 of record ML681995.1, read on the forward strand.
AAACAGCTGAGCTATTTCAGAGTGACACTGAAGATGAGGATTTTGATGGCTTCTCTGATGCAGATGACGAAAATGATTGAACTTTATGGATTATGCTTATTTCCTATTGTCTTCCATTAGGCCCGATAAATGTTTTTGTCCTAAGTTTTACTGGCTTACTTAATAGTTCGCAACTGCATTATCATTAGTGTATATACAGGTATGATCTTTGGTTAAATATGAAGGATGTATAAGAAGGAGGTGAGGTTAAATCATATCTTTCTTAATAACATATTACACAACAATGGAATAAATTTTATTTTAGAAAATGTAGCAATTATTTATTAATGCACTCTCTCACAGTTGGTTCAAATTTATGGGTGAGCACAGTGCTTCATACATCAATTTGGCCGCATTCTAAAGTGATGTCAACGCACAACAGGGTGTGACTAATTTAGCAGCCCAACCTTTATAATAGCGCGACATGTATAACGGTGTGACCAAGATATGATTTTTTTTTAAATTGATGCTTTTCTGTTACTGCAACTTATATAATGGTGTGACTGATGTATGATTTAAAAAAAAACTGATGCTTTTTCATCAATGTGACTTATATAATCGTGCAACTTACAGTCTGGAAAATATGGTAATTCACTGACTTAACTTAATTCAAACTAATTAATTTGAACTAATAATGATTAGTTCAAATTAAGTTAATTCAAACTAGCATGGCCCCATTAGGAAAACCAATTCAAACTACCATGTCCATGGACAGGACTTGCTAGTCTGAATTAGGGGAAGGGCACCATGGGAGGTGTGGGAAGATGGCCCCCAAGAAGGACCATGCCCTGAACCAATATATAGAAAGAGGAAGGCACCCTGTGAGGATGAAGGTCAAAAAGCATTAATTCAAACTAATGGTCAGTTCAAATTAACACAGCTATGCTGGGTTACTTTGAACTAAAAAGTTCATATTAACTCTTACTTCGAAGTTAAGCGAGGTTCTATAACTTCAAAGTAAACTTTCATTAATTCAAACTAAGAAGTTCCTTAGTTGAAGTTAATGAAAGCCAATGTAGACATGCATTAATTTAATTCAAATTAATTCTCATGAATTTGAATTAAATTGTAGGTGTAGACATAACTTCTGTTGATGATTTGTTAATAGCTGTGCCCAAACATATGGGTAAGACATCAAGACTTCAAAGAGAAACTGCAGAATTGGAACTGATGCCAATCTGACTGTATGAAAGCAGGATTACATCATAACTATAGATTCCTTTTCCCATTACAAAGGTGATTTGACCTCACCCTCCTCTATGTGCTATTTCCCAGTGTTTGAATCTGAACAACTGCTTTGACTTGCTATTACACTATGACCTGATCCATGCCTTAAACTTCCTTGCATTTATTTTCCTCCCATTCTGTAACAGTCTGACAAAGTGGGATTTTCTCCCACAAAAGCTCATGTGATAAATAAATTTATTAGTCATTATGTGCCACAGGACTCCTTGCTTGTTTTGCTGGAAAGTATGAGAGGATTGTCTGTGACTGATAAAACTGGCATAGATGTCCTGGAGTTCACTTTGTTACTGGTTTGATGAAATCTAAGTATGGAACATACCAGTTTGGAATATCTACCCTCTTTCCTGGCAATCTTCTCTGATGGAGGCACTCTCAGTTGTAAGCCACTCAAAGAAGTGTGACTGGATTTACAGCTTATTACAAAAATCTCTAATTCACTAACCCTCTTTGGCTATATTCACAACAAGTGGGTTAAATTGATTTAACTAATATTGATTTGATGAAATTGAAATAAAAACCATTAAATCAATTCAAGTTAAATCAATTTAACAGATCCCCACTAGAAGCCCAAATCAAACTAGCATGTCCATGGAGAGGACATGTTAGTTTGATTTAGGAAAGGAGAAATATGGGAGGTATGGCAACATGGCCTCCAAGATGGCCCATGCCACCACCCAACCCGGTGCCCACTTCACCTCTGGGAGCCAGGTGGTGGGGAGAAGTATCTCTCCACTCACCTCTGTCAGCACGAGCCGGGTGGTGGGAAGAAGGGAAGCTGGCACCTGGGTCCTGGCTCTGAAGCTGGGTGGCAGGGAAAGGGACCCTAGTGCTCGGCTTGAGTGCTGGGAGCTGTGTGTGGGGCTCCCTTCTCCCCGCCGCCTGGCCAGTACTCAGGGAGCTGGGCAGAGGGCTCCTTTTCCCCGCTGCCTGGCTTGAATGCTGGGAGCCCACCACGGTGTGCATCCCCCCCCCCAGCTGCCAGGCTAGGACTCTGGAAGCCAGGCATGGGGCACTTCCCCCAACCTCACAGCCAGCCAGTGCTGAGCTGGGTGCAGGAGTCCCTTCCCCATGGGCCACCAGTCAGGGGGAAGTTGGGGGTAGGCCCCCCATATGCCCCCCCAGCCATGGTCCTGCTCCCCTCCCTGGTCAGGGTGCTAAAAGAAGTCTTCCTTTCAGGGTGCCATGCACCCTGGGAGGAAGAATGTTAAACCAGTTATATTGATATAAGGGTTATATTGATATAGCACTTCCAAACTGCATTATATTGATATAATGATTTTGCTTTAATCGTTATAGTGATATAATACTAGCTTTTATTATATCACTTTAATTTTCCTTATATCAAAATGAGGGAGCTCCTCATTTTGATATAAGGAAAGCTATTGTGGACCTGACCTTCATTAAACCAATATAACTGCCATTATACTGGTTTAATCACTAGGTGTGGACATACCCATTTTGTCCTGTGACTACAGGGGTATTACTGGGCCTTTTTACCTTGAATGGCCCATTAGAGTATGCTACTTAATGCTAAAGTATATGTTCAGTCATGTATAAAGCTATGACATATTTAGTACCTTTCCCAGATTTGAAAATCTCTATGTAAGCTTGAAAGTTTGCCTCTTTCCCCAAGAGAAGCTAGTGCAATACAAGATATTGCCGCACATACTTTGTTGCTCAATAAGAGTGTGTTAGTCACAATTCAAGAAAGATATAAAAAGCCAGGGTAGTCACTATATTTATTTACTACAGTCCCATTTTAAAAAGCCTACATTTACAAATAATTATTATGTACTGTAAATAAATTTTTGCCAAAATTAATGAAATCGCCCATTCTAACTGTAGTAAATACTTGTTTGTTTTGGTGTAACTTAAAAAAAAACAATAGTAAAATTAAGAATTTTATGGAGAATTATTTTGGGAAGTGCTAGCTTTTCAATGACAGATGCAACCCTTCTGCTAGGGCAAGCTGGCAGAACAAGGGTCAGGTTCTATATCTAGGGGTTTCCCAATGATGCAACACAGCCAACCAGCTCGAACCCCCAACCAGATTTTTGGGAATTCTGAACTGTTCTCTGGGCACCCCAGAGGAGTTAAGGCTTCCCCACTCGCAATCATGAGACTAAGTGTAGTAAACAGAACTTTAACAGCAGAAAAATGTAATATAAAAAACCAAATAACAGAGGTCAGCACTGATCTAGAGAATCAGTACAAAGTTCCCAACAACCTACACCGCATAACAGAATATACAAGACTTAATGTAAAACCTCTCAACATGATCCCATACAGCATAACAGCAAATGTAAATCCATTAGCAAAACTGGCACTGATCTAGAGAATCAGTGCTAACTAGGCTCCCGACCCACCCTAGGGTATATAGGGAGTGTCTTTCACGCCAACTGTCCGCCGGTGCTGACCACTGGTCACTCACTCCATCCTCTAGCATTATCTGCTGGCTCTGCCCACTGTCTACCGGTTCCACCCACTGGTCACTCACACTGTCCAGCTCACCACTGGCTGCTCTCAACGTCCGCTGGCTCCACCCACCAGTCACTTGCACCACCCAGCTTGCTGCTGGCCACTCTCACTGTCTATTGGCTCCGCCCACTGATCACTCCATCTCTGCTCCTCTTCCGTGATTTCAGCTCAGAGAGAAAGGGTTTCTCTCTCTTGTGATTTCAGCTCAGAGACTTTGCCTCTTCAGTAATTTCAGCTCTTAAGTCTCAAGTACCTGCAAACAGCTACTTCCATGACAAAGGAGAGGCCTCAAAGGCTGTGTTCACACACAGGGGGTTATTTCGATATGGTTGTTTCAAAACAACTTGTATCAAAATAACACCTTATTTTGAAATAACTTAATTCGAATTAACAGTTTGTTAATTCAAATTAAGGAAAAAAGCTCAAAGTGAACTAGCAGGTTCAGGCAACAGTTATTTCGAAATAAGTCACCATTGTTTCGAAACAACATATTCGCACGGCATTGTTTCGTCCCCACATGGGGTTTAACTTGTTTCAAAACAACGCCATTGTTTCGAAACAACGAGACCCGTCGTTTCGAAACAAGCATGCATCATGTGAACAGCCTAAATCTTGTTTTGAAACAACCTCTGTTGTTTTGAAATAAGAGGGCTGTGTGAACACAGCCAAAGAAGCCCAGCCAGATCTATCATTTGACAGTGGGGTCATGGGGTGAGACAAAAGGCCTCCAGCATTTTGCTCCAAAAAGAGTTATGCAAAACCCCAACCATCTCTTAAAACTTTTCTAGGCTGAAATAGCCAGTGGCCTCCCTTACAGATTTATTTTTTTTAAATAAGGGTAGTTTTTACCACTTAACTAACCCAAACAAATTTGGACCAAGCAAAGAATAGCATATCACCAAAAACAGTATTTCATTTTCATTCAGTAGAATTACAGATATTGACATATTTGTGAGCAGATTAACCCCAAATACCATTAACCACTATGCCGTGCACCCAGTATGCTAATACCTAATTGTGCTCTTTGTGTTTATGCTAATACAGGACCTGTGCAGATTAGTTGGACCCATGCAGACTAGTTGCCCCTCTTCAGAAGTTGTTAGGCACAGCTTCTAAGCCTGCCTTACACAGATGTTATAAGGTGAAAACAAATACAGTGTTGTGTTTGGAAAACAGAATTCAGCCCTGCACACTTCAAATATATAAGCATCTGACAAAGTGGGATTTCCTCCATGAAATCTCATGCAATAAATGAATTTGCTAGTCTCTAAGGCTGTATTCACACACAGATGGTTATTTCAAAACAAATTGTGTCAAAACAACTTGTTTCGAAATAACACCTTATTTCGAAATGACAATTCAAATTAGCAAAAAGTCATTTTGAAATAGGGAAAAAAGTGGGAAACGAAATAGCAAGTTCAAAGTGTGAACATGCTATTTCGTTAGGTGCTGCAGGGGGCTGCAGCCCCCCGGGGGTGAGCCGCTGCTGGCTCACCCTGCAGCCCCAGAAAGGGGGCTGCACGCACCGGCAGGGGGTGAGCTGCTGCAGGGTGGCTCAGCCCCCCACCAGAGCTGCCCCCCAACAGTGCTGTTGGGTCGGGGGCTCAGGGCTGAGCCCGCAGCCCGGGCTACTCCCCCGACACCGCTGGCGGGTCGGGGGCGCGGGGCTGAGCCCACAGCCCGGGCTGCTCCTCCGACCCGCCGGCAGTGTCGGGGGGCAGCTGTGGCAGGAGCCTGAGCCACCCCGCAGCGGCTCACCCCCCCCTCACCAGGGGCTGAGGGACAGCCCTCAGCATCCTGGCCAGGGTCCTAAGGGTTCCCTGGCCAGGGTGCTGAGGGTCCAATGTTGTTTCGGAACACTTTGTTCCGAAACACCATGTTCACACTGCGTTGTTTTGAAACAACGGTTGCAAAACAACATTGTTTCGCCCAGAAACCAGGTTTAAGTTGTTTCGAAACAACACAGTTGCTTCCCCTTGTTTCGAAACAACTATGCGTCGTGTGAACATGTTTTTTTTTTGTTTCGAAACAACCTCGTTGTTTCGAAACAAAAGTGCTGTGTGAATACACCCTAAGTGCAACAGGACTCCTTGTTTGTTTTGCTCAACAAGACTAACACAGCAGCCCCTTTGAACCTTAAAAAGATACTCCAGTACCATTTGTTTCCCACTAGGTAACAGCTGATTCAGAGACAATATAAACAGCAAAAGATCTGGGAATATTTTTCATTCAGAGCTTGTTTCTGTATTGTACACAGAATGGTTTGTTAAAGATTTGAAAGTAACAACACCAATGATGAGAAATAATCTGAGTATTCTATATAAATTCTTATGCTATGTACAGCATTGTAAGATCAAAGTGCCTAACGGTAGTGAATTAAGAGATGCAATTAACATCTGTCTTCTCAGGGGTAGAACTGTTTGTGCAGTGTAGTGTCTTGGTTTTGGTTTGTTTGTTTCTTAAATGGCCAGTCCACTATACTTGTTGAAGGAAAGGTCAAAAAAGTGCATTTAGTGCTTGGAGAACAAAGTAGTGAGGTTTGTGATGGACAGAAGAGGTCATTATAAAACATACCAAAAGGTTCTAAATTTAACTTCTGTCTTCAGAATTGTGGGGTGGACCATAAGAATATAAAGATAACCCATGTTTGCTTGCATCTTATCCTCAGAAGTTTCAAAAAAAGATAATATTTGAAAAACTAATTTTTACTGTCCTTCACCCAAAAAATTAACTGTATTTAACCAACACTGGAAAGCAGAAAATATGAGCATTTAAAATATGAAATCCACCTTACAAAGCTAAGTGTGGAAAGCAGATACATTTTTGCAAAATATCTGATTTTTACATTATTAAGTAAAAGAGATCTGATTGTTAGTGATGTGCTCTATATGGCTTTAGTTACACTCTTGAAGCATTACAAGGCAGAAGAAGTTGGTAAATTTTCTTCTCATTATTTCCTGAAGTTCCTTTATTTTTAGGTGGGATGTCTTTATCATTGCAAACTCCCTGTGAGTTCTATGCCATGCATCTTCATAATTATCATTGCTCTGTGAATGCTGAATGCCCAATCACAACAATCCTCTAGTATAAGCTGTTTTTGGAGCTGTGGTAATGTTGTTAACGTTACTAAGGGAACAGGGAGCAGGTGCAAGCACCATCTGTCATTTCTACCTCAACTGGTAATTTACATAAAAGTTTTAAGAATAGCAGCTTAATACAGAAGCAATCAAAGTAGCAGAGTAAACTGAACATAAAATCACTGAAATAATTACTGATACCTAATACTTTTCTCCCTGCTCATTTCTCCTTGTTTTACATTGTTTCCAAATAATCATGGAACTGGAAGGGGGATGCCAGATGGGTATGAAAAAAAGGAGACATAAACAAAGCATGTGGAGCTTTCCTCTATTTCCTCAGCATTTAAGGGACAGTTATGACATATAGCAATATTGCTAGCTAGCTTCAATTCGCCAAACTAACACAGACTTCACTGTATACCTTCCCGAGATCCAACTTTTGTAACTTTGAGTTCAGTACTCAGCTTGTATAAATCAGTATTGCTCAACTTCAGTTCCACATTTCATTTAATCTTTTTTTTAAATGTCATCTTAACGTAAGTATCTTTAATGTCAATTTCATACTTATCATTCATGCTTCTAGCTGACTGCTTAAAATTTTGAAGGAGCAAGAAATATCCAAATATATTTCAAACCTTTTAGAACAACTCCTCTATTCCTTTTCTTAATGATTAATGTAAAAAGGGCATTTTGTTTTATAGGCTTGAATCAGTCATCCGTTCCAGACATGGTGAATTACGGAGTGGGGCAAAAAAAGAGGAAAACATTTTTCAAAAAATATTTGTTCAAATCGAATTGGAATGTATGTTCATGACCTTTTCAATTTTGTTTTGCTCTTTTACATTTTAGTTAAACTTTAATAGTATGTTAACAACTTCCAAAAGTGTAGCTGTGTGAGTCTAGTTCAGCAGAACAAACAAGGAATCGTGTGGCACTTTCAAAGACTAACAAATGTATTTATTGCATGAGCATTTGTAGGAGAAATCCTACTTCATCAAAGGCTTGAAGCGTCTTGAAGCTTCAAGTGTCTGACAAAGTTAGTTGGTTCTCTAATTAATGAGACTCAAGAAATAGCCTATTGATTGTGGTGGATATTTGTCTCAGGAATTTACTATCACTAAATATAATAACCTAATCCCTGAACCTGGATAAGAAAGCAGTGTAAGATGCATCTTTTTTGCACACTTTTTGATCACAATTGTCTCAATTTCTCTGTTATTTATTTTACTGGCCAGTTTTTGCTCCTCTCAGTCATGGATTATTAGCATCTGACAGATTTTTGCCATAAAAGAGAGAATGTGTCCACATATTGCACCAGTCTGTGTCATATATAAATATTTTTGTAATGACCATGTAATTTAGAGATAATAGGGCAGTTTGAATAATCTTAAAACAATTGCCAGATCATTGTTTTAGGATTTGAGAGGAGCTAAATGGTCATTATTTGATGCCATCTTTTACCCTCTAAAAGACCTTTGTAATAGCAGCTGCTACCAGAACCTTGAAGATGTGGTGAAAGAAGTGGGAAGAGATGTCAACTCATTAGATCCCAAAAGAGGTTTAAAATAAGATTATGTGTTTTAGTCCAAAACTAATCTCCTGACACTTCTAGTACACTTCTCACTAATGATACCATATACTTCTAGGTAAGAAAAACATTAGAAACTGTAGAATGCACAGAATATGGCACACTAGCTATCATTTGTAACCTGTGCAGGATCTTTTTACTTGCTGTGTTGCATTTCAGAATGGAGTATCATAGAATCATAGAATCATAGGGCTGGAAGGGACCTCATAGGTCATCTAGTCCAACCCCCTGCCAGAGGCAGGACCACGCCCACTAAGCCATCCCAGTCATGGTTTTGTCCACCTGGGCCTTAAACACCGCCAAAGATGGAGACTCCACCACCTCCCTCAGCAGCTCATTCCAAAGCTTCACCACTCTCCTAGTAAAAAAGTTTTTTCTAATATCCAGCCTCGACCTCCCTAACCGCAACTTGAGACCATTGCTCCTCGTTCTGTCCTCTGTTATTACCGAGAACAGTCGAGCTCCATCCTCCTTGGAGCATCCCTTCAAGTAGTTGAAGGTTGCTATCAAATCCCCCTCCATCTTCTCTTCTGCAGACTAAATAAGCCTAATGCTTTCAGTCTTTCCTCATGGGGCTTGTGCTCCAGCCCTTTAATCATTTTGGTTGCCCTCCGCTGGACTCTCTTTAGCATGTCCCTGTCCTTTTTGTAGTGGGGAGCCCAAAACTGAACACAGTAACATCATTACAAAGATAAAAACATGTTGGCCCATTCATTTTTGAATCACATTGTACCAATTTTATTTAAAAAAAAAAAAAAAGATCCTGGAGGGATATTCTGCACAGCTACCCCTTTTTTCTGTATAAGTAGATGGGTCTGACAAGCAAACCATGCAAGGAACACTTTTGTACTTTTTTTAAGACCTACTGGGAGCACCTGTCCTTATTATGCCAGAAAGTTAGGCTGTGTTACTGAACAAAGATAAATAGCCAAGAAGAGAGTAAATGCAGGAAAAAAATCTGCTTCATAGCGAGTCATCTTTATTTATTTGTCTGTTTTTCAGTGGAAATCTAGAGAACTGATAACTTGTTCAGGAGATCATTGTGTATGGATAGTCAGACTTCTATGGAGAATTTAACATATTTATTCTGTCAAAGAATAAAAATATGAAGAAAGCAAATTCTGGGGAGACAGTTTCTAGATGCATTCCCTAAAATTCATGAGTAGCATGGGATGCAAATAGTGAGACCATCTGCTGTGAAAGTGAACCCTCCATGCTGACTAGAGTGACAGCAGGGGAAGAAGCCTTTAAGAGAGGCTGCAGAGAGCAGCCAATCTGGGCCAAGCAGACTTACATAAAAGAAGCTGCAGGGCCAGGGTCACTCAGTTGCTGCCTAGAGCTGGAAGACTGAAGACTGTGTTCTTAGCTGGCTTAAGGGATAGCAGAACCATGGATAGATCATTTGCTAGCAAGGACAAGGAAGGAACAAGGAGTACCTGACTGGCTCCCAGGACTGAACAGAGAAGAACATCTGAGGCTGGAAAGAGAGAAGTCTTCAGGGAAGAAGCCCTGGTATGAAAATTTTTCTAGCAAGGAAGTCCAAGAGATATAGTCTCTTACCAGAGTCAAGGGAATGTTTGAACATTTGAAGGCTGCAGGACTGAGTAAGGACTCAGCCCAGAGAGAACTGCAGTGTCTGCAGGAAAGAGCTCCTGGGCATGTGGCCCCATACCAGGGCCAGGACTGTTTAAAGACTGATACCAGTAAGTGTGTCGGAGATACCAACAGAGGGGTACTGCGATAGACCACCAGTAGACTTTACATTCTCGAAGGTAGTCTGTGGAACAAACAGACTATCTGTATGTCTCTGCCAGACAGCTGAGTCACTGAAAATCCACCTGAGAATGAACAAAGAGAGGTCATCCATCACAAACTGAGAGAGTTCTGGCAAAACCAACTTAGCCAGGGGTGACTCGTGAGAGGTGGGTGCCACCCCATTTCACATCAGCTAACTTCCACATCAGTCTATGCCATTACAGGTCTCCCATCACTTGTGTCACAGAGCATCACACTGGTAGGACTTGTTAGGCATCAGTTGTAGGACATTCATTCTTAGTCATAGCACAATGGCAAATCCTACACTCTCTTCTCAGCTAAGCAAACTGTGCTGAAGGTCAAATTGAGCAGCGGCCAAAGACCAGCCCTGGTACCATTAATGATACCAAGACACTTATTAATGTACATCTCTTTTTGGGGTGCATTCATATGGTTCATGTCATGCAACCAGAATGTGATCATCAGGTTGTATTATGACTAGAATTTGCAGCTGTATGGTACCAGAGTGGTGAATGATTTGTACTGTAGCACCAGTGAAAACAACTACTGTGATTGACATGAGGGGAAAATCTGCAACTGTTGTCCAGAGTGCCCCCTACCCCAACTTCCTTTATTTCAGCTGGCCGGTTCTGCTGTGAACCATGGCCTTTCCTTTATCCCTCAGCACCCCTTTTAGAAAAAATAATGAAACTGTCTTCTTCCATTTGGCCCAAAGTCTGAATTCAGAAGTCACATTGTGACTGATCTACACTCTTGTGCAGCAGTGGGGATGGAGGCTTCTTGTCATTTCTCTCTTCCCTCCCCTTTCTTTCTGCACCAATAGCGCCAGACACACCTCTCTTAATATTTAAACCGTGAATGGTACATGAGATATGGGGGGGGGGGAGATTGGTTATTTGTTATGGTCTAGAAATGTTAAGACCTCAAGGTTATGTCCACACTAGGGGCTTAAGTCAACTTAAGCAACTCCCAGCCTATATTTAGAGGGTATCAAGTTGACTTAAGCAATTGCTTAATAACTCCTGCCCTGTAAGTCGACTTTAAAGGGCAGAGCCTCCCCCTTTTCCTACCCCCTTCCCTGCCCCAGGATGTGATCGGGCTCCAGGGCTCTGATCTGGTCCTGGGGGCCTGATCGAGCTCCTGCTGTGAGGTGAGGATCTCGAGGCTGGATCTGGTTCTAAGAGGCTGGCAGCTGGTTTCTGCAGCTGCCAAGAAAGGCTGGAAGCCCGATAGGGCTCTCAGTCCCTCTTTGCAGACGGGGGTGGGGGTGGGGCTGGGAGCTGACTCCTGCCCTGGCAGCTTACAAGCCCAACTCCAGGAGCCTCTGACCACTTGCAAGAGGACAAGGCAGGAGCCGACTCTGGGCACACATGGCCTTTTGCAAGCAGCCAAGGCAGGAGCCATCTGCCAGCCCCCACGACCCACAGCAAAGGGCTGGGAGCATGACTTAGGCCCCAATCTGCACCAGGAGCAGGCAACAGGGTTGTTAACAGGGGAGTTTGAAAGGAGGTTTGTTGGAGAGTTCGGAGGGAGAAAAACTTATGGCAGAGATGGAGGTAGCAGCAGAAATCACTCCAACAAAGGAAGAGACAATTAAAATTAGAGGATGTAGAAGCTGTGGGATGTACATCATCTTAAAGGGTATAACCTCAAAGAATTTTATTTGTATGAAGTGCCACCTCATAGAGCTGTTGGAGGAGAAAATCCGAGCATTAGAGATGCAGGTGGCAACTATGGTTGAGTTTAGAAGGGGGTTTGAACAGTTGAGGGAGCAGACGACTGGAGAGGCTGGAGACAAAAACTCAGACCTGCAGATGGAAACAGGAGCAACCACTTCCCATGGGAGACTGCTAGGTAAGGAAAGTGAGCAGTGGAAACATGTGACTGTGAGAAGGTGGCAGAGAAAACAACCAGCTAGTGAAAGTGAAATAGAACTCAGTAACAGGTTTGCTGAATTAGCAAATGAAGGAGTCCAGCAAGGGAACACTGAAGGTGGGAGTGTGAGGAAGAAGAGGAGAGCAGCTAGTCCCATTCAAAGGGGAGTTGAGCCTCTGGAGATAAATAAGAGCCCAGGGAGCATTCAGGAGCAGATGCAGAGGATTACGAACAGCAACTGTAGACATCATGACTCCCGGACCAAGAGAACTGGGGATACACTGAAGAAGCACACTGTTTCCAGGAAAAGACAAGTGTATGTGATTGGGGATTCTTTGCTGAGGAGGACAGACAGGCCTATAACTAGAAGTGACCCTGAGAACAGGAGGGTGTGCTGCTTGCCTGGAGCTAAGATACATGATGTGGATCTGAGGCTGAAGAGGATCCTCATGGGAGCAGGAAAGAATCCTCTGATTATCCTTCATGTGGGTACAAATGATATAGCTAGATGCTCATTGGAATGTATCAAAGGAGACTATGCCAGGCTGGGGAGGACTCTCAAGGAGCTGGAGGCTTAGGAAATCTTTAGTGGGATTCTGCCTGTCCCTAGAGGAGGACAACACAGCTGTGAGAAGATTCTGGTAGTTAACAGATGGCTCAGGCAGTGGTGTTACAAGGAGGGCTTTGGGATGTATGGGCACTGGGAGGCGTTCATGGACAGAAGATTATTTGCTAGGGATGGACTTCACCTGAGTAGGGAGGGAAACAGACTTCTGGGAGTGAGGCTAGCTCAACTGATTAAGAGATCTTTAAACTAAGGAGTGTGGGGAGATGTTTGGGAGATGCTGGGACAATCTGTACACCTGATACTAGCATTGAGAGGCAGGAACCTGGATTCAGAAAAGACAGTATAGGTGCTAGAAAGGAGGGAAGTACAAATGCTGTTCTGATGGGCGATGTTGGCAGTAGTAATAAAAGGCCATGTCGGGTACAGAATGTGAGCAAAGCCAAACAGCAAAAGCTAAAATGTTTATATACCAATGCAAGAAGCCTAGGTAATAAAATGGAGGAACTGGAACTACTGGTAGAGGAATTGAAACTGGATATTACAGGGATAACAGAAACATGGTGGAATAGTAGTCACAACTAGTGTATGGGCATTAAAGGCTTTGTGCTCTTTAGGAAAGACAGATGTAATGGCAAAGGTGGAGGTGTGGCATTGTTTATCAATGATGCAACAGATTGCCAAGAAATTCGGAATGATGAAATTAGCAGGACAGAGTCTAGCTGGGTCAAAATCACATTGGAGAAGAAAGCTACTAGAGTTTCTCCTGGATTAATGCTTGGGGTGTGTTACAAACCACCGGGATCTGATTTGGACATGGATGGAGAACTCTTTAAGGCCTTTAAGGAAGTAAACACTACTGGGAACTGTGTCATTATGGGAGATTTTAACTTCCCAGATATGGACTGGAGGATTTGCACTAGCAACAATAAAAGGGCCCAGATTTTCTTGGAGGTGATAGCAGATGAATTTCTCCATCAAGCAGTTTCCAAACAAATGAGAGGAGACATGATCTTAGATTTGGTATTAGTCAGCAGTGAGGACCTCATAGAGGAATTAGTTGTAGGGGCAACCTAGGTTCCAGTGATCATGAGCTAGTCCAATTTAAACTGAATGGAAGGGTAAACAAAAATAAATCTGTGACCAGATTCTTTGACTTCAAAAGGGCTAACTTCAAAAAAATAAGGGAATTAGCTAAGGAAGTGGACTGGACCAAAGAATTCATGGATATCAACAGAGGATGCTTGGAACTGCTTCAAGACAAAGCTGCAGGAACTATCTGAAGCCTGCATTCCAAAGAAGAGGAAAACAATTTCAGACATGGGTTCTAAACCAAGCTGGATGAATGTACATCTTAAACAGGTGATTAGGAGGAAAAACAAGGCCTACAAGGAGTGGAAGTTGGGAGGCATAGGAAAGGAGGACTACTTTTCAGAGGTCAGAGCATGTAGGGATCAAGTGAGGAAGGCCAAAAGCCAAGCAGAGTTAGACCTTGCAAAGGGAATCAAAACCAATAGTAAAAGGTTCTTCAGCCATATAAATAGAAAGAAAACACAGAAGTAGGAGGTTGGATCACTATACACTGATGATGGGGTAGTGATCAAGGATAATCTAGGCATGGCTAAATAAGTACTTTACCTCTGTCTTTAATGAGGGTGATGGTGAGATTGGGGACAGAGGTAGGGCAGCTAATGGGAATGAGAATGTAGAAGTGGAAATTACCATATCTGAGGTGGAAGCCAAGCTTCAGCTGCTTAATGGAAATAAATCAGGGGGTCCAGATAATCTTCAGCCAAGAATATTGAAGGAACTTGCACATGAAAGTGCCAGCCCTTTAGCAAGGATTTTTAAACTATCGGTGAACACAGCGGTTGTACCTTATGACTGGAGAATTGCCAATGTAGTCCCTATTTTCAAGATATGGAGTAAAAGTGATCCAGGTAACTACAGGCCTGTCAGTTTGACTTCAGCAGTATACAATGTCTTTGAAAAAATTTTGAAGGAGAAAGTACTTAAGGATATTGAGGAAAATGGTAACTGTGATAAAATACAAAACGGCTTTACAAAAGGTAGATTATGCCTGACCAACCTGATCTCCTTTTTTGAGAAGATAATAGATTTTTTGGATAAAGGGAATGCGGTGGACCTAATTTACTTAGATTTCAGCAAGGCATTTGATACAGTTCCACACAGGGAATTATTAGTTAAATTGGGGAAGATGGGGGATTAATATGAAAATAGAAAGGTGGATAATGAACTGGTTACAGGGGAGACTACAGAGGGTCATAGTGAACTGTCTAGCTGGAAGGAGGTTACTAGTGGAGTTCCCCAAGGATTGGTCCTGGGACCCATCTTATTCAACGTTTTCATTACCGACCTTGGCACAAAAAGTGGGAATGTGCTAATTAAGCTTGCAGATGACACCAAGCTGGGAGGTATTGCCAATATGGAGGAGGATCGGGATAGCATACAGAATGATTTGGATGATCTTGTAAAGTGGAGAATTAGAAATAGGATGAAATTCAACAACGGAAAGTGTAAGGTCATGCACTTAGGGACAAATAACAGGAATTTTTCTTATAAGTTGGGAACACATCAGCTGGAAGTGACAGGAAGGAGAAGGACCTGGGCGTACAGGTTGATCACAGAATGGCAATGAGTAGCCAATGCCATGTGGCAGTGGAAAAAGCTAATGCGGCCCTGGGGTGTATCAGAAGGGGTATTTCCAGTAGAGATAGGGAGGGGTTAGTACCGTTATACAAGGCGCTGGTGCGACCTCACTTGGAATATTGTGTACAGTTCTGGTTACCCCAGTTTAAGAAAGATGAAGTCAAACTGGAACAGGTGCAAAGAAGGGCTACAAGGATGATTCGTGGAATGGAAAATCTTCCCTATGAGAGACGACTTAAAGAGCTTGGTTTGTTTAGTCTGAGCAAAAGAAGGCTAAGAGAAGATATGATTGCTCTTTATAAATACATTAGAGGGATAAATACAAGGGAGGAAGAGGAATTATATGTATACAGCGCCAGTGTGGACACAATAACAAATGGATACAAACTGTCCTTCAGAAAATATAGGCTTGAAATTAGATGCAGATTCCTAACCATCAGAGGAGTAAAATTCTGGAATAGTCTACCAAGGGAAGTGGTGGGGGCAAAAACCTTAGGTGGCTTCAAAACAGAGCTTGATAAATTTATGGAGGGAATGATATGATGGATAGTATAGCTTGGCCATTGTCTGTCTTTTACTACTGATGATGGGTGTGATAGTGACATGGGAAGGGGCATTAGATGGAGTGGGTTCTGTGTTATATCAGAGAAGTTCTTCTTGACTGGCTGTTGTGGACTTCCCCTCATGCTCAGGGTTTAACTGATCACCATATTTGAGGTCAGGAAGGAATTTTCCCCCAGGGCAGATTGGCTTGGGCGCTGGGGGTTTTTGTCTTCCTCTGTAGCATTGGGCATGGCTCACTTGCTGTTTGATTCTCTGTATTAAAGTCTTTAAATCATGATTTGAGGACTTTAATAGCTCAGTTATGGGTTTGAGGTTCATTGTAGGAGTGGGTGGGTGAGGTTTTGTGTCCTGCAGTGTGCGGGAGGTCAGACTAGATGATTATATTGGTCCCTTCTGACCTTAGAGCCTATGAGTCTGTTGCTGCAGGCTGTGGGGTCTAGAAGGCGGCTACTATCCCCCCCCCCGCCACTCCAGGGGGGTGCGGAACCTGTGCAATTGACTAGGATCCACTCCTGTTTGCTTGCCTGTGGTGGCAAGGGACTCTGAGCCAGATCAGGGTCCCAACCCCTCTCTGTGGGCAGCAGGAGCCACCTCCAAGCCCCTGCTGCCTGTGGCTGGGTGCTGGGAGCTCATTTGGGCTCCCAGATCCTTCCTCCCAGCTCTCGCCACCTGCTGTGAGGGACTGGGAGCCTGATTGGGCCTCCAGCTTCTCTCCGCCAGGGGCAGGAGCCAGCTCCCAGCCATTTGCTGGCAGGGGCTGGGGCTGGAATGGCCCTGGAGCCAGACTGAACACTGGGAGCCTGATCATAACCAGGGTGCTGGGTAGAGGGGGAGGGCGGCCAGGGTCTCTCTGCACTGTGTCCAGTGCAGACATACCCTGAAAGTGATTTAACAAGGTCAACTTAAATTCGACCTTGTTAAGTCAACTTCCAAGGATCTCCCCAGTGTAGACATACCCCAAATAATTACCAGCTCTCCTATCTCACCTAGTTTATTCATTTCCTAACTGCTGTGTCTCTCCAGACTACATGCATAGTGTGGGCTTGATTCAAAGGCCATTGAAGTCTCTGGTAGTATTTCTAAAGATTTCAGTGGACTTTGGATCTGGCCCTAAAGCCTATGCATGAAGCTCCAATTCGGTTAAATTGAAACAATATATTCATAAGGAAAACAAGAGACTAACATCATTTGAGCGAAAGCTGTAAATTATTTATACTGCTGTATTCTCTATCCACAGATTGACAGGAAATACCTGACCCAGAGGTGGCTTTTGCTATTATAAACTGTGAATATAAAAATATAATTAAGTTATTTCTTTTGTTGTACTTAGCTACAATTGGCAGTGATATGGTGTTCTGCTCATAGTGCTAGTCTCTTCCAAGTAAAGCTGGTAAAGAAACCTAAAGGGAAGCAACAATTCATTTTAAATTAATTTTATTTTGTATGATTTCTCTGTGTGCGTGCGTGCGTGTGCACGTGCGCGTGTGCGTGTGAGAGAGAGCGAACACACATGTGTGAATGCTTGTGTATTTGTGTAGTACTAAAATATTAACATATAAATAATAACCATACACACCATACCATATTAATGCTATCGGGCAGATGACCCCAAATAAAACTGGAATTGTTTTGTCCATGACTACAGAAATGTTTTGCTGTCTTAATATATTCACCAAATTTGTGGTGATCTATTTCTTAATCTGGATTCTATTTCTGATTTTCTGGTCAATTATCATGCAAACTATAATAATACAAACAATTATCATGTAAACATTGTAGTATTGCAAATAACCCTATGCCATTACATTACTCACTGTCTGTTTCCCTCGTCCCAAATTCTGCTGAGATTCTATAAAGAATCCCACTGTGAAATTGTACATAGGGTCTACTCCCACATTTGATGAATAAATACCAGTTCAGATCTTTCCCACCCTGGACTCCATGTGCATACATACATACACTCCTCTCCCAACAGATGTGAGTGAGAATACATCTTTTTAGCCTGTTAATTTCTTTCTAAGACTAAATGGCATCATTATTTTAGCCAACTACTGTTGCATACAATAATAAATTCACGAAAATGCATACATTGCACAGTGGTTAATGAAGCCTAGGTTATCAGGGTTACCAAAGCCTATCTGCTCCTAATGACTAGATCAATCAGAAACACTGATAGTTTGCTACAGCCTTGCCAAGAAAGAGGAGCTGCCCACCCATACCATGTCCAAGAACCTAAAAGTTCTAACTAGGTTTTGTTTTATAATGCTATCCCCAAAGAACTAGGGATCCATCAGCTACTGGAAGACTTATAGTTTGTTTTTCATTTTCATGGGAAAATTATGATGGATGTTTTAAATCCAAAAGTGCATGGTCATGACTTAAGTCTCTGTATAGGCAGTCATGTTCATCCTCAAGCTCCTATAGCTTGATGGTAGTTAACCATTCTCTAGTTGATAGGTACAAGGAAGTATGGTCTAACATAGCACAATATAAAGTTAAAGGCTATGTTGGTAAGAAGGACTGTGTTGCCATCACAGTGCTATAAAGCTGTGTATCTTTATATATGTCATATGTATAAAGTTTTCTTTTTATATATGTCAAAAATAAAGTGAAGTCTACCCTATCCATCTCTGAAGGTTTCAGTAGCTTATGCCAATGGCTGTGGATTAGAAGAAACAAATGGGAAATACAGATCTTAATAATGATAGATGAAATACTTGCCTCTGTAATACGCTGTTGTTGTTATCTAGCCACCAAGCATTTTCAATTCAGGACCTTGCAAACAAGGGAAAAATAAGTATCACTGTTGCTGTGACCTGCGTGCACTGCATAAAGCTGCATATTATTAGTAACATTCTTACTCATAGCTCTGCACTAATTCAACAATCATTTACAGTTCATATTTCATCTTATTGTTTCCATAAGTATTTCTCTCACCAGCTCTCAAATCAAGATTTATACTCCACTCTCATACTTCTGCACTACAAGCTCACCATATCTATTTACCTTTCCATACAGAAAGCAGAGTGACAAAGTGCTTTATGTGAAAATGCAATTATAGTCAAAATGTATTTTTCTTCCTAGCTATTCTAATCACTTTTGTCATAAAATGACTAGGAAACAGGGTGGACAAAGAAGGCAGTTTGTAAACCTTTGAATTTGGGAAGAAGGTTCATTAAAATTAGAGCCAGGTGGAACAAGAACAGGTCATTGGAGTAAGCATTTTGATTCAAATAGAAAAAGAAAGATTTCCGGAAGTAATGAAAAGGCATTCAGAATATCTGTCTATGAGAATTTCATTCCCCCCAATACAGTTCCACCTCCTATCTGTTCTCAGGCTCTGTCCAAACTCATTAGAAAGGTAATTGCAACTGTCTGCTCAAATACTACATAACAGCAATAGCAATTTCCCCCTCCCCTTTCCTTCCTTTCCCATTTGCAGGTAATCTCTGCACTGTCTGCAGATGATAAGAGGCAAAGTATGCAAACACTGTATTCCATCTAACCACCAGTCTGTTCAGCTCTGAGCCTAGAGACTGGCAAGCAATGTATTTAAAGGAGATTGTAAAAAGTTATTGGTGTTAGTGGGAGTTCAGTCACATGAACGCCAAAATCCAGTAAAGCCATCCTTCCATTGTGAAAGGAAAACAGCCATGAAAATGCCTAGATACTGTAAGCATTTAATAAGCCACTTATCATGCTTCATTGTGAGAAAAATCTATGGAGACAAAACCATATTTCCAGCATGGAATATTTGATTAAATATTCTTCACTGTACACATGCACAGAATTGAGCTAATTAAATACCATTCAACACATTGTATCAAATTGGAAGCATTTTAAAATATATTAAACATAGTTGGTCTAATTCATCCCTTCTGTAACTCCATTAAAATTAATGGGGGTACAGTAAAGATGGGTTTAGTCTATTAAATTGATGCTTTAACTGCTATATTGCTTTAAATATGCAGGTATGAATTCCTAGTAATTGATTTTAAAAATTAGCCCTTTGGGAACAGATGCAAAAATAAGTAATAAAAGATCAATGTTGGAAACATTCAGTCCTCTCAGCTCTACCTAATTATTTCTTTTCATTCATCCAGTACGTTCTTGCCAACCCATTTGCCCACGAGAAAACAATAATCCTCAGAGAAAAAAATAAGCTTTGTAGCATGGCCTGATGGTCACAAATAGTGAAGGCAGATGATCAGGTGGTATAAATCATTAAAGCACCATTGATCTCAAAGCTGACTTACATCAGTGGAGGATTTCAATTTTCCTCATAGTTACTGGTGCACAAGGGTTGAAGGGCCTTCTGTAAAAACCCTGCCTCCTGACCAGCCTAGTTAAAGTAGGGAGCAAATAGATTGAGTGCCTAACGTGGTTCCCTCTGTCACAGTATCACAAGGCAAGGCAGTGTGAGGTACCCTGGACCTGCATCATTCAGAGCATTAGAGGCTGAACCCAACACCATATCCTGCACCTGTAAATTAATAGAAGGCAGTGAGGCTCATGGCACATAGATGTAGTCCTCTTTGAAAGAAGGACCAAAAAGCAAGGAAGCAGCTACATAGTGCATTAACCATATTTTGTCAGGTAGCTCCATCTAGAGCTGTGGTTTTCAAAATTTTTTTTCAGGACGCAGTTGAAAAAATCATTTATGCCTGCAACCCCACAATTACATCTTTGAGCAATGCATTTCAGTCTTTTTACAGTGGCAGCAGAGGGTGCCGCAATCAAGTGCCTGAGGGTCTGTGACACAGTACTGGGTCCTCACCCTAAGTTTGAAAACCACTGATCTAGAGGACATTTCGGCTATGTCCACACATACATCATTATTTCAAAATAACCCATCTCAAAATTAGTTATTTTAAATAAAGTCTTTATTCCGAAATAAGTAAATTCGAATGAACAGTTTGCTAATTCAAATTAAGGGAAAGCCTGCTTTTGAAATAGCCATTGTTTCAAAATGGTTATTTCAAAACAAGGCCGTTCGGACATGTTTTGAAACAGTTGTTTCAAAAAAATGGTGTTGTTTCAAAACAACGTGTCCGAATGCCGTTGTTTTGAAACAACCATTTCAAAACAACGGCTATTTCAATTAGATGCGAGGTTTAACAGTTTTGAAATAATGGTGCGTCGTGTCGACATGCCACTTCTTATTTCGAAACAACCTCTGTTGTTTCGAAATAAGAAGTCTGTGTGGACATACCCTACAAGAATTAATTTTGTTGGTGACAAAAGCAAACATTACTTGGGTGAAGCCTACATCCAAAACAAATGCTTGTAATATTGAAATCATTCAGAAAATATTGAAGGCTATGTTCACATGTAAACTGTTATTTCGAAATAAGTTATTTCGAACTGAGTTCATAGAATCATAGAATCCTAGGGTTGGAAGGGACCTCATAGGTCATCTAGTCCAACCCCCTGCCAGAGGCAGGACCACGCCCACTAAACCATCCCAGTCATGGTTTTAGCCAGCTGGGCCTTAAACACCTACAAAGATGGTGACTCCACCACCTCCCTTGGCAGCTCATTCCAATGTTTCACCACTCGCCTAGTAAAAAAGTTTTTTTCTAATATCCAGCCTCAACCTCCCTAACTGCAACTTGAGAACATTGCTCCTTGTTCTGTCCTCTGTTACCACTGAGAACAGTTGAGCTCCATCTTCCTTAGAGCATCCCTTCAAGTAGTTGAAGGTTGCTATCAAATCCCCCCCTCAATCTTCTCCTCTGCAGACTAAATAAGCCTAATGCTTTCAGTCTATCCTCATAGGGCTTGTGCTCCAGCCCTTTAATCATTTTGGTTGCCCTCCTCTGAACTCTCTCTAGCATGTCCCTGCCCTTTTTGTAGTGGGGAGCCCAAAACTGAACACAGTATTCCAGATGTGGCCTCACCAGTGCAGAATAGAGGGGAATGATCACATCCCTTGATCTGCTGGTAATACTTCTTTTGATGCAGCCCAGTATGCCATTGGCCTTTTTGGCAGCAAGAGCACACTGCTGACTCATATCTAGCTTCCCATCCACCATGACCCCCAGGTCCTTTTCTACGCTGCTGCTACTTAGCTGAATGTTTCCCAGCCTGTAGCAGTGCATGGGGTTTTTCTGTCCCACATGCAGGATTTTACACTTCTCCTTATTGAACTTCATAAGATTTTTATTGGCCCACTGTTCCAATTTATCTAGGTATCCCTGAATCCTGTCCTTGCCCTCCAATGTGTCTACTATTCCCCCAGCTTGATGTCATCTGCAAACTTACTGAGAGTGCTGTCTATTCCATCATCCAGATCATTGATGAAAATGTTGAACAGAACCAGCCCCAGGACCGACCCCTGGGGCACACCACTCGTGACTGGTTACCAGCTAGACATGGAACCATTGATTCCTACACGCTGAAACCACTGATCTAGCCAGTTTTCTATCCACTTTATAGTCCACCTATCCAACCCATACCTCCTTAATTTGCCAATGAGAATGCTGTGGGAAACTGTATCAAAAGCCTTGCTAAAATCAAGGTATATCACATCAACAGTTTTTCCTTCATCCAGAAAACCAGTCATCTGCTCATAGAAGGAGATGAGATTGGTCAGACATGATTTACCCTTGGTAAATCCATGCTGACTGTTCCTGATCACTTTATTTTCTTCTAATTGTTTGAGGATGGATTATTTAGGAATCTGCTCCATAATTTTCCAGGGATTGAGGTGAGTCTGACTGATCTATAATTCCCTGGATCCTCCTTTTTCTCTTTCTTGAAAATAGGCACTACATTTGCTTTTTTCCAGTCCCCTGGCACCTCCCCTGTTCTCCATGAGTTTTGAAAGATAACAGCCAGCGGTGCTGCTATCTCATCGGCCAATTCCCTCAGCACTCTTGGATGCAGTTCGTCCAGCCTCATGGACTTGTGCATATCCAGCTTCTTTAAGCAGTCCCTAACCTGACCTTCCATCACCAAGGGGCTGTCTTCTTCTCTCCCATCTGCCACACCCATGGTAGTGGGCTGGGAGCTGACCCTGCCTGTGAAAACTGAAGCAAAAAATGCATTGAGCACTTCAGCTTTTTCCTCATCCTCTGTCACAAGGATGCCTGCCCCATTCAGCAAGGGACATACACCATCCCTGATCCTCTTCTTGTTATTAACATAATTGTAGAACCCCTTCTTGTTATCCTTTACATCCCTCGCTAGCCACAGATCCATTTGTCCTTTGGCCTTTCTGATTTTATCACTGCAGTCCCCAGCAATATCTTTATATGCCTCCTTGGTCATCTGACCAAGCTTCTACTTCCTGTAAGCTTCCTTTTTATGTTTAAGCTCAGAGCAGAGTTCTCTGCTAAGCCATTCTGGCTGCCTCACATGTTTGTTCTTTCTCCTAATTGGAATGGCAACTTCCAGTGCCCTTAGCAGGGTTTCTTTAAAATATAACCAACTCTCTTGGACTCCTTTCCCCTTCAGATTAGCTTCCCAAGTGATCCTGCCCATCAGTTCCCTGAGGGAGCCAAAATCTGCTCTTTTGAAGTCCAGGGTTTTTGTTTTGCTTCTTTCCTTCCTTCCTTTAATCAGGGTCCTGAACTCAACCATGTCATGGTCACTACTGCCTAGCTTGCCATTTACCTCTACGTCCCTGATCAATTCTTCCCTGTTTGTGAGCAGCTGGTCGAGAGGTGCAAGGCCCCTAGTTGGTTCCTCCAGCATTTGTACTAGAAAATTGTCCCCAACACACTCTAAAAACTTCCTGGATTGCCCATGCACTGCTGTATTGGCCTCCCAGCAGATCTCAGGGTAATTGAAGTCTCCCATCAACACCAGGGCCTGTGATCTAGAAGCTTCCGCTAGTTGTCCATAGAACACCTCATCCACTTCCTGCTTCTGGTCTGGTGGTCTATAGCAGACCCCCACAACAACATCCCCCTTGTTGTTTTCCCCTCTCAATGTAACCCACAGACTTTCTACTGGCACGCTTCCACTTCCATAATGGAGCTCTGAGCAGTCACAGAGCTCTTTTACATATAACGCTACTCCTCCCCCTCTTCTTCCCTGCCTGTCTTTCCTGAACAGTTTATACCCATCCATGGCAGAGCTCCAGTCATGCAGACTATCCCACCACATCTCCATTATTCCTATGATATCATAGTTCCTTGTCTGCACTAGTACTTCCAATTCTTCCTGTTTATTTCCCAGGCTCCTCGCATTAATGTATAGGCACCTAAGATACCCGGTCACTTGCCCTGCTTTGTCAGTTTGGTTTTCAATTCTATTACATATACCTCCTTGCATCTTTTCTTGGAGTCCTCCTCCCCGACTCTCCTCATGTGTTGGCGCTTCAGTGGAACATTTAAGACAATTATTTGATTCCCCCCCCCCATGTTCCAACTACCTTCTCTTTTATTCTTGGTACTACAGTCCCAACACCCCCAAGTTCCATCCCTTCCCCCAGATCTCCCACATTGCCACTTACCTGTGGGCTTTGGTCTCCTTCCCCCGTTGAACCTAGTTTAAAGCCCTCCTCACCAGGTCAGCCAGTCTGTGCCTAAATACACTCTTCCCCTTCCTGGAGAGGCGAAGGCCATCACTGCCTATCAATCCTCTGTCCTGAAACAGAACTCCATGGTCAAGGAAGCCAAATCCCTCCTGACCACACCATCTTTTCAGCCAGGCATTCACCTCTAGGATGAATCTGTCTCTCCTCAGGCCTCTAGCCTTGATTGGAAGGATCGAGAATACCACCTGTGCTCCAAACTCCTTCACCCTCGCTCCCAGAGCCCTGAAGTCACCTTTGATCTGCTGAGGATCACCTCTCGCAGTATCATTGGTACCCACATGGATAAGAAGCATGGGGTAGTAGTTTGAGGGGCAGATGATTTTTGACAGTCCCTCCGTAACGTCTCTGATATGGGCACCTGGCAGGCAGCATACCTCCCTAGAGGCCTTGTCAGGGCGACTGATGGGTGCCTCTGTTCCTCTCAGGAGGGAGTCCCCAATCACCACAACCCTACGTTTCCTCTTAGGTGAGGTGGCTGTGCTCTCCCCAGCCTCTGGGGTGGATGGTCTCTCCTCTACCTCCTTCATCGTGTCCAGCACCGCATAACGGTTCCTCACCACAATGGATGGTGGGATGTGAGCAGGCATGGAGCACTGTCTGCTGCCAGAGGTGACCAGCTGCCACTGTCCTCCCTCTGCCATAGGCATCCCATCCGTTTCCAGAGCTGTGGCAGTAGCCCTTGGCACTGGGATAGGGACCTCCTCCTTGCAGGTCTCACTGTGGACACTGTCAAGGAACTTTTCCAGGGCATAGATACCCCTGAGTCATGACACCTCCTCCTGTAACTCTCCTACCTGCTCCCGGAGAGATGCCACCAGAAGGCACCTATTACATAGGCTCATCTCCCTAGCCTGATCATCAGTGGCAGGAAAATGAAGGCCACAGTCCTTGCAAATCCACACCAGGATCTGGGTGGAGATATCCATCATCAGACACTCTGTCTGGGTAGAAACAGAGGCAAAGGAAACAGCAGGGGCACTGGCACCAGCAGTGCGGCTCCTCTTCACCATCTTAGCCTCACCAAACTCCTCCTCAAACTCCCTCATTTGCTGTCCCCTGTGCGCAAGCTCCCTCTGGTCGCTCTAGCAGTGGCTTTTAAAGGCCTTCTCTGCCTAGGTCAGCTCTTGCCCCTTGCTAGTCACACAGGGGGCAGGCCAAATCACAAGGCTGCTAGAGGCTGTTGATTAAAGGGGATCAGGGAACAATTGTGCAAACAGCCCCCACCCAATCACACAAGCACAGACCCACAACTAACAGCAATCACCTGTAGGGAAAAAGACACAAGCAAATCACCTGGAGGGAAAAAGACACAGTCCAATCACTTACCTAGGACGCACCTGGCACCAACTCCTTCCCTCACAAACTCCCCTGTTTGCTGTCCCCTGTTCGAAATAAAGTCCTTCCTTCGAAATAAATTAATCTGAATTAAGAAAATGCTAATTCGAATTAAGGGACAGCCTGCTATCGAAATGGCTGTTATTTCAAAATGGTTATTTCAAAATAAGGCCATTTGGACATGTTGTTTCAAAATAATAGCTATTTCAATTTCAAGTGAGGTTTTACTGTTTCGAAAGAACAGCTGTTATTTCGAAACAACGGGACCCGTTGTTTCGAAATAACAGAACATCGTGTGGACATAAGAAATTTTATTTCGAAACAACAGCTGTTTTTTCGAAATAAAACTGTTGTCTGAACACAGCTGAAATGATTAGGCATCCAAAAGCAACCCCTCTAAGTTGTAAACTTGAATAATCAAAGGTTGGAATATACCCCGTTGGAAAAATATATTGTTGTATATATATGCAATATCTTCCTATCCCTCAGCTATGTTGCATCATCTTGTGTTTGTTTGGATTTAGTTTCTGCCATCTTGCTGTCTTCCAAGTCATGCTGCTGGCGAGCCAGGGTGTCATCTGACTTGAATGGAATACAGTGGAGAAACACAGCAAGGAAAGAGAAACTCAGAAGCTTACATGGGTTCTAGGGAAGACCACAAAGATCAAAAGAGTTTAATACAAAAGTACAGTTCAGTTGTGCCTAGGTTTACTCTTCAGGTTCTTAAACATTTCAATTTACCTGGACTGAGATTCAAGTTGGTAGCAGACTCTGAAACAGAAAACTAGCATTTTTTTCCTTTGTTAGAAATATTTTTGCAAATCTATTCATTATTTTTCCTTGTCATGAAGCCTGTGGTCTTCTTCCCAATGATCCCAAACATTATGAGAGTGCATTTACCATTCTGCTATATTCAGGTTATAAACAGTTTGCCTACATAATTAGCTGAGCAATTTTACTGAAGTTCTGGATAAATAAATACAGAAGTAAATTATTCAAATGTGTAATATTCTTTGATCTTAAAGGTTAAAGTTCATAGGGGGAAATGTAAGAGCTTTAGTTCATCTTTGATTGAATACAAAATCAGGCTTGTATTATGAAGCATTTGGGAGTCAAAAATACAGTGCAGACATGAAATGAATTTTGCAATAGGCTAGTGTTCTAGTGTGTGCCACCAGCTATGAAGGATGGCTTTATTGCAGTTGAAATCCCACAAAACTAAGCACAGGAACAGCATTCCTTTATTCTCTAGCCTTATTAAACAGCACTTTGCTAGAAATGATTTGTACTGACATCATGTCTGTTACTAACATTGCCAAAGAAGTCATGAGTGAAATTACATCATTATCTTTGGGTATGTTCACACTTAGAATTTAATTAGAATTGATGACAATCAATCAAATTAAATTAAGTACATGGCCACACTCACTTTCCTCAACTCAAATTGAGGAACTTCTTTGTCTGAATTGATGAAAGCTGACCTCGAAGTGGTCAAACCTCATTTGACTTTGAAGTCAGAGTCAATTCAAACCCATTAGTTTCAACTGGCCAAGTGTGGCCATGTCAATTCGAACTCACTGTTAGTTCTAATTGACATGGGCTGACCTTCCTCCCAGAGTTCATGACACCTTGGAAGGAAGACCAGCCCTCCAGCACCTGAGGCCAGCAGCCTGAAAGGTGTCTATGCCACCACCCAGCCAGATTGGGCTGGGGGGACAATGGAGTTCCTGTCTCCTGACCGGGCACAGGACCTCCACATGTGGCTCCAGACCCACTTGCTGGTGGGGGGAAGGGATCCCCGTGTGGGGCCTGAGCTTAGCTCCCTGTGCTCAGGAGGGGACCCCCCAGCTGCGGGGATGGGATCCCCGAGGCCGGCTCCAGTCCCACTTGCCGATGCGGGGAAGGGATCCCTGCAGGCGGCTGGAGCTGCACTCCCCTGGTGTGGGGAAGGGATTCCCATTTGTGGTTGAAGCCACACATGGGAGTCCCTTCCACACCCCCGGGGAGCATGGCTCCAGCCACACAGGGGGGATCCCTTCCCTACGCCAGCAAGCGGGACTAGAGCCACACGCAGGGGACCCATCCCCTCACCTGGGGAGCGCGCAGGGATCCCTTCCCCAAGCCAGCAAACAGGGCTGGAGCCGGCCTCAGAGATTTTGTCCCCATGCCTGGGGATCCTGTTCTAAGCCAGGGAGCGTGGCTCCAGCCCTGTGCGGGGATCCCTTCCCTGCGCTGGCAAGCAAGGCTGTGGGGCACCCAGGGAATTGCTCCCCATGGTGGGAAGTGCAGCTGGAGTCAGGCAGGGAAAATCCCTTCCCCGAGCTGGGAAGTGGGGCTGAAGCCATGCAAAGGGTCCCATCCACACACCCGGGGATCTCGTCCCGAGTGCAAGGAGCGCGGCTCCAGCCCTGTGTGGGAATTTCTTCCTTGGGCTGGCAAGCAGGGCCTAGGGTGCCCAGGGATCCCCTCCCCATGATGGGGAGTGCATCTGGAGCCCACTAGGGCAATCCCTTCTCTTCCTGCTGGGCCAGCTGTCAAGGGCCAGCTGCCCAAATTGCCCAGGGAGGGGGAAGCATCTCTTGACATGAGCTCGGTCTAGGGGACTGTTTATGATTGTTTTTTGTGTTAATATTTCATATTTGTAATAAGTTATATGTGATATCCCATGTTTCGTATCAGCAGAAAGTCCGTAATCTCCTAAGAGTGATTATATGTTTTATATCTAGGTATCAGACCACATGAGAAATTAGAAATTTATTTGTTTTATTTGTACTCCAAGTTATTTGACTCCAAGCAATCTCAGGCTGGGTGCATCTGAAAAAAAAACTATTGTGATCCTAATTGCCCATTGGGAGCTCCCAGCTGCAGTGGGCCCAAGGAGGAACCTGTTTCGCCAGTTACCCAGGCTGACCAGGTGACTCAACTCCATGTTGATTTGGTAGGGACTCTGAGAGCATGAGGCAGCTGAAGGTGATAAAAGACTATGGTCTCACTTCCATCTAGTCTTTAGTCTTTAGTTTTCAGTCTGCCTGTGGCCATCACCCTTCTCTGAAACTATTCTCCTGGGACTGAACAAAGGACTGAGACCCACCAGCTGCCGCTGCTGGGTGCACACCAGAGGAGTGGGACTAACCTGCAAACTACAGGATCTTCAATGATTTGTTTTCTATGGACTCTAAATCATTTGTATGCATGTGATTCACTTTGACTCTAACATTTCTCATATTTTGTTTGTTTTCTTCTTATATTAAACCTTTAGTTGTAGTTTGTTCAATCTGATAAACAAAAGGACACTCCCTCCACTCGACAAGCTATCAACACTGTGAACTCAGTCAGATGTTTGAAAGCCAAGCAGGAGTCTCTCCAGCTCACATCACTTTCTTCCTTGGGTTTTCATTCATCCACAAGACAGGGATGAGTTCTCCTAGTTTTAATATTCTAACTCTCCCAGGTATCAGTGAAAATGGAGGGGTGCTACTTGAATTGGTATACTTCCCTGGGATTTCAATGATTGATAACTTTGGTGTTAATTTATCTAATGTTTATATTTATTGATGTTTGCTGGCATGTGCTCATATGCTTCAGGAGCTACTTGAGAGGTTCTGGGCACTGTGGGTAGTGGCAGTTGGTAAGGAGCAGTGTCTTGAAGGAAAGGAGAGCTCTTGCACCCTATCAGTCATTACCATTGCATTAGCCCAGTCCAGGAGAGCTATTCAGGAGGGTTCCTAAGTGTACAGCTGTCCTGAAATGGTGACACAGATTTTTTAGACAGGGGATTCCCATCTTGTTTCCCCTTTGCAACCTGTGAACCAAGAATTAGATCATTTTCCTTATAGCATCCCTAAGGAAAAAGGGGTATAGTTAACGAATCTGTTCACACATAACCCAGCACAGAATCCAGATCCCTCTCTCTTAACTGTGTTTGGTTCTTCCAGATTAATAGGAGTATAAATCGGTGAAGACTCAGATCTGTAATTCATGTCAGCAACAAGTCTGAACAAAACCATAATAGTTAGTTCTGCTTTTTCAGAGTCAATTTTATAACAGTAATTTAAAAAAATGGAGTCCTGAGGCACATTTAAAGACTAACATGTATTTATTGTATAATTTTTGGGGGGTTCAATGCCAGTTTATTGGATGCATGAAATGGAAAATGAAGTATATTAGCTATATACAGACGTGCAGTGAAGTGCGGGCAACAAGGACAATTCAGACAGTTCCAGAAGGATAGTCTGCTAGCCTATATCAGCAAAGCAAACAAGTTCTTCTGGTTCAAACAGGAAGATGAGAAAGTGAGAATGTAAGTAGAGTGAAAATTAACTGTTGTCATGAATTAGCCATTCCAAATCCCTATTTACACACAGTGTGAAGGTGTCAAGTTTGCATGTGAATTCCAACTCTGCAGTTTCACATTGGAGTCTACTTTGTTGTTGTTGTTGTTTTCTGAACTACTGTTTCTATCTTGTTTTTTTTTTTTTACAGAATGCCCATGTAATTTGAAAAATTCCTTTACTGGTTATTGAGTTTTATCATTCTTGATGTGTGATTTGTATCCATTTATTCTTTCTATGCCATCATGTACCAACAATGCCACTCTGCTAAATACACTGGCCAAACTGGACTGTCTCTACCTAAAAGAATAAACGGAAAGCTATTCCAGAACATCACCCATCTGATGCTTAGAAACCTGCATCTAATTCCAAATCTAAACTGCCTGAAGGCCAGTTTTTATCCATTTGTTCTTGTGTTCACACTGGTGCTGAACTTAAATGATTCCTCTCCCTCCCAGGTATTTATCCCTCTGATGTATTTATACAGAGCAGTCATTTCTCCACTTAACCTTCTTTTGGTTAGGCTAAACAACCCAAGTTTTTTGAGTCTCCTTTCTTAAGGCAGGTTTTCCATTCTGCAGACTATCTTGCTAGCCCTTCTCTGCACCTTTTCCAGTCTGAATTTATCTTTCTAAAACATGAAAGACCAGAACTGCTCATAATATATAATATTCCAGGTGAGACAGTGGTGATCACATCTATGAGCTTGCTTCAGTAGCTAATTTGCATCCTTAAAGTCTCTTTTTAAAAAACCTGCAAAAGGAATGGCAGGTAGAACAACCCAATCCCCCATTTTGTTTTCTGCCAGTTAGACCTAGTTTCTGACACACAATTGCTGATTTGCCAATTTCTGGTTCCAAGGTTTTCTTGTTTACTCAGAGCATGATCTTAGCACAGTCTTTCAGTAATATCAGTAGACCCTTTTGCTTGAACTAAAGGAGTCTGTCTCCTTTTCCCATCAAAATCTTTATTATAGGTCATTGTGACACTTTGTGAACTTTTGGCAGTTGAGCTCACAATCTAGGACAAATATGCAGGCCCAGTTATCACAAAAGGCCTCAATAATGCAGGGTGTTAGGTACTCTGGCCCTAATCTAGGAAATCACTTAAGCACATGACTAACTATAAGCATGTTACCAGTCTCAGTGAATTCAAGTTCAGATGACCTGCGGTGTTTTGCAGGGTCTCTGGTACCCGCACCTTACAGAAATGAGTCTTAAATGTGTACACCCCATACTATATTGGGCATGTCTACACTTGGAAGGTTAGTTCTAATTAACTGAATTCAAACTAATCAATTCCAACTAATAATGATTACTTCAAATTAAGTTAATTCAAATTAACATGGCCACACTAGAAACCCTAATTCAAACTAGCATGCCCATGCACAGGACTTGCAAGTTCAAATTCGGTAGGGGGTGCTATTGCATACAGAAAATCAAGCCATGGCTAATTCAAACTAACAGTTTGAATTAACATGGCTACATTGGGTTAATTCAAACTAATGAGTTTGAATTAAACATCACTTTGAAGGTAAACCAGGTTTTATAACTTCCAAGTTAGCTTTCATCAGTTCGAACTAAGGCATTCCTTAGTTCGAATTAATGAAAGTCAGTGCATCCATGCATTTATTGAATTCAAATTGATCCTCATCAATTCAAATTAATTTGTAAGTGTAGCCATACCCTATTCTGAGCAAACAATGTTTAGAACTGCAAAGTTCTATGTTGGTCTTTGTGTAACAACAGAAGTTTAGAAAACATTTTGGAATTTTGCAGAAATTGTTATCTGAAAAAAGCATTTCAATTCACAGTGCTTATTCAAGCAAAGGTCCCATTGAGATAAAATTCAATTTGCCTAAACATAGTTTGAAAGATTGGCCCTCAGCATATTGTTTTCCTGGAGACATTTACTTTTAGTACTAAATAGGTATTTCAGCTATTCAATTTTCTTTGGAAAATTAGCCACTGCAAGAGGAAAATCCTTCAGGATATGGCAAATAAGGTAACATTTCCTTTGGGACTTTAAAGATATTTGCTACTATGTATATGAATATATCCACTATTCTCAGAGAGGTTCATAGCAGTCATGCCTATGAAATTGTGGCAATAAATATTACTGTGACCCTTGTTCTTAAAGGTCTTTGTCTTTCTGTGAACTAGAGATAGAGCAGAACTTCCATAATAGATAAGCCATTCAGAAGATACCTAGAAAAAGAGTAGAAGGAAATCTTACAGTCTATATATCTACCATTAGCAGAAAAACTTCAGTTCAATTACAATTGTCATTTTGTGAAGAAGCATTCATTATTAGGTGGATATTGTTGTAGATACTGGAAATAAATGCAAATGAACAAAATATCATAAACCCAGATGTTTAATGTTGGCACAATGATAGGTATTTATTTTCATTTTGTATTTATCTATAAAACATAAGTGTTCAAGATTTACTTAGTACATTTTAAGATTGCACCCTCCAGCAAGTGCGTCAGGAACAGTATATATTTGTATGTCATGGTACAAAGTGCAAAGGTTGAGACTCCCAGAACACTTGCCTAGGGGAAATTAAATATATCAGGTATGGATGTGATGGCACTCTGTGAAACAATGAATGTGTTGACAGGTGGATTATTACTTCCTGAGAATGCAATGAGAGAGAACTAAACCCCAGCATGCCAGCCACTAGATTTTACAACAATCCAACTATGTCTTGCTCCTCCTCTCCACTAAGGGAGAAGAAGCAAAATCATTTCACTTATGTGGCCAATCATAATTAAACAAAGTAGTTCCAGTAAGTATTGAACACACATTCACAATCACTAGCTGACCAAACAGTAAAGAATGCCACCTGGCAATTATACTGGTGAATATATGCGATGAATTCAGCTTGCCATGAAGCACAGATTTAGACTTCATCATTCAGGCAATTGCCAGGTACAGGTATTGTGAAAATGTTTGCTAATCTCTGTGAGATTTAGCATCCCCAAAATTACTGAATATATTCAAAGGATGAATCCATTCAAGGAACTTGTGGTTTCCTTGGGAATTTCCACACACTGAAAGGGCTAAGATATGATATTAGATACCTCCATGAGCTATCAGGGTACAAAAGCTGCACAAACTGTGGGACTAGTCCCAAGAAGCATTGCACCACACGTTTTGTTTGTTGTAATTTACTACTAACCTAAATTACAGAAAACCATTACCTTCCCAGTCCCGATAGGCTACTCTGGCCAGCAAGTACCAACAGCGGCATTCAGGCTCTGCCAACTCTTTGCTCTTTCCTGCTCAACAGTTCTAGGCAGGAAGTAAACTGGAAAGTACCCCACCTGCTTCCACACATTATGGTGAATTACTGTCTCCACTGGTATCAGTGGCTCTTTTGCAATTCACTTCAGTGTAGCCAGGATTTAACTCCTAGAAAGTAGGTCCAAATAGCCCACATAAAAGTGTAATGTAGGATTCTTACTCCCTTTGGCTGGACGACAAACTGAGTGAAGAACAGAGCCCTGGAAACAAGTAAATTAGTTGAATAAATTATTCATTCATTGTGAAGAATTATGAACTGACCTGCTTATCAGAGGCTTTGAGGAAAAATACAATTATAATGAAATGTGGTTTGGGTTTTTTAAAGAGTCTTTGCATGATAAAAGGGCTCAGTTTAGGTTATTTGCTCAAAACTAAATTGTGACTCGGTTAGAACAAAAAGTGGGTATTTTTTCCCAATTCTATCTCATTTTTACAATGCTCAGAAAAAATCTGTACAATTATGTGCACTGAATTGGTAACTAAATTGCCTATCTCCTGTATGTAAGTCTTACTAATGTAGCAGTGCCTCATCAGACAGATGCTGCTCTGACGATGCAGTACACAATTAAGACTAAACTCTGTAAATGAAAAGGCATAAAACCATGGAGGCATTATTGCACTGTCAAAACAACATACTCTTTGCAAATACACACGTGGCCATATAAAAAGGGATTTAAAACAATGGGGGACTAAATAGAAAGTCACAGACATTTTGGCATTGTTATTGATTTTAGGTTAGAAGTGTGTGGAGTTTAACAGCAAACTGGAATTTTCTTTCTCTTATAGTCTGTCAGTCTCAGGGGTTTCCAAACTGTTAAAAGAAAATCCTTTAAAGTGGAAAGGAGGGTAGACTACAGTAAGGCCAAATGTGTTTCTGGCCACTGCTTTCAAATGTTTTTATCTAGCAAGTCCCAAGTGTGACTTGGCACGAACTATATACACTTTCTCTTTTGGAACTCTGTACACGAAGAGATGGAATAAGATGTTTGCTGTTCCTAACTATTGCAATCTCTGTTGGTTGAAGAGTCGCATTGCCACACTTTCAAGTGTTTCTACTTTAGCAGATTACATCCTACACTATGCAAACCCTGGCAGAGGTGACTGTGACAACTGCCAGAATTTGCCGAATGGCAATGCAGGGACACTCATCATTGCACTGTAGTCATCTACTAGTTTCAGGAACTGCATTCAGTGTTAATGTGTTAGTATGGCACAATAGAATACAAGGGGGGGAATGCTAAATAAAAAATCTTATATTCTGCTTTTCTTTTTTATGTTACCTACATATCTCTTTTCAGTGTCTTATTAGTGCTATACATTATTACATTTCCAAAGGCAATATTTTAAAAGCAGTAAGACATCTATGAAATTCATTATATTCATTGTGAGATCCAAAGCAAATGTAAATTATCTGAAGAGAAAATAATCTGACTTACTTTTCCTTCTTGCTTCACAATAGATTTCTTTATTTTTATTACCTGTGCTACATTTCAACGCTAAGCATTCTTAGCATTTGCTTTAAAGAAGTACTCTGCCGGCACTTGGTGCAAAGCAGTGGTTCCCAACCTATGGCCTAAGAGACAAAAGGGGTCCACGGGAGCTTTCAAAGTGGCCCACAGCTCTCTTATTAGCAGCAGAAGGGAGCTGTTGCCTAAGAACCTACGTGCAGAGCATTTCAGCAGGACTAAAAGGCCAGTGCAAGTTCCTTGGTGCAGCCAAGAGATCAACACTCCCCTCCGCCTCTCAGTAGCAGAAAGCACAGGAAAGTTTTCCACCTAGGCCCATAAGCCCTGAGGTCCCTGCTAGAGCCAGAGGGAGGAGACGACTTATCTTTCATCCCCCAAAGCTGCAGAAAGGAGCCACTGCTTAGGGATCCAGGAGGAGCACACAGGGCTACAGGACACATTCAGTTTCTCTCTTGAAGCCAGGGAGAGGGAAAGCAAAGAGGCAATAGTCGAAATATTCTATGAATGAAATGCCCTTACATGTTCAAAGTTTGGAAGTCTCAGTTATAATATAGTGGGCTAGTTAAATATAAATAGTATCTTATGTAGGTCTCATTCCTAATCTAAATGTTCTGAGATGCCAAGAATTTTTTAAAGGAGTGCTTAAAATATGAATTCAAGAACCCAACTTTAAACACTTTTTTTTGAAAATCATAATATAAGGGCTAGCAGGGCTAGCAGCAACACCTATTGAGATTACCCAGCCCTTCCTATCATCAGGTCCTCTTTTCAGTGTACTTTTTCCAGGCTCTAATCATGGGAGATTAAATTGTCCATGTTGCGTGTCCACCTCAGGCTGATTTTAATATCCACTGTAATGGTTCAGCCATTTCCAACAGCAGGGCTAGGGAAAAAAAAAAATGTTACTTTGCCCATATTACATTCTGGTGGCTTTTCCTTTTAAAAGATTTAGCAACTCTATGCTTTGGATCAGAGACCTGAAATTGCCAGAAGTGCTGTGGCCTTTGTGTCAAGGCTGTGCCATTTTCCATCCCAACAGAAAAGTCTGAATTTAGCCAAGTAATAAGTCTTTGTAAAAATGGAGTGTGCACATGCACATGAACATGATGCAGTCTTTAATTACATGATCACATGCTATATTTTTGACAGGCTCCCTGTATCATTTGGTGTGTATAACAGACCTGGATAATACATGTGATTACATTTAACAAGTGGTTCATAATGCATTCACGCAAGGGCACTGAGCTAAGGTTGCATATGCAACTTTAATTCTGACATTTCATAACTTCTGAGCACTTGGCTTTGTGATATTCATAATGCTAGTGTGAGCAGTATGTATAGGCAGTGCAGTTTGCAAAGATTTGTAAATGAGAGTGCTTCCTCCATGTAACATAAATATCTTAACGTGCTATCAGGTTTATATCTGAAACAGTTTAAAATTCACATCAACTACAAGTCTTCTGCCCCATTCAGCTGGTTTTGATTTGTCTTTTACTTGCTTCTCCTAGTCTAGTCTAATCTAGTCTCTCATCTAATGGCTCTTGTAGTGTGCCCATCACTATAGTAATTTAGCAGTTCACAAAGGAGGAAGACCAAGTAGCCTTGATTCTGATTAGCACATTGTGATTCCAAGAGACAGTCTCCCAAAGTGTTACTCAGTGACAAGTACTCCAGGTACTATGGTGATTAATGCAGTTTTCTTATATACCTAGACAAATCTGCAAATATACCTGCAAATCTGTGCTGGAATCTCTGCCCTGTTGGATTCAGTTGGAGTTTTACCATTTGAATTCAATGAGGCCAGTGCTATATCTCTGAACACTAGTGGAACAGTATAGCGTATATTAATATTGTACTACATACAGTCCATGCATCCAATAGACTGAATCAGCAGAAGCCAGAAAGTCTTACTGGAAATAACAGGGACAACCAGATCAGCTCAAGAAATGTTTGCCTTTTGGGTACAGTTCCAGAAGGAAAAAGGAAACGCAACCCCTAATATTACAGAATTAGCACATGACATATTCTGTAATTTTCTACTCTAATACACATATTTAGTTTACAGACCTATTGATTTTCAGTTCCATTATTCAAAATAAGGAGGCAGAATAGGTTACTAAAAGATTAACAGTGATTATGAAAACAACAAGACCTCAAAAATTATCAGGAAACCAGAAATGTCTAAGAGTTGATTAATTAGTTTATGTAAACTCCTGCTCAGCCATTTTTAACTCAGTAACATTGTAAACATTCATTTAAAACAATTATTGGTCTTTAAAAAAACCCTAAAAGCACTTTTCAACTATTATCTTTATCTCCATTATGCACTATGTAACTCAGACATCCCATAGCTGCAGTTTACTTTCAGGAAAATAAACTGCACTCTGATTCCTTTCTGTTTGTAGTGATGATACATCCTATATAATGTGTTAATAATGACTCAATATTCAAAACACTTACAAGTTAATGTCCAGAATTATGTGCTGAATATATGTAATGTAGTATGATCATCAACCCAACAGCCAGCAGATTATATTACTGAGATGAAGTCTGTTGTTGGTTGATAAGCTGTTAGGTGACGCTGTTTGTGATAAAACAATATGTGTTTGTAGCTTCATATGAAAGTTTAGATCAAGGCAATAGTTATCTGCCATTTTCAAGACCTAATATACTGATACTATATGTTGGTTCACTGACCTAAAAGAGACTTTAATTCACAAGGCTTTGAACACAGAACTGGTCAGAAAAAACAAACAAACAAAACACTCTTTCTTTATAAATTTGGAAAAATGCTACCTTATTTAGTGCAATTAAAACAAAAATCCCTGGTTTTGCCCAACTCTGTTAAACAATAGTGGATTTTGACTTATTCTACAGATGGGTGGGTGGAATGAAGGATAAATGACTTACCAAGAAGCATAGAAGAAATCACTGTTAGATCTTGAAGCAGAATGTAATGTTTTCTGAAATGCAATTGAATTAAAACACACAGGTAGAGGCCTGTGCATAAAATCACAGGAAAGTCCCTGGGGCTCTGTGTGGACTCATGTACACCCAAATGAGTCCTGGTGCAGGGTCTATCTTGAGACCAGCAGGTTCTTTCTCCCAAGGTAACTTTATTAAGGGTTATGGTCATTAGTAGGGTCTACTACAGAGCTAACATTCAAACTGTGCCTTGTAAGCATTCAGTAAGATGCAACTGTGTGCAACAGTTGTGTTTATAAACAAAGAGATATTTTTTGTGAACACAACTAAAATAAAAGCAAGGATCAGGGCAGTGTCCAAACCAGTCACCTTTGCAAAATATAGTTAGATTTAAAATAAACTAGGGGTTTGGGGGATTTTTTCCCCCTCCATGCTTAACAATCAGTCCAGTGCCCCCAGGTTTGTTAATACTGGCATGAGGTGATTCAGCTCTTTTTCTTCTTTCATTCAGCAAACTATGACTGATGTAACCAAAAAGCAAATTAGTAGCATGCAAAATTTATTGTTACAGATATTGACATTAAAATGTTCATTGGCTGAAACTATATTTGTTTGTTTGTTTTTAAACCATGCCCCCTTTCAAAACCAGCTATTAATTATTGTATAGTCCAACCTATTCCTCTGAAGTATTTGCTCTTTTGAAAGACCGTGTTTTTTAACAAATCATTTAGCTCTATCCGCTGTGAATCACCTAAAAGATACTTTTAACTAATGAATCCTTTATTTCAGCACACATGATGAAAAGCTATGAGATCACTGAAACTTTGACACATTTGACAGTCATTTCATTTTTCATTATGTACTCGGACTGTGAAAATGAGATGCAATTTCTCTCCTATGACACAGCTCTGTGTGGTGTAAGGGTTGTGGATGGGCGTATTAATTTTTCTCCATTGGAGTCATACTGTCACGGCATTACTGTGGCTGCAGCTAGCTTTCGCCACCACAGAACTCCATGAAATAGTTATGACCTTTCCAGGAATGCTGTGACTTTTCCTTGGGTATCTCGGTATAGTTGATGACACTTATCTTTCAATTTCCAAAGGGATAGCTGTGTTAGTCTAGTCCAGAAAAAAAACAACAAGGAGTCGTGTGGCACTTTGAGATTAACAGATTTATTTTTCACATGAGCTTTCATGGGAGAAAATCCCACTTCCTCAGATGCTTCAAAGATGGGTGAACTTACAGAAAGGATTGAAAATAAATGCCATATCAAATAAATACCTATCTTTCAGATGTTCATCTTCCACCATCCTTTCCACCACCTAGATCTTAATCTTTTGGAGATCCCTTCACGGGTTCTCTGAATGAAGTAGAATATGCAGGAGAACAGAGATTTCTGAGTGAGTAGAGCTCTCCATGTGTACTGTTGGGCAGAGAATCCAGCTTTGAATGCTTTTCAGTAAATTATGGTGATACTGTAGTTTAA
Source organism: Podocnemis expansa (assembly GCA_007922195.1). Taxonomy (NCBI): domain Eukaryota; kingdom Metazoa; phylum Chordata; order Testudines; family Podocnemididae; genus Podocnemis; species Podocnemis expansa. The sequence goes on from ML681995.1 coordinate 22,983,209, forward strand.
AACTGTGACTGAAGTAAGATGGTTAATTTAAGGATTTATAAATGTCACATACTGGCTTGTCATCTGGGCCCCTCACACTGATTAAAACAAATGGAAAATGGACAGATATTAAAATATTATTTCATCTAGCTTCAGTAGGAATCCCTAATCAGATAAGTCCTCTGTTTCCCAAAGCTCACCAAATCCAGATACTGAATGACTGCCAAAAGCAGCAGGTGCTGGACATGGTGACCCTCTGCCAATAATACTTTGCCAATCGTTGCAGAAATTTCAAATCCAAGACTATGATGGGAAGAGTGTGGGAATGGAGCTGTGTAACTAGCATGTTTCCATTTCCTGAGCTCTGCATCATTGTGTTTAGGAAGTCTGGGGTCTATTTGAAGGGGCAGTTGTTGTTTCATGAGACAGAGAGCATGCAGCATGTTGCAGAGCAGCCAGGCATGCTGTGCTCTCTTGTGGAGGTTACAGTTTTTTTCCTTTTCTTTCCCATAATCTACAGTAAATTGGAACAAATAAGGAATCTGGTGGCACTTTTAATGACTAACAATTATTTGTTAATCCTTAACAGTGCCACCAGATTCCTTGTTTGTTTTGCTGAGCTAGACTAACACTGCTACCCCTTTGGACCTTGTTAAAATAAATCAGTTACGCTTGATTGCTCTTCAGGTATTGAAAAAGAGAAGACAGCCACCCAAAGGATCACAAATAACATATGGAATATAGGCAGAGAGATGATCCCTCAGGTAAGAAATCCCACATTGCTTAAGGGTTTATAGATCATAACCAGAACCTATAGGTAGGTCCAAAAGGATATCCAGACTAAAGCCAATTTAGCCCATCAACTATTAATGTTAACATATAGGTAAGAACAACAAGAAATTTGGCAACCAGCAATTAAGAAATAATTCCCTTTGATCCCTTCCAAAGGGTACCCTATGCGCTGATCACATAGTCCTTAGAATGTCATCCCTCATTATCGCCCACCCTTCCAGTATCTCCCTATCTTCTGATTACATAGTCTTTAAGGTATCATTCCTCACATACATGCCCAGGGCTGGTGTTAGGGTTTCTGGCACCTCCTGCAACCTATAAATCGGCGCCCTCCTCCCTCCTCCTCCCCCAGGCATTCAGGGAGGGGGATGGTGGGCCCAGGGGAGGGGTGGACTGCTGCGCTGCCCCCCCATGCTGGGGCCAGGCAAGCAGCCCAAAGGGCAGCCTGGTGCAGTGCTGCCAGTCTGCCTCTCCCCCACCACATGCACTGCCGGGAGGCAGCACGGCCGGGGAGGGGGTAGCAGCGATACCGGCTTTGCACTGCCTCCCACCCCCTCCCCACTGCTCTGGCAAGGAGCCCAAAGCAGCACATGTGGTGGAGGGGGCCAGGGGGGCAGACCAGCAGTGCTGCACCGGGTCACCCTTTTGGCCACTCACCCGGTCCCTGCCATGGGGGGTGGGGGGGGAGCCGTGTGGCTGCACAGAGTTGGGCACAGGGGGAAGCAGTGGTGCAGCGCTATCGGTCCAGCCGCCCTTCCTCCGGCCACATGCGCTGTTCTCTGCTCTGTGCTGGAGCAGCAGGGAGGGTCCAGGAGGCAGTGTGGCCAGCCAGGGAGGAGCAATACTGGCTCCATGCTGCCTCCCACCCCCTACACGCTGCTCTGGCACAGAGCTGAGAGCAGTGCATGTGGTGGGGGGGGGCCGCAGCGCTGAATCCGGCCGCCCTTTTGGCCGGCTCACCTGATCCCCGCTGGCATGGGACATCCAGCCAGGGATGTGTCCCCCCAAGGGCATTTTGGCACCCCTGAAACTTTGGCACCTTCCTGCAGTGCTTACCATGTTCCGTTGGCCTTGTACATGCCCTTCCCTAATGTCCCCCCGGCACATATCTGTTATGCAGTCCCTCTGTTTCCCCCAATGGCACCTATGTACAGATCACTCTTGTAAATAGCACCTCCCTACCAGCTGACCTTTGGACCCCACGTTTTACCTGCTATCCTTGCTACAGTGTATAAATAGCCAGCAGCTGGCAAGGCTGAGTTTGTACTGGCTGGGAGCTAGAAGAAGAAAGAGATCAGAAGAAGAAAGGGAAAGGGAAAGAGCAAGAAGGCAAATAATGGAACAAGAAAGCTGAAGACTGAGCAGAGAACCAGGGCAACAAGGCTTTAAACAACCTTGCTGAGTCCCAGCTTTGTGTCTAAGCCAGAGGTAATTTTTGTATCAGTACTGACAGAGGAGGAAGACCTCAGCAGAGGAACAGAAGGATAGCAGGAAGACTTTATAAGTTCTAATTCTATACATAAAGGTATGCTTGTCAATAAAGGTGCATGCTTGTCGTAAAAGCAAAACCTTCCTCCTTTTAGGATCCATTCAGCAACCACCTTGTAAACACTTGCTGAATGTATATATTGTTATGATTTTTATAGTACATTGTTAAGATACACATTGCAGATTGTGTTTATATTGTTAGAAAGTAATGAAATATTAAGAATTATTGTTGTTTAACTGTTCAAATTATTTACCACAGAATAATGATAGTGCCATATATACTATAATAGAGTAGTAATTTTTATGCACCTTTGTACACTCTGTGTGCTATATATATTGTAACAATTGAACCAAGTTAAATTTAAAGTATACAGCTTTTTGATTTATATGATGTTCAGCTTTTGATCTCATTGTATTAATAATTATTCTAAAATAATATACATTTGTTTTCAAAGAATTTACTGATCTGAGTGTCAATTCTTGCTCAGAAGACTGCACCTGTGATTCTTTTATGTTTATTAAAAAACATTAACCAAGCATACCACATAGATTCTATACCACAAGTTTTTAGATGAATTCCCTGACTAAAGGAAGAGTGTCATTAATGAATGATTTTTGATTTTCTGTGGTAAGAAATTGATATCCCTGAATGGGCCTGCTTACTTGAAAAGAAACAATTCACACCAGACAGTAGAACATTCTCTCTCTCTCTCTCTTTCTTTCTCGACATCTTATGCAAAGTATTGCCCATAGCATATACATCTTGCAGCAGTTCTCAATCTTTTGTGAGTTGTGACACGCTTGGTAGCGTGCATGACCCTACAGAACACACCAGTCTCCTTGCCACTGAATCCAGCCTACCTGCCACCAAATCCAGTGCCCTTGCTGGGAAGCTGCTGCCATACTCCATTTCAGGTGGGCAGCTGCCAGCTCTCCATAACACTCTTACCATTGTTGCTCCACAGCAGGTGAGAACCACTGGCAATTGCACCTTTATAAATACAATGGGTTGTACCAGAGTTTTTTCAGACACTACCTGAGTATGGGAGGGATTGTAGAGCTAGCATAAGGTAAAATACATGGGCCTGATTTTCTTCTCCTATACATCTGTTTCATGCTCATGTGACTACCGACTTTAGTGGAGTAACATATGATTTACACAGCTGAAATTAAAGGAGAATCACATTCTGTTTCTGTGCATATTTAATATATTTAGAGTTGGATGATCAGCCAGTATAGTTCAGCATAGCTCCATAAGCTTTGGTGGAGCATCACCAGTTAATACCAGCTGATGACTGATCCCTTAAAGAGTGTTCACAAAAGGTTTGACATTTGATTTACATTATATAAAGTTGGCACATTTTCAATTCATGCACTATCTGTCAGTTTTATGCATTGTACCAGCCAGGATGCCTGAGGGGGGGAAAGAGAACAGAGGAGTTAAGTCAGAAGCCTTGCATGAAATGACTGAAAGATGAAACACACTGTTTGAAATAAAGGGTTGTCACATGTGACGCAGCCCATAGAATCCAGCTGCCAAAGAATAAATTGGAGCATGGATTAGGCCACTAAAATAATCACACAGGTATCATTTAGGAAGTGTTTTTAAAGTATTTAATGTATTCCTATTCAGATGGAAAAGTTTGCAAAAGAACTTCAATAGGATAGACTGCAGGGGAAGTAGCGAAGGCAGGGAAGAAAGGTGAGCTCAGGGATGACTATGATTATGGAAGATTGGAGGCACAGTGACTTCAACTGAAAGCACACATCTAAGGGATTAATCTACTTAAATCTGTAATGCAATCTGACAGAAGATGGTGTAGCTTTCCACTCCCTGTTCAAGGCTACAGGCCTTTCTTAGGTCACTGAAGCAGCACCATCACTTTGCTGACTGACACAAAAGCAGGACTTAATCGAGACTGTGGGTTCTTTTCCCATTACAAAAGGTAATTTGACTTCAGACTTCCCATGGTTTGAACCTGAAAACTGCTCTGATTTGCTGTTACTGTATGACCTGATCCTATGTTTTACACCCTCTTGCATTTAGTTTCATTCCTTTCTGTAAGTTCACCCATCTTCAAAGCATCTGAGGAAGTGGGATTTTCTCCCACGAAAGCTCATGCGAAAAATAAATCTTAGTCTTAAAGTGCCACACAACTCCTTGCTTTTTACAAAATCAGGAGCCTCTGTAGTTACAGAGTAAGTAGCTCTCCCTTGCTATTGAAATACTACTTAAAAATTAAAGCTCTAAAGCAGGGCCATAATTAGGGTGGGGTGAATGACACTTTGTCCCTGGTGCTATATTTTAGAGGGCCATTTCAGTCAAGCGGCTCTGTTTCACCGCTTGATTTGAGGGCACATTTCATGCTGCTTTCCCTGGGTGCCAAAATACCTACTTCTGGCAGTGCTCTGAAGGTTCATGGATATGTGATTTCTGTGCATTGTAAATTTTGTTTGAACTTGTGGCGATGCCACTCTAGAACTCCCGTCATCATGGCACAAAACAAACAGAAACAACAAGTAGAGTGATCAAAGAGCTAATTAGTTCATGACTAAGGAAGTTATCAGATGAAGTAGTTTTGCTTGTAGGAAAACAATGTTGTCATTGTAATGATCAGACGTACTGGGGAAAACGATGAAGAGACTGTGAAATCCATGAGGCCACTTAGGGCCAATGGGCAGATTGCCTGGGTTACATTAAAGATTACATTTTAAGCAATTAAACTTCACGTCTACCAAAATCGATTCTTCTAATAAAATGATTCTATAGTGATAATATTATAACCGTCTTAAGTGTTGAACTTCTTTTGTAACCAGGTATATGTAGTTAAAAAAAAAGAGTGGGGAGGAGGAAGAAGAAAAGAATCAGAGTCTATTGCAGACGTGGCCAAACTGTGGCTCGCGAGCCGCATGCGGCTCTTTAAAGAAAAATTGTGGCTCCCAGAAAAGCACAGCAGGGAAGGGCAGCATGCGGGAGACAGGGGGGAGAAATTTGCAGTGTTCATGAAAAGCAGAGAGGCAGCGGCATGGTAAGAGCTGGCAGCAGAGAAGCAGCGTTGTGAGAGCTGCAGGAAAAAGCAGCATGGTCAGAGCCGGAGGAGGCAGAGGAGGGGCAGCAGTGAGAGAGCCTGCAGGGAAGGGGCCACATTGTGAAAGCCAGCAGAAAGAAGTAAGTCATCAGTTAGGTGCAAAGAGACACACGCAGGGCAAGTACCTGCCAGATTCTACAGTTTACCCACACAATATTAATTCTACCCTCCTTGTCTGTCTGCATAATGATACAGTCTTTAATTATATCAGGACATGATTTTTTAAATACTTTTCTTTTTTGATATTGTTTTCTGGGTAAATATTTTTAAAACTGGCAACATAAATTGATCAAGAACAAGTCTACAATGAACTACAGATAACTGGTGATAATTAGCAATTTAAACCTGAAAAGCAATTGTAAATTAATTTTCTTTTTTAAAAATCACCTGGCATTTCCAGATACTGTAATATTATGCAAAATTATTTCTCTTGTATTTCTATTTTGAGAATCAAATAAGAATCATCAGAAATGACTCAAAATTGACACCAGTGTTACATCCAAAACCACTGAATACTGTCAAAAGGTTATTAAAACCCCCCTCTATTTAAAGAATGTTACAAGTACTTATTATAGAATCATAGAATCCTAGGGTTGGAAGGGACCTCATAGGTCATGTAGTCCAACCCCCTGCCAGAGGCAGGACCACTCCCACTAAACCATCCCAGTCATGGTTTTGTCTAGCCGGGCCTTAAACACCTCCAAAGATGGAGACTCCAGCACCTCCCTTGGGAGCTCATTCCAAGGCTTCACCTCTCTCCTAGTAAAAAAGTTTTTTCTAATATCCAGCCTCGACCTCCCTAACTGCAACTTGAGACCATTACTCCTCGTTCTGTCCTCTGTTATTACCGAGAACAGTTGAGCTCCATCTTCCTTGGAGCATCCCTTCAAGTAGTTGAAGGTTGCTATCAAATCCCCCCTCAATCTTCTCTTCTGCAGACTAAATAAGCCTAATGCTTTCAGTCTTTCCTCATAGGGCTTGTGCTCCAGCCCTTTAATCATTTTGGTTGCCCTCCTCTGAACTCTCTTGAGCATGTCCCTGTCCTTTTTGTAGTGGGGAGCCCAAAACTGAACACAGTATTCTAGATGTTGCCTCACCAGTGCAGAATAGAGGGGAATGATCACATCCCTTGATCGGCTGGTAATACTTCTTTTGATGCAGCCCAGTATGCCATTGGCCTTTTTGGCAGCAAGAGCACACTGCTGACTCATATCTAGCTTCCCATCCACCATGACCCCCAAGTCCTTTTCTACACTGCTGCTACTTAGCTGAATGTTTCCCAGCCTGTAGCGGTGCATGGGGTTTTTTCGTCCCACGTGCAGGATTTTACACTTGTCCTTATTAAACCTCATAAGATTTCTATTGGCCCACTGTTCCAATTTATCTAGGTCTCCCTGAATCCTGTCCTTGCCCTCCAACGTGTCTACTGTTCCCCCCAGCTTGGTGTCATCCGCAAACTTACTGAGAATGCAGTCTATTCCATCATCCAGATCATTGATGAAAATGTTGAACAGAACCAGCCCCAGGACCAACCCCTGGGGCACACCACTCGTGACTGGCTGCCACCTAGACATGGAACCATTGATTCCTACATGCTGAAACCGTTGATCTAGCCAGTTTTCTATCCACCTTACAGTCCACCTATCCAACCCATACTTCCTTAATTTGCCAATGAGAATGCTGTGGGAAACTGTATCAAAAGCCTTGCTAAAATCAACGTATATGACATCAACGGTTCTTCCTGCATCCAGAAAACCAGTCATCTGCTCATAGAAGTAGATGAGATTGGTCAGGCATGATTTACCCTTGGTAAATCCATGCTGACTGTTCCTGATCACTTTATTTTCCTCTAAGTGTTTGAGGATGGATTCTTTGAGAATCTGCTCCATAATTTTTCCAGGGATTGAGGTGAGGCTGACTGGTCTATAATTCCCCGGATCCTCCTTTTTCCCTTTCTTGAAAAAAGGCACTACATTTGCTTTTTTCCAATCTTCTGGCACCTCCCCTGTTCTCCATGAGTTTTGAAAGATAACAGCCAGTGGTGCTGCTATCTCATCAGCCAATTCCCTTAGCACTCTTGGATGCAATTTGTCCGGCCCCATGGACTTGTGCACTTCCAGCTTCTTTAAGCAGTCCCTAACCTGACCTTCCGTCACCAAGGGCCTGTCTTCTTCTCTCCCATCTGCCACACCCATGGTAGTGGGCTGGGAGCTGACCCTGCCTGTGAAAACTGAAGCAAAAAATGCATTGAGCACTTCAGCTTTTTCCTCATCCTGTGTCACAAGGATGCCTGCCCTGTTCAGCAAGGGGCCTACACCATCCCTGATCCTCTTCTTTTTATTAACATACTTGTAGAACCCCTTCTTGTTATCTTTTACATCCCTCGCTAGCCGCAACTTCATTTGTCCTTTGGCCTTTCTGATTTTATCTCTGCAGTCCCTAGCAATATCTTTATATGCCTCCTTGGTCATCTGACCAAGCTTCCACTTCCTGTAAGCTTCCTTTTTATGTTTAAGCTCAGAGCAGAGTTCTCTGCTAAGCCATTCTGGCTGCCTCAAATGTTTATTCTTTCTCTTAATTGGAATGGCAACTTCCAGTGCCATTTGCAGGGTTTCTTTAAAATATAACCAACTCTCTTGGCCTCCTTTCCCCTTCAGATTAGCTTCCCAAGGGATCCTGCCCATCAGTTCCCTGAGGGAGCCAAAATCTGCTTTTTTGAAGTCCAGGGTTTTTGTTTTGCTTCTTTCTTTCCTTCCTTTAATCAGGATCCTGAACTCAACCATGTCATGGTCACTACTGCCTAGCTTGCCATTTACCTCTACGTCCCTGATCAATTCTTCCCTATTTGTGAGCAGCAGGTCGAGAGGTGCAAGGTCCCTAGTTGGTTCCTCTAGCATTTGTACTAGAAAGTTGTCCCCAACATTCTCTAAAAACTTCCTGGATTGCCCATGCACTGCTGTATTGGCCTCCCAGCAGATGTCAGGGTAATTGAAGTCCCCCATCAACACCAGGGCCTGTGATCTAGAAGCTTCCACTAGTTGTCCATAGAACACCTCATCCACCTCCTGCTTCTGGTCTGGTGGTTTATAGCAGACCCCGACCACAACATCCCCCTTGTTGCTTTCGCCTCTCAATGTAACCCACAGACTTTCTATTGGCACGCTTCCACTTCCATAATGGAGCTCTGAGCAGTCATAGAGCTCTTTTACATATAACGCTACTCCTCGCCCCTTCTTCCCTGCCTGTCTTTCCTGAACAGTTTATACCCATCCATGGCAGAGCTCCAGTCATGCAGACTATCCCACCACGTCTCCGTTATTCCTATAATATCATAGTTCCTTGTCTGTGCTAGTATTACCAATTCTTCTTGCTTATTTCCCAGGCTCCTCGCATTAGTGTACAGGCACCTAAGATACCCGGTTGATTGCCCTACTTTGTCATGTTGATTTCTAATTCTATTACATAAACCTCCTTGCATTTTTTCTTGGAGCTCTCCTCCCCCACTCTCCTCACATATTGGGGCTTCAGTAGAGCACTTAAGACAATTCCTTGATCCCCCCCCCCATGTTCCAGCTACCTTCTCTTTTATTGCTGTTGATACAGTCCCAGCAGCCCCCAAGTTCCATCCCTTCCCCCAGATCACCCACATTGTTACTTACCTGTGGGCTTTGGTCTCCTTCCCCCATTGAACCTAGTTTAAAGCCCTCCTCACTAGCTCAGCCAGTCTGTGCCCAAACACGCTCTTCCCCTTCCTGGACAGGTGAAGGCCATCTCTGCCTATCAATCCTCTGTCCTGAAACAGGACTCCATGGTCAAGGAAGCCAAATCCATCCTGACCACACCATCTTCGCAGCCAGGCATTCACTTCTAGGATGCATCTGTCTCTCCTGAGGCCTCTAGCTTTGACTGGAAGGATCGAGGAGAACACCACCTGTGCTCCAAACTCCTTCACCCTCGCTCCCAGAGCCCTGAAGTCACCTTATTATGGATCCTGGTTCATTTTCAGCATGCAAAATGATTTAGACGTAGGATAGACCACCACTACAGAAAACTGGCTTTAGAAAAAAATTGCTTAAGTCCATTGAACAAGTGTGCCTGAGACATCAGTATCTCATCTGTTTGCAGATGGAACTACTAGCACATTTATTTTATAAGAAAATTTTAATTAATATAACTAAGTCAGTTACCAGGATAATTTACATTCACTGCAAAGTTCAATAGCAGCACTATAATTCTACTGATTAAAAAGCATTCAACATATATTAATTCTTCTTTGCTGTATAGTCAAAATCCATTTATATTTCAGTGCAGTCTTCATGAAGGACTCTATGGGTATCTGAGCCCATTAGACAAGAGTAATTGTTGTGAAGGGCTGAGGATGGAAAATTGTGTTGTAAACTTTCTGAAGAAAAATCTCCCACCAATAAAGATTTTACTTTGTATTATAGAAACCAAATAATGATATTTAGAATTTATATAGGGACTGACCCCAAACTGAATAAACTCAATGGGATTTTTTCCATAGTATCTTCTGTGCATGGACTCCAAAGCACTTACTGAAACAGGCTCTGATCTTGCACTTTCTGTCCCCATAAATTCTCATTGATCTGTTGTGATTCTAAACAATTGAAAAGGTGTCCCTGTGTACATCTCTTCACAGGATTAAGATGAGAGCAGTATTTTCCCTTACTATTACTCTCATTTAAAATTAATTTTCTAAGTCCTCAGACCTTTTGTCTTCACTGTCCATGAGCATTTTAGTGAACAAGTTTACTGGCAGAAATATTGGCAGGGAAGTGGGGGCAGGGTAGGTGCCAGGATGGGGTGGGAGGCAGAAGTGTGGCATGGTTGGGGAGAGCAGAGAAGTAGAAGTGTGATAAGAGACGGCAGGGAAGTGGCAATGGGGGGTGGCGGAGAGAAGCGTGACATGGTCTGAGAAGCCATAGCATGTTTAGATTTTCTTATTGGCCATAATGCAGCGTACTCATTGTTAAAATAAAATCATGTCAATTTCCAAAGGGATAGTCGTGTTAGTCCAGTCCAGCAAAAAAACAACAAGGTGTCGTGTGGCACTTTGAGACTAACAGATTTATTTTTCGCATGAGCTTTCGTGGGAGAAAATCCCACTTCCTCAGACGCTTTGAAGAAACATGATGTGGAATACTAATAAATGAAAATACAAAGGAAAAAAGTATAAAACTGAACGTAGATTTCTTTCAATTTTTGGCACAATTTACTGCTGTGAAGCATCATATTCCACACTGAAATTCAAAACATTTTGCAATACTTAGAGATCAGCATTTCAGAGAGCTTTTACCTGCTGCATCAACAAGTTACTGCCCAGATTTAAAAAAAAAAAAAAAAAAAACTTGCCACAAGCCTGTAGTGTTCTACATCTAGCAACAACTAAATTTTTACTGTATAGGCCTAGTTTCATGGTAATCTTATTAAAATCTGACTTTAGTGGATCGATATTTGCCCTATTTTTGTGATAAAATTAAAGTGTGCAATGAATATTAAGCTGCGTAATTTTGGAGTACGTAAAAATATGTGGTTATATGCCTCAGTGTGGCTCTCAAAAGTTTAGTAATCGACTTGTGCGGCTCTTGAGTTCCATAAGTTTGGCCACCCCTGGTCTATAGTCATTTACACATATAGATACTTTTGTGAAAGAGAAATCCACAGTAGTGGTGTACAAAAGTTGAGGGTTTCAACAATATTCAGTGTTGATCTAACTCTGCTCCCACTGGCGTGAGCAGTAAATTTACTATTCACTTCAGAAATAATAGAAGAGTTAAGCTGCTAATCCTTAAGATCTTTTTTGTCATAAGTTTGATATAGGTGTGTTACTCACCAATGGCAAAGCTATGATGGAGTCTTATTTACTATTAATCCAGACATGGAATATTCACAGAGGCAAGTCAACTTTAATTTTTTTTCCCTGTACAGAAAATTATCGCAAATTAAAATCTACTATATTGGACGTTTCTAGGGCTAAAAGTTAGTTCTTGAAATCAACATTCACCAGCACAATAAAGCTTTTATTTCTAGCTTTGCATGGTTGGAATACTGTTTAAATTGATTACATTGCTAAGTATAAAGATCTGTCATTGACCCTAGTAGCATAATTGGGGGGAAGAAGATTCCACTGATGGGTTGTTTTAATGTCAACTACAAGAATCTATTGAAGGTTTAAAAACATGTGATCAATTCATATCACATGGCTCTGCCCCTTAGCACCTGGTTATACAATTTACAACATGGGCATCATCACCACATAGCATATACTTGTTAACTAACAGTCATGAGGTATGATATCTGAGGTGATGCATCCATTATAAATATTGTGAACATTAAGGATAGGCTCAATGTATTTTATGCCATCCTTTGCCTCTCAGGGCAGGTCTACCCTGTGGTGAGATTTAGCAGCAGTTGAAGGGAGATACGCAAAGTACTTGAAGCACCTGGTGTATCTCCCTTCAACTGTCCACCACTTAATGTCCTGGGATGCAAATCCATGCAACCCCAGGTTATGATCTATGTAAATTTCCTGTTCACTTTTGCAGTATAATTGTATGGTATGATGTCAATTATGCCAAGCAAGGTTCCTTTATGTATGCTCATAACCTATTCTACATACCGGTCTATTAACAAGGATTTTTAATGAATCTGTAAATTTGGGGGATTGCACCGTATGACTGGAGCATTGCTAATATAGTTCCTATTTTCAAGAAAGGAATAAAAGTGATCTGTGTAACTACAGGCCTGTTAGTTTGACCTCAGTAGTATGCAAGGTCATGGAAAAAATATTGAAGGAGAAAGTACTTATAAATATCAAGAATAACAGTAAATGGGATAAATTACAAATGGCTTTACAAAAGGTAGATCATGCCAGACCAACCTGCTTTTTTGGATAAAGCAAATGTGGTGTACCTAATTTATTTAGATTTCAGCAAGGCATTCAATACAGTTCCACATAGGGAAGTATTAATTAAGTTAAAAATTATGGGGATTAATATGACAATAGAAAGGTGGATAATGAGCTGGTTAAAGGAAAGGCTACAGCAGGTCATAACTGAAGGGTGAACTGTCAAGCTAGAGGGAGGTTACTAGTGGAGTTTCTCAGTCTTGGGACCAATCTTACTTAATGTTTTTGTTACTGACTTGGGCACTAGAAGTGTGACTGTTCAAATTAAGTTTTTGGAACACACTCGGTTGAGGGGTATTGTCAATACCAAGAAGGATCAGGATATCATACAGAATTATCTGGATGACCTTGTACTCTAGAGTATTAGAAATAGGATGAAATTTAATAATGGGAAGTTCAAGGCTATGCATCTAGGGACAAACATCAAGAATTCTTCCTATAAGTTGAGGATGCATCAGCTGGAAGTGATGATGGAGGAAAAGGACCTGGGGGTACTGGTTGATCATAGGATGTCTATGAGCCACCAATGTGATGTGCCTGTGAAAAAATGTAATGAGGTCCTAGGATGCATAAGAATAAGTACTTCCAGTAGAGAAAGGGAGGTGTTAGTGCTGTTATATGAGGCGCTGGTGAGACCCCATCTAGAATATTGTGTGCCATTCTGGTCCCCCATGATTCAGAAAGATGAATTCAAACTGGAACAGGTTCAGAGAAGAGCAACAAGGATGTGGAATGGAAAACCTGCCTTATCAGAGGAGGCTTAAAGAGTTTGTCTAGCTTAGCCTAACCAAAAGAAGGATGATGGTAGATATGATCGCTCTGTATAAATACATCACAGTGATATATACCAGGGAGAGAGAGGAATTATTTGAGTACAGTGCCAAAGTGGACACAAGAACAAATGGATAAAAACTGGCCATCACAACATTTAGGTGAAATTAGAAATTAGATGCAGGTTTCTAACCATCAGAGAAGTAAAGTTCTGGAATAGCCTTCTAAGGCAAGCTGTGGGGGCAAAAAACCATAACAGCCTTCAAAACTGAGCTCAGTGAATTTATGAAGGGGATGGTAGGATGGGATGGCCTAGTTTGGCAATAGTCTGAGTTTTGACTATTGGAGGGGGATATGCCAGTGACCTGAGAAGGGAGGTTGGATGGAGTGGGTTCTGAGTTATTACAGAGAATTCTTTCCTGGGGGACTAGCTGGTGAGTCTTGCCCACATGCTCAGGGTTTAACTGATTACCTTGTTTGAGGTCAGGAGGAAAGTTCCCCTTGGTCATATTGGCTAGATCTCTGGGAAAGGGAGAAGGGGAGTTTGCTTTACTCTTTAGTGTGGGACATGGCTCACTTGCAGGTGGCTTTTCTGTATCTTTAAGTCTTTACATCATGCTAAAGCTCAGTTATAGGATAGAATATTATGGCAGCAGTGAGTGGGTGAAGTTTGGTGTTCTGCAGCAGAAGATCAGAGTAGATGATCACATTGGTCCTTTCTGAACTTAGATTCTATGGCTGTGTTCACACAGCCTCCTTATTTCAAAACAACAGAGGTTGTTTCGAAATAAGGTTTCAGCTGTTCACAAGATGCACAGTTGTTTCGAAACAAGGGGAAGCCCTTGTTTCGAAACAACTGTGTTGTTTCGAAACAAGTTAAACCACATTTCGGGTAGAAACAAACTTGTTTAGAAACCCTAGTTTTGAAACAAGGCGTGTGGACATGTTGTTTCAGAACAAAGTGTTCCGAAACAACATTGGATCCTCAGCACCCTGGCCAGGGAACCCTCAAGACCTTGGCCAGGGTGCTGAGGGCTGTCCCTCAGCCCCAGAAGGGGGTTGCAGCCCCAGAAAGGGGGCTGCAGCCTCCGGCAGGGTGGAGGGGGGTGAACCCCTGCCAGGTGGCTCAGCCGGCAGCCCAGCGCCCCTGACCCGCTGGCGGCGTCGGGGGGGGCACCCCGGGCTGCTGGCTGAGCCCGGGGCCCCCGACCCACTGGTGGTGTCGGGGGAGCAGCCCGGGCTGCCGGCTGAGCCTGGCGCCCCCGACCCGCTGGCGGGGTTTGGAGGCAGCTCCGGCGGCGGGCTCCAGCGCCCCGCAGCCGCTCGCCCCCCTGCCGGGGGCTGCACCCCCCTTTCTGGGGCTGCAGCCCCCTTTCTGGGCTTGCAGGGTGAGCTGCTGCAGCGGCTGACCCCCAGGGGGCTGCAGCCCCCTGAACCAGGTACCGAAATAGCAAGTTCACAGTGTGAACCTGCTATTTCGATTCCTGTTTTTTCCTTATTTCGAATTAACATTTTGTTAATTCGAAATAAGTTGTTTCAAAATGGGTGTTATTTCGATATACGGTTGTTTCAAAACAACCATATTGAAATAACTCGCTGTGTGAGAACACAGCCTATGAGTCTATGATTACTACGGCATCTTGCTTCATGCAGCATCATGTGTGTGTGCAGATGTGGAGCATATTAAATAGCACAGACCCTCAGGACTACCTTTAGCACAGATGCTGGAGACTTTCATGACACAGGCAGTGCAGTGCAAATGCCCTCCACAGCTCAGGCAGAAATAAGAGAAACACACAGCAGCACCAAGAGGGAGGGGGTTGAGAGGCATTAAAAGGAATGCAGACACTGAGGGGAGAAGCTGCTGGTTTGGACCAGGGAAACACCTTCTTAGATGTAACTGCAAGATACACAGCCTACCCCACTTTGCCAGGAGGGCTTGGTCATGCTGAAAACCCCCAAACAGCCAAACTTGGGGTAAGAAAATTAGAACAAGCTGAAGTGTGATCCTAAATAGTGTTATAGTGTAGTATGCCTGTTTTATTTTCTCTTGATAACACGTGACTTTATTAAATAATTGTCCATTGATTTGATATATAGTCACTTAAAATTATATCCTGATTGGTAACCTAGTAGTAGTTTTATGTAAAGCTGTGTGGACTTTAGAGGGTAGGCATGAGAGAGGCAAGACATGAATCATTTCTTTATTAAATGGATGGACACAAGTATATGGTGATTGGAGAAGCATTCCAATCCCTGACACAAAAGTGAGTGGCCACCTAGCAAAGTGTAGTGAATCAGGGTTGAGGAGTGGAGATCTGGGGGCTCAGAGCAGCACACCAATCCAGAACAAGGGAGCTGCCTGTCACACCTACTTTCTCTGGTGTCTTCTGTGTGCTGAATCAAAGATAAATGTCCTGTCTTCAACTTAGCACTGATCCAGTTACTGGGATGGTCTTCAGTGATTGACCTCTTGATCGGCAGAGTGGGTCTTCACAGACCTGATCAGTCAATTGGGAAGACCTATCTGATGGTGTGAATTTGCCTCTCTCTGTGAAGACTAGCACTCAGTGTATGAGAAGTGGCAAATTCTGCTTGACTCCTGCTAGTTCTTAGAAGTTTCACTGATGAGTTACATGTGAAAATGCCTTGCTCCGTTTATAATCATCAGTGCAATAAGAGTGGGTCTTACAAAAAATGAGACCTGATCCCATGGCTCACACTTCCCTGCATTTATTTCCTCCCATTCTGTAAATTCCCCCATCTTCAAAGCTTCTGACGAAGTGGGATTTTCTCCCATGAAAGCTCATGTGATAAATCAGTTTGGTAGTCTTTAAGTGCCACAGGACTCCTTGCTTGTTTTGCAAAAGAAAATAACTAATACAGTAATTTTGATGTCTAGCTGTAAGGCAAGTAATTTCTTCAGCCTAAACAGAGTCACAGACGCATGAAAAAGACTTGCTAATATTTAAAAATAATATTTAAAGAAACACTCCAGTTTGCACTGATTGCTCTTGATGGGGATGGGAAAGTTTCCTTGTCTTCTAATCCCTGTCAACAGCGCCCATAACTTGTGGTAAATTTTACTCTTTTCATATGATCAGTGTTCCTTCTCTCAGAAAGTGTTTCCAGTGATGTTCTTCTCAAAACCAATATACCTCCACAAAATATTTAAATTTCTATTAAACAGCATATTCCAACAACATTTCATTTAGATGAAAATGTTCTGACCTGCTCCTTTTATCATTTTCTATGTTACCATTGGTTACCCCTGTCAGCAGCAGGAATATCAGTGAATACTGCAAAAGGATAACTAGACCAGGAGTCTTCAGACTGGATTGGCAGAGGTAGATCCTTTAACTGATACAGTTAACTGATATCCACCATG
This sequence comes from Podocnemis expansa, assembly GCA_007922195.1. NCBI lineage: Eukaryota > Metazoa > Chordata > Testudines > Podocnemididae > Podocnemis > Podocnemis expansa. The sequence continues at coordinate 22,999,644 of ML681995.1, forward strand.
TGTTATCGCAAGTCTAGGCTAAGACTCTGCTTTTTCACTTCTACCAGAATAATTCATTGCTTCACTAATATCGACCCATGCTATATTATGTGGGGTTTTTAATAAGATTTTCTCTATGTGTACATGTCCTAGCACTAACCCTTTGGCTAACTTCCCTTTCAAGAAAGGATTAGCACTTACCAATAAATGAGAGCTATGAAAGCTGAGCTAAACATCTGGTGTGGAATTAGTTCAATGATCAGGATAAACCATGTCATGGATTCAAGCTTAGTCGTCTTCTTCAATGATCATATCAGCTCACTTACTAAGGCTAACATGCAGGTTGCCAACCATCCATAAAGTTGAAGGCAGTCCCCCCCCCCCACACAAGTACAATTTTACTCCTGTCTGTCAGTCAGTAATTAAAAGAAAACATCAGTAAATATGTCTCAGCACAGTGGACTCAGCAGTTGGATGCTGCCTCCTCCTGGGTCCTCGTGCTGGAAGTTCTTCCCAGCCTACATAGAAATAGGAATTGTGTCACCAGTGCTCATTAATAGTTTTAACTGATCTCTGTGGTAGCGCCCAGGGCTGAAGTCAGGGGGCACCTTTGTGCAGCCGGGGTCCTGCCCCGCCCCCATCTTTCACTCAGCCCGTCTCCACCACACGTATCACAGAGCCTTCAGCAGAGGCTGTTTCTGCACCCAGAAAACCTGGCTGAGCACCAGCAGGGCATGGACAAAAAAGATGCACAGGGGCCCCTCTGTTTCCTGGGGGGGGAAGCATGCAACATTGCATCTGTTTACCACCATTCTGCTGCTCCTCCCCAAAACCTTCCCCACACCATTCCCCCCTGCCCTGCCAGCCTGGCATTCCTGCCTTCATCCTCATCCTGCCACTCACTTCATTTCCCCCTCCACCCTTCTCACCTCTCCAGCCTGGCAGCCCTTCCTTTCCTCAGCTGTTCACAATATGATATGATTATACTATTGTAACATTATTGGGTTGCTCCTGTTATTTTTAGGAATGGCAGTAAAAAGTCTACCATGTCAGTAAAAAAGTCAAACTTCAGATCCTCATGTCAGTAAAAACTCAAATACAAAGTTGGCAACCCTGGATATCATACATTATCTCAGGACCATTGTTTAAATTGCTTTATTATACTTCTCCCAGGAGACTGCTGAATTGTTGTCCACACCTTTGTCACAGTTAATGTGCATTATTATAATTCTCCCTCTGTTTGGAAGTCATCTAGCAATGGTCTATGTATCAGTTACAAAATGGATTCAGAATGCCTCTGCTGGGACTTTTTAACTCCCACGAAAATATATCCTAGTATTTTACCTGTGCTGATGATGTTACCTTGTCTCCACATAAAATATTGGTTTGGTTTCAAAATTCTGCTGCAGTTAAGGTATTTCTGGGACTCTCTCTGCCCCTTATCTCACCACCTTTATTAAATGTGACAACTCTGCATTGCTGTATGGCCAGCTTGTCATCTTCAGCTAAAGTTTCATCACAAGGTGGAGGGAGTATGGACTTTAAATGAATCACAGACGCCAAGTGACTGGGATTCCCTGCACACAGTTCATTCCCCACTTCTTCATCCATTTGACACATTTAAAATTAAAACCTTATCTTCCAAAATTAGCATTTCATTAGCAATGATGTTTGTGGGGTTTTACTGCCTCTTACCAAATGAGCTGAGAGATTTACACAGAATGTTGCTGCTCCTGAGTTCCCTTATGTGGTATGCGATTAGGGTTGGTTTTTGTTGGGTTTTTTTTCCCCCCATTCCTATTATCACTCTGAAATCAGTGATATTCAGGGCCTCAGACTGTAGAGTTATCGTGCCATGAAATGGAATCATGGAGAGTCACAAACAGGAACGGCGCCACCGTTTCTGGTGCCCCCCCCCCCGCAAGCAAAGCAGACACCAGCACAGACAAATGATGTCAGAGTGTGCCGCAACGACGCGCTCCCCATTTTGGCACCCGTCAAGCGTCGGCACCCCCCTGCAACACTTATTGGGCTTACCGCGTTGTGCCAGCCCTGGTCACAAAATAAATTGCAACACCCAGCCCTGAGACCATGGTGCTAAATTGTGACATTGCCACATGTCATTGCAATGCATGTTTCTGATGCACAATGATTGCGACTTTTTGGTGCTACTGTAGTAGAGATGATAATACCATCATGTAAACATCAACCCAACTGCTAAGATGCTGCACTATGATGTTGGCCCTTTGATTCCTTTTGTTGTTTGTCTGCCTGACCTTGCCCTGGTCTACACTTGCCACTGTTTTGGCAGCAGTTGAAGGGAGATATGCAAGTTACTTAAAATAATTTGTGTATTTCCCTTTAACTTCCTAACGTCCATTTACCTCAGTGGCTCAACTGCACTGAATTGAAGGGAAATGCCTTCCCTTCAACTCATTGCTACCCCACTTGAGGGGGTTGATTTCAGTGACCAAATTTTCAGTTGACTGAGCAGCTCTTCACTGATCCCTCAACCCAACTGATAAGTTCAAAGTGACTGCAGTGAATTTGCCACATCAGTATAGACATGCACTTTCTCTCCTCCCCCTGAAACTGCATAGTGCTTCTTTAGAGCTTGACAGAGCTTACATAGCTGTTCTCCATCCCTCTGCCTCCTCAGACAAGTGAAAAATGACCCTACTACGTTGGCTGAGCATGATTGATGACAGTGAATTTGCCAGTGTCAGTATAGACATGCCCATTCTCTCTCCCCCACCCCTAGCCCCCTGCCCCCCAGCTGTGTAGTGCTTATTTAGAGCTTGAAAGAGCTTATTTAGCTGTTCTCCATCCTTCTGTCTCCTAAGAGAGGTGAGAAATGATGCTGCCAATACTAGTAGGTTGGTGTAGCACCCTTATGTCTTCCTTGCAACTGTAGAATAATTGCCTGTAGGGAGGGTTCACTATCATTTTGGAGGGTCGTGATATTGTGTGTGATACATTTAAAGTGAAGGACTGTAATGAGTGTCTAACTATATCCTCCTCTATCTTTTTCAGGAAGCTGCTCTCATGCCTCTGAACTTGGGCCTAGCACTTGACACTGCCCTTTCTGTGCCTGTCAACTTTCTTAGTAACTCCACCTTTCTGCTGGGTGCCTGTGAGTCCCCAGGGGCCTAACAATTAGAAGGACAGCTTTGAGGGACATCTACATCATGCCACAATTTGCATTACAGGTGAACCACAGAGCTCACTAAAGCACTGCACTGTAATGCCTCCATGTTGATGCTGTGGGTGAGTCTGGCATTAGTATTATCCTGTTCAAAGAGGAATACATTAATATCAGCTAAGTTCATGCCTGTAGCATCCACAGGGGTGAGTTATCAAGCAATCTTTGGGATGCAGAGCTATCCAGATCCCCACAATCAAACTGTGGGGCAGTGTAGACATGGTTTGACTTGATATTTATAGGAATGTGTTCATCTCCAGCTTGGGGGGCATTAATATTTGTTGGTAATTCCCTGTCTTTTGTCCTGCCATCCCAAACTGGAGTTATTCTGAGAATAATTCCCAGATCTATCTAGGGATGAAATATGCTTCCTCATTAGTAAGAGACTGTTGAGGACACACCTGTCACTGCTCAGAAGGAGTGGAGTGTTGAGACCTGCTCTCCTGCCATTTTGTGAGTTTAAATGCTGCTAATAGCATGCAGTAAAATAGCTGCCACCCTATGTTTATGGTCACTGTCCAAGTTCAGCATGGGTTTGCAGGAGCAATTCATTACTTATTCATGTATTAGATGTTATTAAAACCATGAAAAAGATGGTGGGAAATTTTAAATGAAAACAACAAACACCCTGCACTATGAAACTGGGAACAGTGGAAGAAAGATGCTTCCTCTTAATCTTTAATAAAGTCTTTTTTGTTCAAAGTCCTTAGAGTCACTTTCTTCCCATGCAGTGACAGACACTTCAGAAAAGTGGTAGATGAATTTGGTCAAAGAATCTCTGTCTTCAGAGAGAGATATTATTAACATTTAGAACATTTAAAAACAATGTAGGCAGGTATTAGAGCTGCTACAGTGCCCAGTTTTCAAAAGCAGGAAATTAAGCCAAGTAAGCCCAAGATTCAATATCAATTCCTCTCATTGGGTACGTCTACACTGGAGCCTTAGGTCAACTTAAGGAAGGTTAAATCAACCTACAGACTCCTGCAACCACACTGGGCTTTTATCACGTTGACTGAAGTGCTTCCTTAAGTCAGCTTAATAACACCACCTCTTAAGGTTGACTTAACACTTAAGAAAATCTTATTAAGTCAACTTAAGCCAATGTAGATGGGGAAGAGCCCTTAAAGTTGAACTAATTGGCCTCTAGCCCCACCCCCCCCTGAGTTCCTGGCCACTAGGAAGGGTCGACCTAGCACCTGACAGAGTGGATGCAGGCAGTCAACAGGAGTTTTCAATGTGGACTCTCTAAATAGACTTAACAAAGTTGACTTTAAGTCGACCTAAAGTTCACCTTATTAGGTCGACTTAACAGAGCCTCCATTGTGTACATACCCATTTATATATGTAGATGGAAGAAATGAGTATACATTTGCCTAAGTAACATCTGAGCTTTCTAGGGTGAAACTGAGAGATCTACATTAGGTCACCATGGCTATGTCTACACTACAGGGCTCGCTTAAGCTGGTTTAATAAAGTCTACTTTAAGCCAGCTTAAAGTAGACCTTATTAAATCAGTTTAGAGTGTCCACACTTAAAATGTCAGGAGACTGCCCACATCCACACTGGCAGCTGCTAGGTCACCCTAAGAGTGGTGCATTGTGGGTACCTGGCCAGTGCACCACAATAGAAATGCCCCTCTCTCCTGGGCACTCCTTTACTGCCACCCTCCATACTGTGTGTGGCAACCGGAGGCACAGGGAGGTCAGGGAGCCTGACGTAGTCCAACAATGTGCCAACACAGCACTCCTCACCCTCCTGCATCACCCAGACTCCTCCGGCTCTGGACGAGGTGCCAGAGGGCAACTGCCAGCGCAGGAGCAGGGCACAGCAGCTATTAAGACTCAAACCCCGGGACACAGCATATAGAGGAAGGTGGAGTCAAATCACCTGTTGTAATGGGAAAAAAATCCATAGTCATGATTTAAACCTGCTTTCACAAAACCTAATTTAAAAGAAATAGCAACTTTCTTTCTTTCTTTCTTTCTTTCTTTCTTTCTTTCTTTCTTTCTTTCTATGTGCTGTTTCCCAATGTTTGAATCTAAAACAAAAAAATCAGTTGCTGAGCACTTCCATCTTTCTAATCACTCAATGAATTATTTGTTAATAACTGTCATCAGAGATGTGACTGGGACATCAAGACTTCAAAGAGAAACAGCTGAACTCGAATTAATGTGCAAATTAAATTCTGTGAAAGCAGGACTTAATCGAGACTATGGGTTCTTTTCCCATTACAAAAGGTAATTTGACTTCAGGCTTCCCAGGGTTTGACTAACAACTGCTCTGATTTGCTGTTACTTTATGACCTGATTCTATGTTTTACACGCCCTTGCATTTAGTTTCATTCCTTTCTTTAAGTTCACCCATCTTTGAAGCATCTGAGGAAGTGGGATCTTCTCCCACGAAAGCTCATGCGAATAATAAATCTTTTAGTCTTTAAGTGCCACGTGACTCCTTGTTTGTTTGTTTTTTCTTTCTGAATCTTAAACAACTGCTTTGATCCGCTATTACAGTGTGACCTGATCCTATGTCTTACACTCCCTTGCATTTATTTCCTACTATTCTGTAAATTCCTCCATCTTCAAAACGTCTGATGAACTGGGACTTTCTCCCATGAAAGCTCATCCAATAAATAAATTTGTTAGTTTTAAACAGTACCTCCGGACTCCTTGTTTGTTTTACAACAATATCAGGGGTGTCCGTCTGAGAAGGAGGAGACACCCAGGGTCGGGCTGAGAGACGGAGAGACAGGTGGGGTTCGGCTGAGAAGGGGGAGACACACGGGGTTAGGCTGGAGAAGAGAGAGCCAGGAAGGGTTGGGCTGAGAAGGACAAGGGGAGAGACAGGGACAGGGTCAGGCTGAGATTGGGAGATATGTGGAGTCAAGCTGAGAATGGGAGAGATGCGGGGTCGGGCTGGAGAAGGGGGAAAGATGCTGGATCAGGTCAGGCTGGAGAACGGGGACACATACGGTGTCAGGCAGAGAACAGGAGAGATGTGGAGTCGGGCTGGAGAAGGGGCAGAAATGCAGGGTCAGGCTGAGAAGGGGAGAGACATGCAGGTTTGGGCTGGAGATGGACAAGCGGAGAGACAAAGGGGGTAAGGCTGAGAAGGGGAAAGACTCCGGATCAAGCTGGGGGAAGGCGAGCTGGGCTGTAGTCCTAGGATGCAGGGCTGTGGGGCTGGGACTAAGACATGGAGAGTCTGGATCCCTTGCACACAGCTGGGAATGCTCCCACCTGTGTTGTGCCTTTTAGCCAGCCCCCCTCCCCATTCTTCAAATAGGTGGGAGGCCAATTAAGGCAACTTAAGCCAACTACCGGGCCACACTTATGTCAATTTAATAGCTTCTCAGTATGGCCAGGGTTTTCTTTAAGTCAACTTAAGGGGTTTTAAGTTGACTTAAACTCACAGTGTAGACATACCGCATGACTGCAAGTTAGCTTCTATCATTATCAGTAAAATTATAAAAAAAAAAAATCTCCGGATGGAAGCCAATGGCAGAAGTTTTCCTTTTACAGGTTGACTCAAGCTGCTGTTAACAATTGGGTGAACAGTTCATCTGCCTGAGCCACTTGCCAGAATATTTTTTCCAGGCCTATTCAGGCCACTATCCTACAGAGATGGGATCCTAAACATACCACATGATCCACTGTCTACAACCAAGCCCTAAGATATAACCACATTTGCTCTGATCCCTCAGACAGAGACAGACATCTTCAGGGTCTCTATCAAAGTTTCTTTAAACTACAGTACCCACCATGGAAAGTAAAGAAACATGTCAACAGAGCCAGATGGGTACCCCACAAACAACCACTAAAGGAAAGGCCCATAAAAGAAAACAATAGAACACCACTGGTCACCACATACAACCCTTAAGCCAGACCTCTACAACAGATCATTGAGGACCTACAGCCTATTTTGAAAGATGACCCCTCAGTCTCTCTAGCCTTGGGAAACAGACCTCTCCTCGTCTATGGACAACCCCTGATCTCTAAACAGATACTCACCAGCAACTACAGACCTCACAACAGAAACATTAAAGCAGGCACATATCCCTGCAAGAAACCACGCTGCCAACTTTGTCCACATATCTGCACAAAAGACACCATCACGGGACCTAATCAAGCCAGCTACTCCATGTGATTTATGCCATCATGTGCCAGAAATACCCCCACACCTTATACATTGGACAAACAGGACAGTCCCTATGCAGAATAAATGGGCACAAAACTGACTTCAGAAATGACAACACACACACACACACACACACACACACACACACACACACACACACATTGCTGAGCACTTCCATCTTCCTAATCCTCAAGAAAATCTATGGGACATCAAGACTTCAAAGAGAAACAGTCAAAATTCAGATAATATGCAGATCAGATTGGGTGAAAGCAGGACTGAATCTTGACTATGGATTCTTTTCACATTATAATAGGTAATTTGACTTCACCCGCCCTCTGTGTGCTCTTTCCTAGAGTCTGAATCCTTACAAATGCTCTGATTAGCTGTTGCAGTATGACCTGATCCCATGTCTTATATTTCCCTGCATTTATTTTCCTCCCATTCTGTAAGCTCCCCCTCTTCAAAGCATCTGACGAAGTGGGATTTTCTCCCACAAAAACTCATGCAATAAATAAATCTATTAGGCTGTGTTCACACACAGGTGGTTATTTCGATATGGTTGTTTCGAAACAACTTGTATCGAAATAACACCTTATTTCGAAATAACTTAATTTGAATTAACAGTTTGTTAATTCGAATTAAGGAAAGAAGCTCAAAGTGAAATAGCAGGTTCAGGCAACAGTTACTTCGAAACAAGTCACTGTTGTTTCGAAACAACATGTTCGCACGGCGTTGTTTCGAAACAATCATTTCGAAACAATGTTGTTTCGTCCCCGCATGGGCTTTAACACGTTTTGAAACAACGCCATTGTTTCAAAACAACGGCACCCGTTGTTTCGAAACAACCGTGCGTCGTGTGAACAGCATAAATCTTATTTCAAAACAACCTCTGTTGTTTCGAAATAAGAGGGCTGTGTGAACACAGCCTTAGTCTTTTAGTGCCACAAGACTCCTTGATTTTTTTGCTTTACTAGACTAACAACGGCTGCCCCTTTGGAACTCAGCATTATTCATAAAGCTACACTATATCTCCCCATACCTCAGCAATATAGATTTAAAGGCACAATATACATATTCCAATACAGGGCAAGACTTAGGAAGCGCAGTGGGCAAAATCTTTCTTTCCAGAAAAAAAAATGATTTTACAGAATCAAAATCTTTGGTGAAAATGTGTAAATTTTGCTGACAGGTTTGACAGACACAAAGCAGGCTGGTTCCCCAATGCCCTAGCTCTCTAGCATCCTGGAGAGACAGGTAGCTTGGGGAGGTAGCAGGGGGGAAAGAAAAGCAATCAGAGCCAGCACAACAAAACAAAACAAAACAAAAAAAGATTTAAAAAATCCATGCTGTTTTCTCCCATTACATTTTTTTTTCAAGATTTTTTGTCCCATGAAAAATTTTGAAGGGTTTAAAAAAATTGTTTGGCAGGAAAGAAATTCCATTTTCTAGTCAGGTACTTTGACATGCCCATTTATAATGACACTCGGTATGGTATGATGTTCAGATTAGTCTGGGAGCTGTTGAGCTGGGTTGGGGGGGCATTATATTTTTTTCTAGTGTGAACTGGGAAATACTTAGTAGCCTCAATAAGTCCCACTGTATAGTCATTAAACTGAAGTCTCTTCTCTTCAAAGAGGGCGACTGTCAAATACAAAGGAGGGGGGCATTCTAACACAGAGAAGGAAAGGGGAGTGAATAGGTATTTTTTTTTCAAATTACATAAAATATAATATTTTCTTTTTGTGCAACATTTGGTGCTCTATTTAAATAAAAAACTAAAATATTAACTGTGTGCTCTTGTTTTGTGTATACAGGGATCATATTTTTAAAGCTGTTTCACAAATCCCATTTCTGTTTGTTATTTTCATGGGCTGAAACTGGTCAGCACCTACTTTCCATTTTTTTCCATTTTATAACACAGTAGAATGTCTACAACTTTGTCAGAACTCACACCAATGGATCAGATCCTTTCCTGGTATAGTTCCACTGAGGTCTCAGTGAATCTGATCCTTTGGGTTGCTACATGTTATTACAGTAACAAAGATTTAACATGCATGAGATTTCCAGTTTCACACTTATTTTCTAGCTGGACATTTGCTCTTGGAGCTATTTCATTTACTAAATAATAAAGTTTCCAAATATATACAGGGAAGAGAATTAAAAGTCAATATTGAGTTTCACCCACTTATCCAGATTTACTCCATATGATTCAGTCATTAGCAGAAGTATCTGAACTGATCTATGTTTAGTTTTAAATCATTTTATTTATAAAGTGAAGAAATAAGTCATAAGCTGCTGTTAAATTCACAGCTGTGTCCTTCAGAAATATTATAGGTGTGCATGATACTGCAGTACACGTTGAGTAAAGAGAAAATGTTTAGTGCTTATGTGTTTGAGATGCTATACTTCACCCAATACGATTCACACCTACTTTTTCACAACAGTAAAACAATTTGGGACAAAACAAAAAACAAATTAGTCATTATTTTGACAGTATAACCTATTCCATCTGAACGCACAAATAATTATTCTTTTTCATGAGGTGGTTGATCAGTTCATTGGGACCTGCTTGCATGAGTTAGTGTGTGACTAACGTTGCACACTTCTGAGAATGAAAAAAACACTTTTGTGATGGGAAGAAAACATTTTAGTGCACTTTCATGGCATGTAACTACACTATATGCTACTGAAACCACTATTTTTATGAAAATTCCTTTGCTTGCAGCACAAATGGTATGTCTATGTGGCCCTGACTTCTGCGTTTGCAGCACATGTAGACATACCTGATATAACATTAAACTAGGTCGTTCAGGCAGCAAAGCAGTGAAGATGAGGCAGCATGGCCTTCAGAGTAGACTAGACCCCACAAATAATTATGCAGGGTTCAAGGTGTCTTGTACACCCTATGCTGCTGTGGCTTGATTTCTCTAGTAGCAGTGCTACTACACACTATTCTCTTATCTCTGATGGCTGGATCTCAGATTTGGTTTGGATCACAAGTGGAAATCTAGATTTTGTGATTCTTGCCATAGCTGCTAGTGATTATCCCCAAAGGAATGTCTGGTGGTTGGATTAAGTCGCTGGCATAGAACAAGGGTCTGCAACCTGTGGCTCCAGAGCCACATGCAGCTCTTTGGCTGTCCCACCTTGTGGCTCCTGGCTTTAGGCCACTTCTTTCCCCCAACCAGGGGACCCTGTGGCAAGTGCTCTGGCACAGTTCCCCCCACCAGGAGGCTTCACCCATTGCAGCTGTCAACACATTAGGTTATTGAATGAAGTTTTTAAAAATGACTTTTCTTGTTTTTCAGGTTGCCAGCCCCTGACTTAGAACTTAATCTGTGTCCAAATTCCAACTCTGGCAAAGATTATCTTTGTTGAACTTCAAGAAAGTCACTTTAACTGTTAGTGCATCAATTCTCCATGTCTAAACTGGGGCTAACAATGCTTCCCTACTACACAGCAGTGTTGGGAGGATAAAGACGGCAATGCTTGAAAGACATTCAGATGATGTAGTGATGAGGATCATAGAATCACCAACATGGATAAAAGTTCTTTTTAAGATGAGCTTACACATTTTCCAAGTCCAATGGCACTTTTGTGTCAATGTTTTCTGAGGACATCAATTATATAATATAAAGAAATATATACTGCAGCTCAAGACTGAAGAATATTAGAAAGGATGCAGGGAACTTTGAACAATTCTTTCCTACATTGTGCCTAGCTTCAAGAAATACTATAACTGATGATCAATCAGTCGAGTATCTTTAAGAAAGCAAACAGTCATGGCTAACATGCCTATTGCATTTTTTATGTATGCTGCCATTATGATGCAAAATTTATAATGCTTGTTTTACAAATACATCATATGGAACTGAGTGAAATGAACTCCAACTAGTTTTTCATGCTTCACTCTCTTTTTATACTGAAAGGGAAAAACTTGCAACGTCTTCAGAAAAAATTCTGAAGGAAGCTAAAACAGTTTTACTCAGTGTGTGTCTGCCTTGATGTTCTGTAGAATTTTTTAATGTTGAGAACAGAGGAGACTTCATTTAATATTCATTCCAGGCGTCTAGGTATTTAAAGACAGGTATGTCATACATTTAATCTAATCTACCCTATGCTTCTTGAAAGCGACTGGATAAACAGAGAAAAGTAACCTAGAGATGTTCTTCAAACCATTTAAATGGTCCCCTCCTTAGTCATTTGTTCAATGACACTTCATCTTTCAAAACTTTTAGGGAAAAAAATATGATCCATGGCACTATAACCAATTCTATCAGAGCACTAGTAACATGCTCCCTTCTCCTAGCTATTACAGATTTCTTTTGGGGCATGAAATCCTATTGGATTAAATCTGATATGTCTTTCAGATATCAGTAGTACAGTGGGTGATGGAACCCCTGAATCTATTAAATGCACAAAACCTCAGATTTTTGAAAATAGTTGCCTAAATTGAGGATAATACATCTGTATCCAGTACTTAATGACCCACTTATGTACCATTGAAATCAATGAGAGTTTGTCCATTGACTCCAAAAAGGCATGGTCAAGCCCATTAGTGAGTACTTGGGGTGCACCACCAAGATCCAATCTCAACATGGAAAAAAAAATCTCCTTAATGTTTTTAATGAAGTAAATACTACTGGGAACTGAGTGATTATGAGAGATTTTAATTTCCCAGACATACAGGTTAGAAGACTATTTCTAGTAATAATACTAGGGACAAGAGTTGCCTGAATGTGAAAGCTGACAGATTCCTTCACCGACAAGGCATCTCTCTTGTTGCTGAACCAATAAGAGGGCATGCCATTTTAGATTTGGTATTTTTAGCAGAGTAGTTTCCCAGCTCCAGCATGTAAGGGTATGTCTACACTTGGAACTGAATTTCAATTGATGATAATCAATTTGAATTCAATTAAGTGCATGGCCATGCTTGCTTTCCTCAATTCAAACTGAGAAACTCCATGGTTTGAATTGATGAAAGCTGACTTTGAATTGGTCAAACCTCATTTGACTTCGAAGTCAGGGTCAATTTGAACCCAATAGTGCATGGCACCCTGGAAGAAAGACCAGCCCTATGGCACCTGGGGCCAGCAGCCACAAAGGTGCCTCCTCCCCCTCCAGCCAGATCGGGCTGGGGGGGCCATGGGCTTCCTGTCCCCTGGCTGGGGACAGGGACCCCAGTCCCTGCTCTAGCCGCCTTGTGGGCTGGGGAAGGGAACCTCCGTGCGCTGGCCTTGCGCGGGGAAGGCACCCCCCTACATGGCTTCTGCCCAGCTGGCTGCACACTGAGAAGACACCTCCCCACGCGGCTTCTCCCTCACTGAGCACAAACAGAGGAAGGCACCCCAGCACGTGGTGGCATTCCTGCTGGCCGCACGCTGGGAAAGCAACCCAGTGTGTGGCTTCCCACTGCTGGGCATGGGCAGGGAAGGCCAGCAGGGGAGAAGCCACACGCCGGGTTGCCTTCCTTGTGTGTGGCCCGCCTGTCAGAAAGCCGGGTGTGGGGTTGTCTTTCCTCACAGGGCCAGTGGGGCAGAAGCCATGCACGGGGGTGCCTTCCCCACAGTAGGGTGCTCCTACTGTGCACCAACATCCCTTCTCCCCTGCCACTGCTGCGCTGTCAGCGCGGGGCCAAGGAATTCCCCCAGCCCAGCGCTTATAGTGCAGCCAGGTTGGGGGAGAAGGGGTTACTTTAGCTGTGCTGACAGTGCAGGGCGGGGAATCCCTTCTCCCCTGCCCCCATTGTGCTGTGGGGAGGGAGTGGGGGTGCTCTGGACCCAGGGAGCCCTGGGACGGGAAAATATCCCCTCACAGGCTCCTGCTTTCTGAGCCTGATAGAGGGAAAAACAACTTCTGCCTAGCTCTAGCACACAGCAGCTAGAGCTAGGTAGGGGATGCTTTTCCCTTTGTGGGGCTCAGAGTGCTTGAGCTTGGCAGGGGATTGGGTGTTGGCATAGTCTTCTAGGGGCCCATTTTGCCACACATCCCATGGTGATCCTCCTCCAATTTGAATTAGCAAGTCCAGTGCATGGACATGCTAATTCGAATTGGAGTTTCTTGTCTGGCCATGTCAATTAGAATGGACTGAATTCGAACTAATAGTTAGTAGTTTGAATTGACTAGTTTGAATTCAGTCATTCAAATTGACATGCTAAGTGTAGACAAAAAAAAACGAAGGAGTCGTGTGGCACTTTAAGGCTAACAGACTTATTTTTCGCATGAGCTTTTGTAGGAGAAAATCCCACTTCGTCAGATGCTTCAAAGATGGGTGAACTTACAAAATGGAATGAAAATAAATGCAAGGGGGTGTAAAACACAGGATCAGGTCATACTCACCAGCAACTACAGATCTAACAACAGAAGCATTGAAGCAGGCACACACCCCTGCAACAAGCCACGCTGCCAAGTCTGCCCGCGTATCTGCACAATAGATACCATCAGACGTCCTAATCAAGCCTGCTACTCCATCAAAGGCTCATTTACCTGCTCATCTACTAATGTGATCTATGCCATCATGTGCAAGAAATGCCCCAACATCTTATACATTGGACAAACAGGACAATTGCTGAGCAAAAGAATAAATGAACACAGAGCTGATATCAGAAATCACAAAACAAAGAAACCAGTTGCTGAGCACTCCCATCTTTCTAATCACTCAATAAATGATTTGTTAATGACTGTCGTCAGAGATCTGGCTGGGACATCAAGACTTCAAAGAGAAACAGCTGAACTTGAATTAACATGCAAGCTAAATTCTGTGAAAGCAGGACTTAATCGAGACTATGGGTTCTTTTCCCATTACAAAAGCTAATTTGACTTCAGGCTTCCCAGGGTTTGAACCTAACAACTGCTCTGACTTGCTGTTACTGTATGACCTGATCCTATGTTTTATACCCCCTTGCATTTATTTTCATTCCATTCTGTAAATTCACCCATTTTCAAAGCATCTGAGGAAGTGGGATTTTCTCCCACGAAAGCTCATGCAAAAAATAAATCTGTTAGTCTTAAAGTCCTACATGACTCCTTGTTGTTGTTTGTTTGTTTGTTTTTTGGTTGGACTAGACGAACACAGCTATCCCTTTGGAAGCTGACAAGATGCAAGGCACTAAGTACAGCCATTTGAAGTGGAAATCCATCAACTTACAGAAACAACTCGCACAGATTCAGACAGACATCATCTTCCTTTCTAAATGCAAACAACTGGACATTATACCTAATGGGCTGAAGGTAAAAAATCCTTTACAATCCACGTATTAGGCTACAGTGAGAGATTATGCCACACACTCTCACAGAAAGTCAGAAACCACCTGATCAGCATCCTGTACAGCAAACAAAGGAAAATTAAAAATGAACTCTCAAAACTAGATTCCCTCATAGCAAACCAACCTACAATGCATTCTTCTACATGGCTGGATTTCACAACAGAGAGAAAATCCATCTATGACACACACTTTGCTTTCCTACAGAAGAAAAAAAGATACCAAACTGTATAAACTACTATACACCACTACAGAAAACAAGAGTGACACCTACAACCCAGCCAGCAACATTGTTAATCTCTCAAGCTACACACTTACTCCAGCAGAGGAATGTGTGCTATCTCTGGGACTTTCCTTCTGCCCCACAACTGCCACACATATGATAAAATTCTGCGGTGACCTAGAGGCCTACTTTCGCCATCTACGACTCAAGGAATATTTCCATAACACCACAGATCAACACACTGACACACAGATACCTTCCTCCAAACACTGCAAGAAGAAATATTCTTCCTGGACTCCTCCAGAGAGTCAAAACAAGAGACTTGACTTCTACATTGATTGCTTCCACCACCGTGCCAAGGATGAAATCATGGACAAACAACATCCTTTACATCATAACCTCAGCTATGCAGAACGGAATGGCATCCACAGCCTCAGAAACAACTCTGACATTATCATTAAGGAGGCTGACAAAGGAGGTGCAGTTGTCATCATGAATTAATTGAATTATGACCAAGAAGCTTATAAACAACTCTCCAACACAACATTCTACAGATCACTTTCCTCTGACCCCACTGAGGAATACCAAAAGGAATTACAACGCCTATTCAAGAAACTCCCTAAGACAGCAAAGGAAAATATAAAGACAGAAACACCACCAGAACCATGGCCAGGGATGTTCTATTTATTACCTAACATCCATAAAAAAGGAAACCCTGGATGCTCCATCATCTCAGGCATTTGCACTCATACTGCCGGCATATCTGGCTATATGGACTCCCTCCTCAGACACTATGGGTATGTCCACACAGGCTTCTTATTTCGAAACAACAGAGGTTGTTTTGAAATAAGAAGCGGCACGTCCACACGATGCACCATTATTTTGAAACAACGGGACCCGTTGTTTTGAAATAACGGCTGTTATTTCAAAACCGTTAAACATCGCATCTAATCGAAATAGCTGTTGTTTCGAAATGGTTGTTTCAAAACAAGACGGTTCGGACACGTTGTTTCAAAACAACACCATTGTTTCAAAACAACTGTTTTGAAACAACATGTCCAAACAGCCTTGTTTTGAAATAAACGTTTCAAAACAATGGCTATTTCGAAAGCAGGCTTTCCCTTAATTCAAATTAACAAACTGTTAATTCGAATTGACTTATTTCGAAATACGGACTTTATTTCGAAATAACTCATTTCGAAATGGGTTATTTCGAAATAATGATGTATGTGTGGACATAGCCTATGTTATCAGCATCCCTTGCTATCTTCAAGACACCATGGACTTCCTGAGGAAAATACAGTCCATTGGAGAACTTCCAGAAAGCACCATTCTGGCCACTATGGATGTAGAAGCTCTTTACACCAACATCTCACACAAGGATGGATTACAAGCTTTTAAAAGAACCATCCCAGATGATGACACAGGACAGCTTGTAACTGAACTTTGTGACTTTGTGCTCACCCACAACCACTTCAGATTTGAGGATAATTTAAACCTCTAAATCAGTGGCACTGCTATGGGCACCCGCATGGCCCCACAATATGCCAACATCTTTATGGGCGACTTAGAACAATGTTTCCTCAAGTCTCATCCCAAAACACCTCTTCTTTACATATGCTATATTGATGGCATCTTCATAATCTGGACACATGGCAAGGATGCTCTTGAAGATTTTCACAGAGATTTCAACAATTTACACTCCACCATCAAACTGAGCCTGGAACACTCCACACAAGAGATCCACTTTCTCAACACTACAGCACAAATCAGGGATAGACACATCACCACCGCCATGTACCGAAAACCTATTGATTGGTATAGTTACCTACAAAAAAACCCAAGGAGTCGTGTAGCACTTTAAGACTAACAGATTTATTTTTCGCAAGAGCTTTGGAAATAGTTACCTACGTCCTTCAAGCTTCTATCCTAAACACACCACACAATCCATTGTCTACAGCCAAACCTTAAGATATAACCACATCTGCTCTGATCCCTCAGAGACAGACATCTTCAGGATCTCTATCAAGCATTCTTGAAACTACAGTACCCTCCTGGGGAAGTAAAACAAATTGACAGAGCTAGATGGGTTCCCCGAAGTCATCTACTACAGGAGAGGCACAAGAAAGAAAGCAACAGAACACCACTAGTCACCACCTACAACCCTCAAGTGAGACCTCTGCAACTGATCATTAAGGACCTACAGCCTATTCTGAAAGATGATCCCTCTCTCTCTCAAGCCTTGGGAGACACACCTCTCCTTGCCTACAAATAGCCACCCAGTCTTAAACAGATACTCACTAGCAACTACAGATCTAACAACAGAAACATTGAAGCAGGCACACACCCCTGCAACAAGCCAGGCTGCCAAAGCTGCCCGCATATCTGCACAATAGATACCATCAGACGTCCTAATCAAGCCTGCTACTCCATCAAAGGCTCATTTACCTGCTCATCTACTAATGTGATCTATGCCATCATGTGCCAGAAATGCCTCAACACCTTATACTTTGGACAAACAGGACAATCCCTGTGCAAAAGAATAAATAAACACAGCTGATATCAGAAATCACAAAACAAAGAAACCAGTTGCTGAGGACTTCCATCTTTCTAATTCCTTGATAAATTATTTGTTAATGGCCGTCATCAGAGATGTGGCTGGGACATCAAGACTTCAAAGAGAAAAAGCTGTACTTGAATTAATATGCAAGCTAAATTCTGTGAAAGCAGGACTTAATCAAGACTATGGGTTCTTTTCCCATTACAAAAGCTAATTTGACTTCAGGCTTCCCATGGTTTGAACCTAACGACTGCTCTGACTTGCTGTTACTGTATGACCTGATCCTATGTTCTACACCCCCTTGCATTTATTTTCATTCCATTTTGTAAGTTCACCCATCTTTGAAGCATCTGATGAAGTGGCATTTTTCTCCCACGAAAGCTCATGTGAAAAATAAATCCGGTAGTCTTTAAGTGCCACACGACTCTTTTTTTTTTTTTTTTTTTTTTGCTGGACTAGACTAACACGGCTATCCCTTTGGAAATTGATAAGTGTAGACACAGCCGAAGGTATTAAAAGTCTGCTGGTGATAAGTCAATGTGAGCTGGTGGCTGGGGAACCAAGCACGGCTTGGTAGGCTGCAGCCTCACCTCAGCGCAGTCTTTCCCTGGGCTGTAAGGAGGAAGGAGGCTGTTTCCTTGGCTGTAGAGGGCAGAATGAAGGAGAGCACCCAGTGGACTGCCAGAGGTTGATTGGAGTGGGGACCTTAAAGGAAAGGGAGACAAGTTACCTGTGAGTTGTTGAGGTCATGGCTTAAGAGACTTGTGCTGTATTGGGAGTCCAGACAGCACCAACGAGTGTCACTTGGGTCCTTGGTCTGGGGCCAAGAGGATGGGTGGACCCAGGTCCCTCTCCACTTCCCCTGGATTGCCAGTGGCCACTAAGAGCACTGCTGGTGGCCACAGCCACAAAGTGGGCCAACCTGAACTGGGCCTTATCCTAGAAGGGGGAAATTGACAGATGCTTTGCCAGAGGGCTGAAAAAGACCATGAAAAGACAAAGCTAGATGGGATGACTGCTTGAGTAATTCCCCAGTACCATCACCACAAGGTGCCTCTCTGACAGTTTGGTGCTCTGAATATCTGCAGTATTGGTGAGTAGTTATGCCTTTGTAGAAGAACTGGTTATAGTGAACAACAGTGTTTCAAGGAACCATGAGTTAATTCATTTCAAACTAAATGGAAGGATAAACAAAAATAAATTTGTGACCAGAGTCCTTGATTTCAAAACAAACAAGGAGTGCTATGGCACTTAAAGACTAACAAATTTATTTATTGCATGAGTTTTTGTGGGGAAAAATCCCACTTTGTCAGAATCTTTCAAGATGTGGGATCTTAGCCTTTGGAGTTTGACTGCAAAAAGGCTAACTTAAAAAAAACAAATAAGAGGATTAGTTAGAGAAGTGGACTGGACTGAAGAACTCATGGATTTAAAGGTGGAGGAGGCTTGGAATTGCATCCCTAGGAAGGGGAAAAAAATCATAGGCAAGAATTGCAGACCAAGCTGGATGAGTAAGCATCTTAGACAGGTGATTAGGAGAAAACAGAAAGCCCTCAAGGAGTAGAAGATGGGTGGGATCTATCAGGAAAGCTACCCTTTGAAGGTCAGAACATGTAACGATAAAATGAGAAATGTCAAAAGCTAAGGAGTGATGGACGTTGAAGAGGGAATTAAAATCAATAGCAAAAGGTTTTATAGCCATATAAACAGGAAGAAAACAATGAAAGAAGTGGGACTGCTAGTCACTGGGCATGGGGTTGAGATTAAGATAATAAGAATGGCCCAATGGACAAACTTTGCGCCAGTTTTTAATAAAAATAATGAAGATTTTAGAGATAATGGCAGGGGCTTCATAATGGGATTGAGTGCATAAAGATAGATGTTGCCAACTCCAAGGTAGAGACCAAACTCAGACTGCTTCATTGGACTAAATGGTGAGTCCTGAATAATTTCCATTAAAGAATATTATAGGAATTGGCAACTGAAATTAAAAGTTGCTTTGCAAGGAATTTTAATAAATTTGTAAACTTATACTTTATGACTGGAGGACTACTAATATAGGTCCTGGTTTTAAGAAAGGGAAAAATGTTGATCAGGTTAATTAGACGTCTGTTAGTTTGACTTCAGCAGAATGCAAAGCATTGGAAACAATTTTGACAGAGAAAGTAAATAAGGATGTCAAGGTTAATGATAATTGGGACAAAATACTACATGACTTTTCCAAATGTAGACTGTGTCAGATCCTTTTTTTGAGAAGATAACATATTTAGACAAAGGAAATCCAGTGGACTTAATTTATCTAAATTTTGGTAAGGCATTTGATACAGTTCTACTTGGGGAATTATTGCTAAAATTGGAAACGATGGGAATTAATATGAAAATTGGAAGATGGATAAGAAACTAGTTAAAGGAGATATACTGAAGTGTTCTTGGGGTTGGTTGGTTGGTAGGTTTGCTTTCAGGAGTTGGTTGGTGAGGTTCTCTGCCTGTCTTGTGCAGGAGGTCAGACTAGATAATCATATTAATCCCTTCTGATTTTAGAGTCTGTTCTTCTGGAACTCTATGAATTTACCTTCTGACCCACCCTTCTCAATATGTATTTAGTTATTGTTAACATGGTACACTTTCCATTTAATTTGCGTGGTGAAGCGGGATTGTGCCAACAAAAGCTTATGCAATGAATATATTTGTTAGTCATTAAAGGTGTCACAGGACTCTTTGTTCATTTTACAAATGTATGAGTGACTTGCAGTTTTATTGCTTGGTATCATTTGTGGTATTTGCAAAATCTATAATATTCTGAAGACCCTGGGACCAGTCTGATAGCATATTGAAACCTACAGCATCTGCATCCATTCAGAAGACCTGAGCTGAGCTCTAGTTCTAATGACTCCAAAATTTTACCCACACATTTGCTGTATGAACTTGTATGACTCATTTAAAAATTTAAGCAAAAAACCTAAGCACATGCTTAAATTTCTCAAGGTCTCAGTGTACCCATCTCTGAAATGAGATCATACTTGCCATTATATGAAGCCTTTGACCACCTCAGCATAAAAGTAACTATAAGCACAAACTGTTATTATACTAGGGTTGAAACACTCTCCCTCTCTTTTATTGGGCATCCTATAACACTAAACCTATATAGAGTGGCACCTCCCCATCTTCACGGCTGATAATATGAGATTTAATTAGTACCCAAATGATATTAGCCGGAGAGAGAATTTTTAATAAGATGGTGATAATGAAAGACTAGTAGTAAATACTTAAGAGCTAATTATGACAGAGTTAAACTATTAATATTTCATGAAATAAAAAGGAATTGCATGGTTAAGTTATTTGTTACTGACACATCCATCTGTGCTGATGACATTGTCTACAATGAGTGTGTGGTGTTTTATGATGCTGTAGATTTCAAACAGCTGGTATTCAACACCAAGCTTCCTGTTTGGAATATGTGCCATTGTCATTTGTTGGTTTGTGGGTGACGGTGAGCAAGTTGTTGGTTGTGAAGTGGCCTTGATTCAGCAAAGTACTTTAGGCCAGGCTTAACTTTAACAGGGCTACTTATGTCCTTAAAGGCAATGGGAATACTTAGGTTCAAAGTTAAACATGTTCTTCAGTGATTTCCCATATCAGGCTCTGAATAGTTGCGCTTACAAGATTTGAAGTTCATTAGTCCTAACACCACAGAGAGTGTTGCAAGAGCTATAAAACAATCTGCTCCCATGGCATCTGCAGCCATGTGCATGGTGCGTACAACTGGCAGCAGTGAGGAACAAACCCCACAGCAGCAGTGAAGAAACGCAGTATTGTGTGCCCACTCACAGCGTAGGTTTGCCAGTGCTTGAAGATTTGTCCTGCATCCATGAGACTTAGGGTGTATTCACACAGCATTCTTATTTCGAAACAACGAGGCTGTTTTGAAATAAGAATTGCCATGGCCACACAACGCACGGCCATTTCGAAACAAAGAAACCCCTTGTTTCGAAATGGCAGCCGTTCTTTCGGAACAGCTTAAACCTGGTTTCCCGTCAACCAGCGTTGTTTCGAAACAGCTAGTTTCGAAACAACGCCAATGGGACATGCTGTTTTGAAACAATGGCTGTTTCATAACAGCATTTGACCCTTCCTCCCAGGGTGCTTAGCACCCTGGGAGGAAGGGCTGCCCCCC